>JAESUZ010005357.1:0-392523 GCA_017311185.1 Proteles cristata cristata
GGTCTTTTGTGGTTCCATACAAATTTTAGGATAGTTTGTTCTAGTTTTGAGAAGTATGCTGGTGCAATTTTGATTGGAATTGCATGAATATGTAGAGTGCTTTGGGTAGTAATGACATCTTAACTATATTTATTCTTCCTATCCATGAGCATGGAATGTTTTTCCACTTCTTTGTGTCTTCTTCAATTTCCTTCATAAGTTTTCTATAGTTTTCATCATACAGATCTCTTGTATCCTTGGTTAGGTTTATTCCGAGGTATTTTATGGTTTTGTGTGCAATTGTGAATGGGATCAGTTTCTTGATTTCTCTTTCTGTTGCTTCATTGTTGGTGTATAAAAATGCAACCGATTTCTGTACATTGATTTTGTACCCTGCAACTTGGCTGAATTCTTGGATCAGTTCTAGGAGGCTTCTGGTGGAGTCTGTCGGGTTTTCGATGTAGAGTATCATGTCATCTGCGAAGAGTGAAAGTTTGACTTCATCTTTGCCAATTCTGATGCCTTTGATTTCCTTTTGGTGTCTGATGGCTGATGCTAGGACTTCCAGCACTATGTTAAACAGCAGTGGTGAGAGTGGGCATCCCTGTCATGTTCCTGATCTCAGGGGGAAAGCTCTGAGTTTTTCCCCGTTGAGGATGTTAGCTGAAGGCTTCTCATAGATGGCTTTGATGATGTTTAAGTAGGTTCCTTCTATCCCAACTTTCTCGAGAGTCTTTATTAAGAAGGGATGCTGTATTTTGTCAAATGCTTTTTCTGCATCTATTGACAGGATTATATGGTTTTTATCTTTTCTTTTATTAATATGATGTATCACATTGATTGATTTGCAAATGTTGAACCAGCCCTGTAACCCAGGAATGAATCCCACTTGATCTTGGTGGATGATTCTTTTTATATGCTGCTGGATTCGATTTGCAAGGATCTTGTTGAAAATTTTTGCATCCGTATTCATCAAGGATATTGGCCTGTAGTTCTCTTTTTTGCTGGATCTCTGTCTGGCTTGGGAATCAGTGTGATGCTGGCTTCATAAAATGAGTCCGGGAGTTTTCCTTCGCTTTCTATTTTTTGGAATAACTTGAGAAGAATTGGGATTAATTCTGTTTTAAATCTCTGGTAGAATTCCCCAGGGAAGCCATCAGGTCCAGGGCTCTTATTTGTTGGGAGATTTTTCATCACTGATTCAATTTCTTCACTTGTTATGGGTCTGTTCAGGTTTTCTATTTCTTCCCGTGTGAATTCTGGTAGTGAGTGTGTGTTTAGAAATTTGTCCATTTCCTCTAAGTTGTCCAATTTGTTGGCATATAATTTTTCATAGTATTCCCTGATAATTGCCATTATTTCTAAGGGATTGGTTGTAATAATTCCATTTTCATTCATAATTTTGTCTATTTGGGTGCTCTCTCTTTCTTTTGGATAAGTCTGGCTAGAGGTTTGTCAATTTTGTTTACTTTTTCAAAAAACCAACTCTTGGTTTCATTGATCTGTTCAATTGTTTCTTTGGTCTCGATGTTGTTTATTTCTGCTCTAATTTTTACTATTTCTCTTCTTCTACTGGGTTTAGGGCGTTCTTGTTGCTCTGCCTCTAGTTCCTTTAGGTGAGCTGTTAGATTTTGGACTTGCGCTTTTTCCAATCTCTTGAAATAGGCCTGGAGAGCAATGTACTTTCCTCTTAGGACTGCCTTTGCCGCATCCCATAGATTTTGAATTGTTGTGTTTTCATTTTCATTTGTTTCCATATATTTTTAATTTCATCTCTAATTGCCTGATTGGCCCATTCATTCTTTAGAAGGGTGTTCTTTAACCTCCATGTTTTTGGAAGTTTTCCAGACTTCTTCCTGTAATTGATTTCAAGTTTCAAAGCATTGTGATCTGACAGTGTGCATGGTATCTCTATTCTTTTATATTTCTTGAGGGCTGCTTTATGTCCCAGTATGTGATCTATCTTGGAGAATGTGCCATGCGCACTCGAGAAGAAAGTAAATTCCCTGGCCTCAGGATGTAAAGTTCTAAGTATATCCGTCAGGTCCATCTGGTCCAATGTATCTTTCAAGTCCATTATTTCTTTAGTGATTTTCTGTCTGGTTGACCTATCCATTGCTGTAAGCGGAGTATTAAAGTCCCCTGCTATTAGCACATTCTTATCTAGAAGCTTGTTTCTGTTTGTGATTAATTGTTTTATATATTTAGGTGCTCCCATATTCGGTGCGTAGACATTTATGATTGTTAGTTCTTCCTGATGGATGGACCCTGTAATTATTATGTAGTGCCCTTCTTCATAAAAATATGGAACGCTTCACGAATTTGCGTGTCATCCTTGCGCAGGGGCCATGCTAATCTTCTCTGTATCGTTCCGATTTTAGTATATGTGCTGCCGAAGCGAGCACTAAAGGGGTTCTATTTTTAACTTTTTGAAAGATCTTCATGCTGTTTTCCAGAGTGGCTTCACCAATTTTCATTCCCATCAACAGTGCAAGAGGGTTCTTTTTTCTCCACGTCATGGCCAACACCTGTAGTTTCTTGTGTTGTTGATTTAGCCATTCTGACAGCTGTGAGGTGATATCTCACAGTAGTTTTGATTTGCATTTCCCTGTTGGTAAGTGATGATGAACATCTTTTCATGTGTCTGTTGGCTATCTGGATATCTTCTTTGGAGAAATGTCTGTTCATGTCTTCTACCTATTTTTAAATTGGTATTTGCTTTTTTTGGTGTTGAGCTGTATAAGTTATTTATATATTTTGGATACTAACCCTTTATCAGATATGTCACTTGCAAATATCTTCTCCAATTCCCTAGGTTGCCTTTTAGTTGTGTTGATTATTTCCTCACTGTGCAGAAGCTCTTATTTTGATGTGGTTCCAACAGTTTATTTTGCTTTTGATTCCCTTGCCTCAGGAAACATATCTAGAAAAGAGTTGCTTCAGCTGATGTCAAAGTAGTTACTGCTTGTATACTCCCCTAGGATTTTTATGGTTTCACCTCTCACGTTTAGGTCTTTAATCCATTTTGGATTTATTTTTGTGTCTGGTATAAGAAAGTGGTCCAGTTTCTTTCTTTTGTATGTCACTGTCCAGTTTTCCCAACACTATTTGTTGAAGAGACTGTCTTTTTCCCACTGGATATTTTTCCTGCTTTGTTGAAGATTAGTTGACCATACAGTTGTGGGTTTGTTTCTGGGATATGTTTTTTAAAAGATCTCCCATTACTTCTTTGTGTTAACCTGGGCAGGTTTCTGCCCTATTCTAGGAAACTTTCATGACCACATTTATATTTTAGAAGGACAGTCTGACTATGGGGAGGAGAAAGTATTGTGAGAAGGAAAATTTCACACGGGGAGACCATTTAGGACACTATTGTCATAGTCCTGGCATAAGATGTGACAGCTTGGACTAGACAGTGGTGCAGTGAAAAGAATTTGGGGCTGAGTTTTAGTTTGAAGTGGCTAATGACAAGATTTACTAATGCTTGCATCTGGGATGTGAGAAAAAGAGAGGAGTTACTCCAAAGCTTTTGGTCTGGGTATCTGAGCTCAGGGTACATCTCAGTGAGTGAAGGAATGAGCAAAGAAGGTGCATGGAGGTAAGTGAATAGAGCCCTTTTTCTAGGGTCTGGTCATTCTTGGGTAAGTTGAACAGTGAGTTTCTAGACCCCCAGAGAGGAGGATCAAATCTTAAAGTGTAGGGAAGTTTGCCCAGGCCTGAAAAATCCACCTCCATCATGTCACCACATTCCTCCTCAGTAAGTCTGCCCTTCCCTTGTCATCCAGGCTTAAATATAAAGCACAAAATGAAGTCCTGGGTAGAGTGGGGAGTGAGTGCCCCAGCACTTAATTATGTGCATATGTGGGATCAGTGGTTCCCAGGTTTTAGGTTATGGTGATGTGTAATACTAAACCAAGCACCACTGGTGGATGAATGGATAAACAAAATGTGGCATATACATATGGTAGAATATTATTCAGCCTTGAAAACAAGAAATTCTGACCCAGGATACACCATGAATGAAACTGGAGAAATTACACCAAATGAAATAAGCCAATACAAAAGAACAAATACTACCTGATTCCACTTCTAGGGGTATCTACAGTAAACAAACTTTTAGTGACAGAAGGGAGAATGGTTGCCAGGGGCTGGGGGGAGGGGAGGGGCAAGTATTGTTCAATGGTGGCAAGTTTCAGGTTAGGATAATGGAGGCGTTCTGGGCACTCGTGGTGGTGATGGTTGGAGAACAATGTTAATGTACTTACTACCACCGACCTGTACACTTAAAAATGGTAAAAACAAAAACAAAAATAGAAAAGCAAAAAAAGTACCCAAATAAACCAAGCAAACTCACATCATAAAGTTGTCAACTTTTAAATTTTGTCCACTGAAAGCAATGTTCATGAGTTTGAGCCGTGCATCGGGCTCTGCGAGGACAGATCAGAGCCTGGAGACCTGCTTTGGATTCTGTGTCTCTCTCTCTGTCTGCCCCTCCCCCACTCACACACTGAGTCTCTCCTTCTCTCAAAAATAAACAAACATTAACCAGTTTTTAAAAAAACAAACAAACCCTACTGTGCTTTGGATGCTAAACTGTCTGGTCACCCTGGCTCTTGCCTCGTGCACGGGACAAGCACCGGATGGGACTGCTCTGCTGGCAGAATGTGCGCAGGGAGAATCTCAGTGTGGCACTGGGTTTGTAAAGAGCCTTCCTAGGACTTGGCGAGTAACAGGTTCTTAATAAATGGCAGTTATTTTTATCCAGGCCATCTAGAAAAAGGACTGGCTTCTGAGCCTTCAGATTTTGGATTGAATCCCTGTTTACTAGGGCATTGACCTTCAACAAGTTACTTAAATTTTCTGAGCTTCAGTTTCTCATCTGTAGAGTCTACAAAACCTTTCTCACAGGGTTGTTTGGGAGCCGCAGTTAAATACGGCAGTGTTTAATAATGTGCGTAAAAGTAGACACATTGGTGCCAGGCACATAGTAGGTCCTTGAAAAATATCCACCCTTCTTTCTTATCTTCCTTTCCACATGTCTTCTATTTTGTCTACCTGTCTTCTCCCCACTCCCCTCTTGTTTTCTCTTCTGCCTTTCTGCCTTCTACGGATGGATAGCATATCTAAGCTTCCTGACCTGAACCTGTTAAGTGTTTCCCCAGACCCAGCTAGGGGGAACCTTCTAGACTGGTTAGGAGAGATTCAGCTCTGTTGAGATATCTACCTCTCCTGTTCAGAATGGCTTCCTTGGGTGCTGTCTTAGTCTTTTTGGGCTGCTGTACCACTGATACCACTGATAGAGTAGTTTATAAAAAACAGACATTTATTTCTCACAGTTCTGGAGGTTGGGAAGTCCAAGGTCACAGTGCCTGCAGATCCAATGAGGTAGTTATTGAGGGATCACTTCCGGCTTCACAGGTGGTGTCTTCTTACTGTGTCCTCATGCGGCGGAAGGGACTAGGGATTGCTCTGGGCCTCTTTTATAAGGCACTAATTCCATTCATGAGGGCTCCGCCCTCATGATCTAAGCACCAACCAGAGTTCTACCTCTAATACTATCAACTCTTGGAGTTATGATTTCAACACACGGATTCTGAGGAGACAAAGCATTCAGACTATAGCAAGTACATTCTGCACTAGACAAGTTCCTGCTAGGAATTTAAATATGAGGGTTGGGAAGGAGACGGATGGCAACCCAGACTCAGAAAACATAAATTTCTCTTCTCAAGAGGCTTATGGCTTCTCTGGGTTCAAACACCTGCTCACGCTTGAAGCAATCCAAGAACCTTTTCAACTGGCACTCTCAGGGAGGAAAAATTTTCTCTTCATCGCTAATTCCAATTTTCTGTGAACTTCTAAATATGACCAGTTTAGCACCCAACTGAGGACAGGAATATTGCTTCTCTTCCTGGAGCCAAGCATAAGCTGGGGAGTCTCCTCTAAGCTACTCTTGGGCCTCTATAAATGCCTTTTGGCTGGCTCATGAAGAGGCTGAACTAAGTCATGGGTCCAGAGGAGATGGGGACTTAGGGGTTGGTTGAAACCAGAAAAGGATTCCTGCCAGGGAGCTACTTTTCTCTAGTGTTTGAAAGATTGCAGGCAGCGGTTGGTGGGAAGGGTGGGAACAGAACTCCTCTGGAATCCCCTTACATCTGGCTCACCATCCCTGGCCAGCTTTGGTGTTCTGCCTGGTACCCAGAAGGCACTTCATAAACACTGGTGAAGCAGAGCCTTACCTTCATGGCTTGGCTCATAGTTCACCTCTTCTGAATCCTCCTGGGATTGTCCAGACAGAGCAGTCACTCCTTCCACTGGGCACCTAGAACCAGGCCCCTGTGACATCCATCATACTGTATCATAATTCTCCGTGGGTTCTGGGCAGAGAAGTCCTCGAGGGCAGAGGCCATGTCATTGCACTCTTGCCCCACATGCCGAGTGACTGAGAAACACGCGTCAGCCTGTCTGGCACTGGTAGTGGTCATGGGGGTCCTGAGGAATTAGGGGCTGGCTGAATACCGGGGGCCAGTGAATATCAGACTCCAGGGCTATGATCTGCTTGGCAATAGCTCTATTCCACATTTTCCAGATTGTTCTCGTAATACATGGGCAGCATGCCCAAGCCAGGCTCTGACTAGTCTCTAAAACAAGTTAAATCTTTCCTTTTGGGACAATTCCATCAGCTGGCAGATGAGCATGCTTCTCTTGCAAGCGTGGCTTTCACGTCCCGACTGTTGGGCCATTTCCCACTTGGTTCCTCACGCCCCCTAGCAGCAGCCTATTGTGCTTGGCTGGGCTTCTGGCTGGTAAGGAGATGAGCTCTGTCTTCCCAGATCTTGGGGTGGAAGAGAATTACATCCACATCCCCACCCACAGCCGCAGGTGCATGGCTGTGATGGAAACTGGCTCCTCCTCCAATGGGTCTCAGTGGAGATTGGAAAATGCTCGTTGGAGGAGGGTGTTGTGTCATTGCTGGTACTTGGAGGGAAGCCAGGCTGCAGATGAGACCACAGTCTTCCTATTGCCTGTGCTTTCCACTTCCAGGGAAGGATAATGGTGGCTGCAGAGAGCCTGCGCACTGTCTGCCTTGGATGGCTCGACTTTCATCAGATGAGGGTTACAGAAGTAGACCCCGGGAGGCCAGACAATGGCAGGTGGGAATATTGGTGGAGAAGTCACAGTCCTGAGTACTCCCTGTCAGTAGGATGGTGCATATTAACCCTTCCAATCCCACTCAACATAGCTGGGGGGCGTGACCCTGATTTATGGCACATGCATTTGTAAATTGGCTTCAACCTGAGTCATGTCAACAATCTCCACCCTGCACAGAGGAGCCCAAGATTTGAGCCTTGGGAGTCCTTTCTGCTGAATCCTTTGAAAAAAGGGACATGCAAGGGTCTTCTTGTTATATGTATGTTTGAAGGGAGTGCACAGATGATTTAAATCTCTCGCTGAAAATAGGAGCACAGATTTATATGAGAAGCAGAATAGAGGAGTATGGAAGAAACACTCAATCAGGGGTCAATTCCAACCGACATCTACTCAGTTCTGTGAACTTGGGCAAGTCATATCTCTTTCTTGTTTCTAAAATTCACTTAACAAAGATTAATATAGTACTCAAATAAGTAAGTAATGAACTATTTTCTGTGCTTTACAAATATTAACTCATTTAATCTTTATAACAATCTAAGATGTAGGTATGATTATTAAACACATTTTATTTATTTATATTTTTTTAAATAGTTTATTGTCAAGTTGGTTTCCATATAAAACCCAGTGCTCATCCCCACAAGTGCCCTCCTCCATGCCCATCACCCCCTTCCCCTCCCCCCCATACCCACCAGTCCTCAGTTTGTTCTCAGCATTCAAGAGTCTCTCATGGTTTGCCTCCCTCCCTCTCCCCCACCATTTCCCCCCTTCTTCTTTCCTATGGTCTTCCGTTAAGTTCCTCCTAATCCTCCTATACGTGCAAACATATTAAACTCATTTTATAGATGAGGAAAATGAAAGACGGAAATGTTAAGTAATTTGCTCAAGGTCACACAGCTTATGAATGGTGGAGTAACTCTAAGCTCTCCTGGATCTCAGAATCTTTATGTGTAAAATGGGGATAAAACGTGTTACCCTGCTCATCCCAGCATTTAGTTCCTTTGTGCTCCCACTGAGAGAGAGACAGTGTGAGCAGGGGAGGGTCAGAGAGAGAGGGGGATACAGAATCTGGAGCAGGCTCCAGGCTCTGAGCTAGCTCTCAGCACAGAGCCCGATGCGGGACTTGAACCCATGAACTGTGTGATCATGACCTGAGCCGAAGTCGGATGCTTAACTGACTGAGCCACCCAGGTGCCCCTGGAATGAGATACCCTTAAAATGTAAGCAGGACAAGAGCTTCATTCTGTGTTTTGTTCATCGACCACTATACAAAAGGGCAGTGCAGGTCCTGATGTGTAATGGGTGCTCAATAGATGTTAGAAGAGTGGATAAATTGACCCTATCCCTGTGGGTTGTCTTGAAAGGGACCCAGCTCTTCCCCAAACATACCTTTCTCAAGGCACGGACTGTGTCTTATTTATTCTGGGTCTTTAGATCCAAGGATGTTCCTGGCAGACAGATGCTCACACTGAATGAAGGAAACCACATTTTTGTCCTTTGCCTTGGGTCAGAAGTCACCACCTAATCATGAAGGCATGAGCACACTTAAATGCCATAAGCCAATGGACACTGACTCACTTTGTGAATTACAGCTCGCTTTTGTGGTGAAAAAAAGACAAGGCAGAGGAAATGGGTTTTTTTAAATTGCCATGTAACAAGCCTCTCCAAAGGTAGTGGTTTAAAACAATAAGGATTTATTGGGGCGCCTGGGTGGCTCAGTTGGTTAAGCGTCTGACTTTGGCTCAGGTCATGATCTCATGGATCATGGGTTCGAGCCCCGCATCAGGCTTTGTGCTGACAGCTCAGAGCCTGGAGCCTGCTTCAGATTCTGTGTCTCCCTCTCTCTCTGACCCTCCCCCTCCTGCTGTCTCTCTCTCTCTCTCTCAAAAATAAATAAAACATTTAAAAAAGTTAAAACAGCAAAGATTTATTATTCCTCCCCAAAGTTGGGCAGTTTTCTGTTCTAAGTTGGAAGTAGCCAGGGATAGTCAAGTAGCTGTACCTGGCTGGGAGCTTCTGGGGCTGGGACATCTGACATGGTTTCTGCTCTGGACCTTTCCTCTCCACAGGGTTTGCCATCATTTGTGGTCTAGCAGCTTCTAAGAAGCTGGAGATGCAGCTCTACACACCCTTAAGGTCAGGCTCAGGAGTCCTGGGACATCATTGCTACCACACTATTGCACCAAATAAATCACGAGGCTAGACCAGATTCAAGGGTAGGGAAAATAGACTCCACCTCTTGCTGCGAGGAGCAGAATGTATGTACAGAGATGGGAGAAGCTGTTGGCAGCCATATTGGACCCCGTGCCACAGCAGTGGCCAAGGACTAGTGACAGAAGCCCCAATTATCTGCATGCAAAAGAAGAGCTGTTGAGGGTTGGGCTGTGGCTCGCCTGCAGAAAGTGAGTGGTTTCTTACTGGGTGATCCACTGGGGTGTCCAGATTGCCCACCTGTCCCGGGAGCTCTGAGATGACGAGGCTCTTTGAAAATATCAAGTTTTTTTCTTCCCATTTTCCAGCTGATGAAACAGAAGCGATGTGTGAACATCACATCACACGTCAATGGCGGGAGGAGAGCTGCTTTTGCCAGGTGGTTAAGAATCTGCATGTTGGGGGCGCCTGGGTGGCTTAGTCGGTTAAGCGTCCGACTTTCGCTTGGGTCATGATCTCGCGGTTCGTGGGTTCGGGCCCCACGTCGGGCTCTGTGCTGACTGCCAGCTCAGAGCCTGGAGCCTGTTTCAGTCTGTGACTCCCTCTCTCTCTGACCCTCCCCTGCTCACGCTGTCTCTCTCTCTCTCTCCTAGAAATAAATAAAAATATTTAAAAAAAAAATCTGCACGTTGGGTTCGAACGTTGGTTCTGCCACCAGAATGATTGGAAGATCCCTATAATCGTGCTGGACCTCTGCCTCTCTTTATTTGTGGCGGATAATAATGCCTACTTCATGGGGCAGAATAGATAGTGGTGAATAGCCTGAGTTCTGGAGCCAGATGAGCTGAGTTCAAATCAGGTTCTCCCATTTATCACCCATATTACCTGGGGATAAATCTTTAATTGCATTATGCCTCAGTTTCCTCTTCTGTAAAATGGGGATAATAATACTACTTATTGTATAGAATTTCTCTGAGGATTCAATTAGTTTAATTTTTTTTAATGTTTATGATTCTTCTTTTTCGAGAGCGAGAGAGAACATGAGCGGGAGAGGGGCAGAGAGAGAGGGAGACACAGAATCTGAAGCAGGCTCCAGGCTCCGAGCTGTCAGCACAGAGCCCAGTGTGGGGCTCGAATTCACAAGCCACGAGATCATGACCTGAGCCAGAGTCAGACGCTTAACCAACTGAGCCACGCAGGCACCCCAGGATCCAATGAGTTTAAACATATAGAAGCATCTTGAACAATGCCTGGCACATGATTCACAATCCATGGATATTATCTATGATTATTAGAGTGTTTCTATGAAAATTACAATGAGATAATGCTTCCAAAAGCCTTGTACATGCAGTGCCCGTAGTAAGTTCTGATTCGTGGGAAATGAGCCCTTCAGTCTTTTCTGTCCCTTACCATGCTCGTGCTTGGGGAAGTTTGGAACAAATAATCCCAACGTCTCTCTAATTGTTGTGCAAAAAACCGGTCTCTTCTTTCATTTGTTACAGTTTGCTTCGCTGTGCTACTGTTTACTAGTGGGTAGGGAGATTCTGCCTCTCAAACAAGAAGAGACTTCACCTTCTTGACCCGCTGCATGTGTTCATTTCCTACCTGCATGTGGGACTCCACTCCAGAGGGGTGTCCTTCCACAGGGGAGGTACACTTTTCTTCCTTTCTGTCCCAGCCTCACCTCTTGACCTGGTAGATAAGTCCCAGGTAAACTTGGGATTCAATCCTTGCCTCAACCATTTCTGGTTTCTCATTATTATCTCAGGGTCCTTTCCGATATAGAGCACATAATAATGGTACCCTTTTCATAGATTCATTGTAGAATGAAATGAGACAGTACAAATGAGAGGGGCATTTATCGTATCTGCCACATAGCAAGTGGTCAGGAGTAGGTAATGGATTACTGTTGTTGTTATTGTTATATATATTCCGAGGTCCAGCTAAAATGCTCACTCCTCCAGGAAGCCTTCCTGAGCTTCTCCAGATGGAAATTAACATTTTTCTCCCCCTGGGTTTTCTTCTCACCCTTTCTCTAGTTTTTTGATCTCATATTTCTCCTCTAATGTTGAGGTAAAATAATTGAGAAAGGAGTCTTCTCCTTCATGGTAAGCTCAGAGATGAGGTTTTGTCCTGGAATCAGCTCCTGGGCTCCACTGGTCTGCTCTGGTCTGGGCACAGAGCAGGTGCTGAAGCATCATTGAGGGCAGATATCCATTATATCATCTACAACTATAATATATTTTAAAACTATCTATCTAGGGGCGCCTGGGTGGCTTAGTTGGTTAAGCGTCTGACTTTCACTTAGGTCATGATCTCGCGGTTCGTGGGTTCGAGCCCCATGTCGGGCTCTGTGCTGACTGCCAACTCAGAGCCTGGAGCCTGTTTCAGTCTGTGACTCCCTCTCTCTCTGACCCTCCCCTGCTCACGCTGTCTCTCTCTCTCTCCTAGAAATAAAAAGAAAAAACAAAAAAACTATCTATCTATCTATCTATCTATCTATCTATCTATCTATCTACCTATCTATCAACAGTGCACCTACTGTGTGCTAGGCTAAGTTCTAGGGGATATAATGCACCATTCCTTCCCTATATTCCACCAAGGTAACAGCCACTCTCTGGTCTCACACAACCATCTGGGCTGCTTTTCTGGAATTCCTTTATCTCTTTCAGGCTGTTGAGGCTATTTCTTTCAGTTGGACCTCATTTGCGGTATGAGGTGTGCTGACAGGAGGTGCCCTGCTGGGGATTTAACTTGGGCTTTGGGTCTCCTCTTTCACGAGGAGGTTGCCAGCCACGTCAGGGTGCGGGATGGGAAAGAAAGGCACCAAGGCCAGCTTCCCTGAGGACAGGTGCAGAGCGAGGAGCCCTCTTGCTCTTGAGAGAAGAACATGAAAAGGAGTTTCTCTTTCTGGACATTTAAAAGAGAAAAGGTGTTGGGGCGCCTGGATGGCTCAGTGGGTTACGCATCTGACTCTTGATTTTGGCTCAGGTCGTGATCGCACAGTTTGTGAGTTCGATCCCCATGTCAGGCCTCTGTGCTGCCAGTGTGGAGCCTGGTTGTGATTCCCTCCTCCTCTCTCTGTTCTTCTTCTACTTGTGCTCTCTTTCAAAATAAATAAACTTGAGAGAGAGAGAGAGAGAGAGAGAGAGAGAAGGTGTTCCCACGGTGCCGGTGGGGCAGAGAAAAGGGATTTGTTCGGGGTGGAAAGTACAATCAGTCCTGTTAGAGGGCTCCCACCGACTTCTCGTGCCCTGGAAATAACGAACCATGAGAAAAAGAATCAGAAGAGTCATACTTCAGGAGCTCTACATGAAGCCCCTGGCTGCCAGTCAGGAGCTTGGTTTCTGCCTTTGTATGTATCCAAGAAAACGTGTAGGCGTGAGTTTCAACAGTGACACTGTGTGGTAGTAGGAATCCGTGGCAGGGAGAATCTCCGTTGTTTAAACTGAGCAGACTCCAGTTCCTCTGCGCCTGGTATGTGCGAGGACTCATTTTTGTTTTCACTTGGCCCGTCCCCAGGGCTTTGGGACAATTTGTTGGGAAGGGAGGAAATCTCCAGAGGGAGATGCTGGGCTTTCTGCTTTTAATGTCGATGTGTGTTTAAGAGATTAATGGGAAAAATAAGTGGAATGTGACCATATTTGTGCTTTGAGTTTATGGAGCAGTTCAGACCAGTTATACTAATGATCCCAGAGGGCATTGTGAAATGTTAAGAGAGATTTGGTCTTAATTAACTTTTGTTTTTAGGATTGCAAGATGAATAGTTCATTTGAGGGCAGGGGATAGTCTGTTTCCTGGGCATGGAGGTGGTGGAGAAGGTATGTTTGGGATCCAGTCAGAAGGCTGCTGAGTCTGGGTCTTAGTGTCTGTCGGGGTAGTTGGAGAAGATGTAAATACAGGTTACTTCTGGGCCATGGAAGATCTTGGGTGCCTTGCTGACGGGTCTGGAGCGGCTCTTGGCATGTTGGAAGAAGCATCTCTGTCTGGCTATAACTGTAAGGGGTTTGGGGACTGAAGAGCTGTCCCACGAGGGCTGATGCAGTCAGCCAAGATGGCCGCCCACCTAGGACTTCCAGCGCCCTCAGCCCTCAAACTCCTTATCCACAGTCCGTGCTCAAAAAACAGCCAACGCGGCAGCTCCGGGTGGCCAGGATTGCGACACCAATGTGTTTGTTCCCCGTGTTTGTGAAATACCTCAGAGGCACCGTTCCAGTCCCACCTGACTAGTTTTCTGATTGCCACATGGCCCTGGCTCTATCTGCCAATACTCAACCAGGGCTGACTAGTCAGAGATTTTGAGATGTTTATGGGTTCAGAACATAAGAGCCCTCATTTCTGTCTGCCTGAGTGAAGAGACTTTACCTTCCAGAAGCTTCTAGAGATCATTTGTTGGGCTTGGAGGCAGCTCTGGTACCCTAGAGTGAGTAAGATGACCATAGGCCAGTCACCTGACCTCTCCAAGCTTTTGTCACTTTAACTGCATAATGAGGATTGTAATTCCTATCTTGCAAGATCATGACCTACAAGTATACCACCAGGTGGAAGGTCAGGTACCAGGTCACTTACTAGGCTTCCTTTCCCTAAAGGTCACTGAAAGCAAAGTTGGCCTCTAATTTCTGAGTCATTAAAATTCAGTCTTGCATTTAATTCCTGCAAATGAATTGCTGTCAGTCTTTGACTGAGAGCAGGAAGATGAGGCCTAGCTAATATATAGCATAATGGGAACTCAGAAGCTTCTGGAAATTGGCTCAAGAATATGGCCAATGTCAAGGGCACCTGGGTGACTCAGTCGGTTAAGCATCCGACTTTGGCTTAGGTCACGATCTCATGGTTTGTGGGTTCGAGCCCTGAGTCGGGCTCTGTGCTGACAGCCAGCTCAGAGCCTGGAGCCTGTTTCAGATTCTGGGTCTCCCTCTCTCTCTGACCCTCCCCTGCTCACGCTGTCTCTCTTTCTCTCTCAGAAATAAATAAAAACATTAAAACTTAAAAAAAAAAAAAAGAATATGGCCAATGTCTGAAACCACAAAAGTTCTAAAAGAGAGCACAGGTAGTAATTTCTCTGATATTGGCAGTAGCAACATTTTTTCTAGATGTCTCCTGAAGGGAAGTAAAAGCAAAAATACATGTTTGAGATTACATCAAAATAAAAAGCTTCTGCACAGTGAAGGAAATAATCAACACAACTAAAGGGATGCCTAGGGAATAGAGAAGATATTTGTAAATGACATATCCGAAAAAGGGATAGCATCCAAAATGTATTAAGAACTTACATCACTAAACAGGAAAAAGCCCCAAATAATCCCATTTAAAAATAAGCAGAAGACATGAATGGACATTTCTCCAAAGAAGAGATACAGACACATGAAAAGATGTTCATCATCATTTACTGATAGGGAAATGCAAACCAAAACTACAGTGGGATATCACCTCACAGCTATCAGAATGACTAAAATCAATAACACGAGAAACAACAGATGTTGGCCACCATGTAGAGCAGAAGGAATCCTCTTACACTGTTGGTGGGAATGCAAACTGGTGAAGCCACTCTGGAAATCAGCACAGGGGTTTTTTAAGTAGTTAACAACAGACCCCCTCCCATACTACTGGGAATTTACGCAAAGAACACAAAAACACTAATTCAAAAGGATACATGCACCTCTATGTTGACAGCAACATTGTTTACAATAGCCAAGATATGGAAGCAGCCTAAATGCCCATCAATAGATGAGTGGATAAGGAAAATGTACATATATAATGGAATATTATTCAGCCATAAAAAAGAATGAAATCTTGCCATTTGTACCTATTGGGTTATGGCTACAGAGCATAATGCTAATTGAAATAAGTCAGTCAGAGAAAGGCAGATACCATAGATTTCACTCATATGTGGAATTAAAGAAAGAAAACAAATGAACAAAGACAAATAAAGACAAACCAAAAACAGACTCTTTACTACAGAGAGCAAACAGATGTTACCAAAGGGGAGGTGGGTAGGGCATGGGTGAAATAGGTGACGGAGAGTAAGAGCACACTTATTATGATGGGACTGGACTAATGTGTAGAATTGTCACATCACTGTACTGTATACCTGAAATGAATAACGTGTATTTTAACTAGACTGGAGTTGAAATAAAAATAAAGGAATATGGTCAGTCCCACAGAAGTGGGCTGCACAAGACTTATGACCTTCTACCTCATCTCCTTCATCGACTTCCTTCTACCAAGGGGATAAGAACTAAATTTCCATTATGTGCCAGGCACTGAGAGAGTAAGAGGGTGATTATGCATATATTTTCTCATTTTGTCATTTCCTCAATCCACAGATATAGGCAGCATTATCCTTAAATAGCAATTGCTCATTTGAGCAATATTTATTGAGTGATTATTATGTACCAGGCATTGCTTCGGGAATTAGAACATATGAGAAAACAGGCCTTGCTAAAGGTCACAGAGCTGGTCCATGGCCCATCAGGACAAGATCCATCCTTTCCTGAGGCTTTATTCCAGAGCTGCTTTCAGTCTGAGATGATGTACAGACAGACACACAAATATGCACACACATGTACATACACACATGCACACACACTTACCTGCCCGCTCACATGCAATGCACTCATGTACCCAGCAAATGCACATATTCTCACACATGCACTTGTGCTCACACATAAACATGCACGTGCACAAATATACCCACAGGTGTGTGCACACACACCAGATTTGTATATACTTGCACATATATCCACACACAAATTCCATTCATTGAGAAATTTTTTTTTCTTAAATAGCTTATTGTCAAGTTGGTTTCCATAGAACACCCAGTGCTCATCCCTACAAGTGCCCTCCTCCATGCCCATCTCCCCCCTCCCCCCCACATCCTTCAGTCCTCAGTTTGTTTCTCAGCATTCAAGAGTCTCTCATGGTTTGCCTCTCTCCCTTTCCCCCACCATTTCCGCCCTTCTTCTCCCCCTTGTTCCTCCGTCAAGTTCCTCCCAATCCTCCTATATGTGCAAACGTATGATATTTGTCCTTCTCTGCCTGACTTATTTCGCTCAGCATAACACCCTCAAGGTCCATCCATACTAAATTTTTCATACTCCTGGGATCTCTGAATATCTCAGGTCCAAAATATTACAGAGACAATCCCATTAGTTTCATTCTGTTTACTTCCCTCCCTCCCCCTGCTTGTCTTTCCCCTTCCTCCCTATGCCTTTTCCTTTATCTTTCCCTCTCTTCCTCTCCCCCCCCCACCATCCCTCCTTGCCTCCATTTTTTGTGTTCCCTCCCCATTCTGTGACCAGACCTCTCTTCCTGATTTTTACTAGCAGTGAAGCCTTAGGGAGTTCTTAGGATTGCCAGGCTCAGGCCAGAACACTTCACCAGAAAACAAAGACTACCAAAGGCTGAATCTCTTTGCCAAATTTTGCCTTGGTTGGGCTCTCCCCCATGCAGGGGCACTAACCTCCCGAAGTCCCCTTCCCACCCCATCCTCTGCCTCTCTGACACCGGGCATGGCATGCTCAAGTTCAAGCGCAGGCCTTGCGGCCAGGCGTCCTCAGCCCCAGTGCCCACCTCCCTTGCTCTCTCACGCAGGTGCCAAGTGCCTGTGGAGGCTTCTTCCAAGTGTTTCATCACGCCTCGGGGTGGGGATGCATCTATTTTTGTTTCAACACTTCGCTTCCACCTGGCATTTCATTTGCCAGCTAATATGTGAAGTAATTCATCCCAGTGCTGGCGGCGTTGGAGGGCGGAGGTGGGGGGTGTCTGCTCTTTGGTCTGTGAATTGGTGGGGGGCTCAGCGAGTCCTACCCAGAGTCCTTTGTGATCACATGAGAGGTAGGCTGGGTGCTGGGCTTTAGCTCAGCTCACCAGTGTAAGCAATTCAAATTCTTCAGAATATTTCATCATCCAGGCAGCTCAAGGTGGGGGTGGTAAAATTTGAGAAACCTTGGCAACTCCCGAGTCTCAGTCCCCGAAGAGTGCCGGCAGTCACCTTACCCGACTTGTCTACTGCCCTGTGGTTTCGGGGATCTCTCTCCATGTATATATCTAAAACACCTTTGCCTTCACCATTAAAGGATCTTTTTAAGAAATTATTTTAACATTTATTTATTTTTGAGAGGCAGAGAGACAGAGCATGAGTGGGGGAAGGGCATGGAGAGAGAGAGAGACAGAGAGAGAATCTGAAGCAGGTTGCAGGCTCTGAGCTGTCAGCACAGAGCCTGACATGGAACTCGACCCCCAAAATTGTGAGATCATGACCTGAGCCGAAGTCGAGCACTTAACAGACTGAGCCACCCAGGCACCCTTGAAGGATCTTAAGAGTGTGCTTACAGACTCCAAGTACTCGTGAGAACCTTTGGACTCCAGGGGCTAGCATTTACCCTCTCCACGGACGTTTGGCCACATTGCCCAACTGGATGAACTTGCTGGGGCCAGGTTGTTGAGTGCAAGCATTCAGAAACCATTCTGAGACACAGGCAACAGCACATTCTGCAGACGAACCCGGGAATGGTTTTTGACAACGTGCACTTTGGGGCAAGCTCACTGTAACACACAGGCACACACACATACTCAATCTCTCTCTCTCCCTCTCTCTCTCTTTCCACTTGAGAAGATAAAACAGGAAATGCACATAGGAGGTCCATCGAGAATTGTGTTGTGGAAGAGAACACCACCCAGTGAGAAAGGAAACCGAGCCCCGAGGTGCTCATGGGTGCAGGGCCAGATTTTGGTATTATTCAATGAGAAAGACACGGAATTCTGGAGATGGGGTTCTCTGGGGGCACTTAGCTGATAGTCTTCTAGGGTGATTGCTTATGATCAGGTCTTAACATTGCAATTAGATCACAAACTCTTAGTGCCCAGGGAGCAGAGCATTCTTTTCTCTTTTCTGTACTCAGATCCTTATGTTCCAGAGTGTTCAATCAGTGAAGGAAAGGAAAGGAGGCCAGGCTACATTTATATGATGCTATGTCATGTTCAAAACGCTTTACAGTGAGTCATCCCCTTCTGGTGGCTGAGCTCACTTTCAGGCATGTGAACCCCTCACCTCCCTTTTCTGGTGCTCATTTTTGTGTATAGCAGTGTCAGGCCGTGGTGAGCCTTGTCCTCGCAAGATTCACACATGCAGAGTGTAATCACGAGCTGTGGTGGTTACCTGAGCGTCATGATGTTCAGACAACATGCCCTACAGCAGACACTAAGAGACATCTCCCCTCCTGTTACAGATCCCAAGGAGGCCTTCTTGAAGCCGGTGGGACTAAGCGGAGGGGAGGGGGGAGGGCGCTGCGGGCAAGAAAAGAGGCGATCGTCCAGGCAAGAGGTACCACACAAGGTAAATACAAGGTAGGGTTGCACACGCTTTCATTTGCTCATTCTCTCTCTTGTTTACTCACTCGCTCACCCAAAACTGCTTCATGAGCCCTGCTCCGCGCCAGGCACTGTTTCAGCCTCAGGGAGCAGAGCAGCGAACACGTCCAGCTATGAACTCGTGCGGAGCCAGATCGTGAGCAAATTCCTACAAGCGAAGAAAGCATCAGCTGGGAAAGACCGGAGTGTCCTGGGAGGGTGGGACAGGCAGGGGTGGGAGAAGAGGCGTCAGGGAGGGCTGAACCCTAAAGGATAAGTGGGCGGGTCAGCCTGGGGGACAGGAGAGAGTGGGGGAAATATGGCGAAAACTATTCCAAGCATGAAGTTCCAGGAACAGAAAGAGCCGGGTGCTTGCGCGACACTTGAGTGAGTCCTGTGTGGCCAAGAGTGTAGGAAGTCAGGGTGCAGAGGGGGGCAGAGGTGGGAGTGGGTGAACAAGACAGGGGTGAGGAGGTGGGGTGCAGGGGTGGGCCAGGCCAGGAAGAGGCCACACACAGCCTTCTGAGCTATGATAGGGGTTTGGGGACTTCATCTAAGGCAGTCTGAGCAAGAGATGCCATTGGCTGCCTTTAGGATGCAGGAAGCGTGACAGCGTGACAGCTTGGCGAATTATTTAGGAGGGGAATGTCGTACCCCACCAGAAGATTTTCTGTAAGGTTGATTCCAGCTTGGCCTTTTGTGATTACACTCTGTGCTGTGCTTGCTCGGCTCTCCCTGGGGGCCCTCTTACTTCCTGTGCTCTCCCTTCCCCACCTATTACATCTTCTTCCTCCATGGCCGGCTTCAAGGGGTCGATGCCTCCCAGTTACCCTATGTCCCCGAATTACCCCATTACTTTATCTCAAGGAGCTTCTGGCTCCCCTTCCCTCTGACCAAAATCCCCCTTCCACTCTCGAAGTCCTTGTTGGGCATTAAACACCAGGGACCCTCTGAGTCTGCTTTTCCTCTTCCTAGTTGGGCAGCCTCTGGGTTCCCAACCCGGGGCCTTCAGTAGAGAGAGGGTGATAGTAGTGCCTCCTAGGGTGGCTGTGAGGGTTTACAAATCTGCCACTAGGAAAGTGCTTTGCCCTGGCCTGGCTCACGTTGGTTCTAGAAATGCTACCTGTTGGTACAGTCATGGCTGCCCAAGCTCTTTCGGATGGCTCCCCACTCCACATGAGCATCATTTCTATCCTTTCTCCCAACTGCCTCACCTTCCCAGCGATAGTGGACTCCCTTATCCCTGAACATGGATTTCGGTCTCTCTCCTGCTGTCACTCAGCCTGCAATGCCCTTCCTTCTCTCAACACCCGGAGGCCTAGCTCATGTCTTGTTTCTTCTGGAGAACCTTCCAGGCACGTTTCTGCCAGTCTAAGGCAGATTTAATTCTTCCTTTGCATCTCCCCAGCACTTGGGGGCCTTGCTTTATTACAGCACACACTGATAGGTATTTCTGTCATTGTTTGGGCTCTGTCTCCCCTCACAAGTGTGTTTCCTTGGGCGGGAACACGTGTCATTCACCTGCAGTGCTGAGTACTGGGCACAGAGCCCAGCTAGCTGGGTGAATGAGTGAACCAGCTTGGTGGCCCTGCCCGCTTGGAGGCAAGGACTGTGTCTAACTCATCTTTGGTCCCCCAGTGCCTGGATCCCAGTGGAAGTTTGCTAATTCTCCTTGCCCACCACGGAAGGGTAAGTCGGGTAGGTAGTGGTAGACATGTGAAGCAGGGAAAGGTATGGAGGGCCAAGAGGAAGGCAGTTTGGATGATGGGATCAGGGACCAAGAGATGATTCCAAGCTTCTTTGATGAGGACCTGGGGCTGAGGAGCTGGAGAGTCAAGGGAGGCCCAGCCTCTTTTCCCTGGGCTGGACCCTTCCCTAGCCCTGTGGGAGGGAGGACACCCCACCCAGGCCAGAGGGGAGTATTAACATGTCCAAATGACTCACTGAATATTTCATGGTCTTATCTGTTAATAATAAAAATGAAATTATATTAAAAATACAACCATGTGTGGGTTGTAGAACGAGTTAATGATTCCTCACGTAGTTAGATGCGTACCCCTTTAATTGAGGCAGGTAATGACTGTGGTAATAATACCCTGGATCTGTTTATGGGCTCTTTCTTCCGAGAAGCTCAAAGCACTTTCTCTTCCTATCTCATCTCTCTCCCCAACTTCCCAGGGAAGTGTGTCTTATTATCCCTCACTGCTTAGGTGTCTGTGCACTGTGACTCACTCCAGGGCTCTGAAGCTCGCCTCCTTGTCCCCTGGCCAGGGCGAGGTCCACATGCCCCTTTCCTCCCTGCCTCTGGGGCACCCCATTTCCTGGACAGCCAAGAAGCCCTGGCTCGCTGTGCACCAAGCGGTGCTGGAGCACGAAAGGAATCAGAGATGAGGTCAGGGGAAGAGGGAGGGTGGAGAGACAGGACGGTTGGCAGAGAAAATGGGAGATGAAAAGGGCAGAGGAAATGGAGAAATGCCAGAGTGCTAGACCCCCAGCATCGTGAGGACAGGGACCATGTCTTGTTTACCTTTCCTTCTGGATCAAGCATAAAGCTTGGCACATTGTATGATAGTTGGCAATACCTACGGTATCATTCAAAACCTAGCTCAAATGTCACCTCTTCCAAGAAGCTTTTCTTCGTTTCCCCAGGTGTCCCCACCACACCACCATGGGGCTCTCGTGGTCCTAGGAACCTCTACTGATCCTTCTCAGGCAGCTTTGTATGCATGTTAACTGTTTACGTATCAGACACCCCCATTCAGGTGGGAGATCCTAGCCCAGGCGCCAGTCTGACTCATCCCTTATTCTCAGGATCCGCTAGCACAAGGCTCTCACACAGTAGGACTGCTGAGTGCAGGTAAGTGTGGGCTTTGAAATCAGAAAGACCCAGATTCAAACCCCAGTTCTGCCTCTTAGCAACTGTGTCTCTTGGGAAGCCCCTTGGCCTCTTGTAACGTTCCTTTCCTTACAGAAAGTGGAGCCAAGAAAGCCCACTTTGCAGGATTGTGGCAAAGTTAGCCACAGTGACCCTGCTTGGCACCTAGTAGGTGCTCATTATTCATTTCCTATGATTAATTTTAGATCTGGTGGTTCCCGGCCCTGGCTCCTCTTCAGAACTGCCCTTCTCAGGAACAGACATGCTTGGAAGCCCCCTGGGAAATTCTCAGCTTCTGGGTCTGGGGCGGGGCCAAGGCATCCGCCTTCTAAAAAACCTTCTCTGGTTCTTCTGATGTCGAGGGTCTTAGTGTTTGCCAAATGGAACAATAAGATTGAATGTAAAATAGAACAAAAGTCGTTGGTTTCTCTGGTGTCTAGGGTCCAGTGAAGGAATGGTGAAATCTTCACTGGACCACAGGTGGGGTTTCTGGGGAGGCAGATCGATGGAGAAGGGAAGTTCACCCAGACTTAACTTCACAGTAGCTCTGTGAGCCCAGGCAGCTCTCCATCTTCTCCGAACTTTATCTTGCTGCTTTCTTTGGGATGGAGTAATTGTAAGAGCTGACTTCTTCAGCCAGTATTCTCCCATTTATAGTTGAGCACCAGATCTGGTGGGCAAAATGTCCCCATAGACTGCATGGCCATCAGTCTATGGAGTCTTGAGGCGTTGTGTGGTCTTTGCTAAAATTTGCCAAGTTTATCAGTTAGAGGCAGAACTAAGAGCTCATGGGCATGTATAGCTCCGGCTGGCATCTGAGGGACCCCTTTGTGCGATCGGGGTACCAGCCAAACCTTCTTTCTTAACAGGATCCTGGACCTCTCTAGCCCTGTAGAGGACAAGGGTCGACACTGCAGAAAGAACCCAGGCTCTCAGTCCTTGAGACTGACAATGAGAAATTCTTTTTCTAAGGCTTATTTATGATCCTGGAAAAGAATACGATGTGGTGGAAGAAGACATTTGTCCCAGGGATGAAAGATAAATTGGCCAACAACAGGAGCCTGAAAAGACTCACACCCACCCGTAACTCAAGGTGGGAGTTACGGGGTGCCGGAGATGCTGAGTCTGGGGTGCAGGGCTTGTGGGAGCCTGTAGCATCACATTTCATGAAGTGGCCCCAGAAAATGGGCAATGGGGATTTAACATGGTGCCAGGCATTTTCTTACATGCTGTTGTCTTCAGATCTCCCACAGCCCTGAGAGACAGTACTGCATCAACTCAACATTCATCCCTCATGATAACCAGTGTGTTACAGATGAGAACACAGAGGCTCAGCGGGGAGGGTCTCCAAAGTCTCAAGCAACTTGCTGGAGTCAGAATTTGAATCCACATCTGTCCGACCCTGGTACGTTTGTTTGCTTTCCCCTGCTACACTTTACTACAAGTATGGCAGCCCCAAAGCATTTGGGTTTATTTAGATACTGTCTGGAATGTTTCCCCCCTGGTGAAGCAGACACCCTCCCTTTCCTGGGAACAGGCCACTCTTAGTGTTGGGAAGGTGGAGAGGCATCTGGTCAAAGCCACCAAGGTGTTGATTTCCTGTCATTACAGGTTGGGGATGAGGCTGGTCCTCAGGATCCTGAGTGGGGGGACTGAAGGCATCTCTGCAGGCAAGGCCTGGGGGGAGAGCCCTGACCTGTAATTGTCAAGTGCTACTGAGCAAGACAGCAGACAGGTTTGAGGTCCCGCAGAGATTTCCAGACTGGGTATCACTCAGGAAACTCAAAGGGTAGGATTGCACAAGGGTGACCTTGATTTGGGCCCAGAAAACAAGAAAGTCCTCTTCTTTTCTGTGAAAGGTGAATGAATCACCTTTCCAAGAAGCTAACCCATCTATTGTCCACTTCACTCCACACGTGAGCTCAGAGCAGCAGCCCTGCCAGGGCAGAGTGGAGCTGGGAAGATGAGAAGATGCCAGTGGCATGTCATGACCGTCTTCCTTCTTCTTCCCTTTTCCACTTACAGCAAGGAGGTCAGAGGAGTAGACAGGGAATGGCTCCCTTACAGTGGCCAAAACTCCTACCCCCAACATCTCCCTGTGTGGTGGCTGGATACTGAGGCTGGCAGAGGGACGGCTACCCCAAACGCACAGAGGTGGAGGGTGTAAAAGCCACCGAGGCCGTGGCACAAGTGAGAGGCAGAGAAGAGCCTTCTGTTCCCTGATCCTGTCTTCTCTGCCTGCGATCATCAGGCTGCAAAGTCCCTCCTCTTCTTCCCACCCCCAGCTCTCAGACCCCACAAGTACACAGCAACCTCAGGCAAGTCATTCTAACCTTCCTGGTTCTTAGCTGTCTCATCTGTGTAACGGGGACAACATTAGCTGCCTCACAGAGTCGAGAAAATTCAGGCAGATTGAGCAAAAGAGGCGGCCCCGACCTTATGGGCAACACTTACTCTCTCCAAGGCTCAGTCTGCTTATCCATAAAATATGCCTTTCCAGAAGTTGTTGTGAGGCTCAAATAAAATAGGACAATGCCCCTGGAACATACAAGGTGTCAAGAAAGTGTTCATTTCCATGCTCATTCTTTCATAATTTTGTAATAAGAGAGATTTGTATCTGAAGATGTCAGATGACTCCAGGGATAGATCTTTTCTGGGTCCCTCGTTCATAAGGTGTGTTAGGAATAGCACGTATCTCATAGAGCCATTATAGGGCTGAGGTGACAAAAGTACCATTGCAGAATAGTGTCCCCCCCACACAAAGTGGCCCATAAAGGTTTAGCTGGCTCTAGATAATTCTTTCTGTTGGTGACGGAGCCCTGGCTGGTGCCTTGGCCTCAGTGGTCAGACAGGGCTGAGCTGACTCACCCAGAAGTGACGGACCTGGGCAGTGACAGCTCAGGCTGGTTGGGTGGGAACAGTTGGGCTCCTTGCTGGGACCTCAGGAGCAGCTTGGGTATTATTTTGCACCAGAGACTGCCTTTGACTTTGACCAGTACCTAAATATAGTGGGAAAGAGGGATGCCCATGACCATTGGAGGCTCCTACAATTTCTCATGGCTAAAGAAGCAGATGAGGGCAATGGTAGGGCAGGTGGTGGTCTTTTACTGGATCCTGACCTACTAGGAGGCCACTATGGCCACAACTTCCATAGCATTGGGCAGTGAGGACTGGACAGACAAGGCCTAGCTCCTGTTCATGGCCAAGTCAGACAAGATGTGCTTCTTTCTCAGGAACTTGGAGGAGGTATCTGGATGGTTTTTAGGCTCTGAGACCATGTTTCTAGACGCTAAGTCCAGTGCTCTTTCAATGACTGTGTATGTCGAGTCCTGGAGCCCTACCCTGGGAGCTCAGCCATTGATTTGTGGCAAATGGCTAACTGGATGCTCAGGGAGCACAGAGGAAGAACGGAAATTCAGAGAAAGTTTTTGGAGGAGGTGACTTCTGAGCGAGACCTTTTAGAGGGAGATGAGGGAGAAAGCAGTTGTCCCTACTTCCTCATCTCCCACTCATTTCTCCAGCTTCACCCACTGCAATCTGGCTTCTCCCACAACATGGAACTGCTCTCACTGAGGTCGTCAGTGACCTTCTTGTGGCAAATCCAAACGATGTCACATAGCCCTTCTCTTAACAAATGTGGGGGTCATATTTAACACTGAGCTCACTTCTCCTTTGACTTGCAGTTCTCCTCATGCCTCCCCTGCAGTCACTTCCTCGTTTCTCTTGTGATTTTATCTTCCCTTGCAACCTATCTATCTACTATCCATCCATCCATCCATCCATCCATCCATCCAATCCATCCATCCATCCAACCAACCTTCCATTTATCCATCCATTTATTCTCTATATCTATCTATCATCTATCATCTCTCTCTCTCTCTCTCATTAAAGAAAGTATAATGAAGAAACTATTTACAAAAGTATGGGAGGATTAGGAGAATGCAACAGAAATGGTGAACACTCTAGTTTGAATAATATCAAGGAGCCATTAGCTGCTTAATGTTTGAAGGGAAAGCCAAGTGGTTATCAGAACACAAAGACCGTAGCTATAGAGGGGCCTTTGACAGAGCGCACAGGCAGCCAGGGGCATACATGGCCTGGACTCTGCCCCTGCCTGCTAATGCAGTTCACAAAAGCCAGCCTCCGTTGCTCCATACACTCTGACATTGGCATGCTGTGCTGTCTGAGCCCCTTTCCCTTTTCTCCATGTATCACCCTGAGGGTTCCTCTGCTCCAATGGCTGAAGCCCCAAAATTGCTATCTTGTGCCAAGACTTCTGTTCTGACCACACGGCCACCCAACTGTCTACTTATTGGACATCTCTAGAGGTCCTTCTGGCATCAGGGACTCAGCATGTCCACAGAGGACCTCATGGCCCCTCCCAAACTGTTTGTCTTCCCATATTTCCTTTCTGCACGGATGACATCTCCCCTGATCTCGTCATCCAAGTCAGGGCCTAGGATTCATTCCTGACTCCTGCCCTTGCTTTCCTCTCTACACCCCTCACCAAGTCCTGCCAAATCCACACCCAGACATATGACAAACACAGCTCCTCTCCACCCCTCACTTCTGCCCCATCCACTGATTCCTTTGCTTGGACCCTTCTCATCTCTCCCTGTATTACGACAATTGCTTCCAAATTAACCACCTGATTCCTTTCTCACATCTTTGTGTCGGGGGCTGCTAGCTGCTTCTTTTTTTTTTTTTTGGCCATCAACTACAAACATTTATTTTGTGTGAGTCACATACACATTACCCATATTAAGGGCAAAAGAACCATAAGACTTGGATTAGGCCACAGAAGATCAGTAGCTGCTTCTTAACATCCATTCTCTCTCCCTTCTTAGCTAAAGAATGCCAACTTTTAGTTACGTATGTGGCCAGTGATCTGTTGGCCAGAGAGATCCTCAAAGACAACATGTGCCAGCCTCTTACAGCTAGGAATGCGCCTAAGTTTTGGCCAAAAAGATGTAAGTGAAATATCAAGGGGAAGGGCTAGAAAGTTTCCTTAAAATGAAGAGAGTGCATTGCTCTTTCTCCTGGCTCTATTCTACCACCTGGGACATGGTTCTGATAGCTGGAGCTCTAATAGCTACTTTGGGCCATTTGGAGAATGGCCCTTCTGCAACTGGAAGAATACTCTTCATGAAGTATACCAGCCATAAGTATATTTGGACTATTTCTGGACTTCTTCAATGCAAGGGTGAATTAAGTGTTTAACTTGACTAAGCCACTATTATTTTTTGTTTTTCTGTTATTTTCAACAGAGTGTAATTCTCACTGATGCATCTTATACCCAGGGGCGTAGTTGCAGATGTTTCTGTGTTCCACACGCCTCCCTTGGGCTACCTGATTTCAGTGCAACAGTGAGGACAGTTTTGTGCCCGCTGGGACTGTGCTAGTTCAAACATGCATGACTTTTTCAAAACCACAGTCAGCGGGTCAGTCAGACACCATGGCTAAATGAGCAATGGTTAGAAAGAGAATGAATGCCTCCTGAGGCAACCTGCAGGCAGTGGGGACTGAAAGCTGGTGATAATGTGAAGGTCATTAATGGTTTCTCGGAGGGTCCCCAGCAGGACTGAGTTCTGCTATTTGCTCACAGAGGTAATTAGTTCAATAATATACCCCTTATGGTCTTACCCCCCTTCCCCAACTCACTCTCCTGGCTCTGTCACTGCTGCTTCCTGGGCTCGTCTCACAGACACCCACCCCCACCTACTTTCTGGTCTCAGGCTCTCATGCTGGGGGAACTGACAGAGTTTGCTCTAAAATGTGCTTCTGTTTACGCCCTTCCCCTCCCCGAAGTCTATTTCTGGAGCCCATTAACTCCTGGATGATGGTACCTTTGCCTGGCCTATCCCACAAGACCCTGCTGGCTCTGGTCACTTCCTCCCCCAAAGCCCTGTCCCTCGCCTCTTGGCCCCGATGTGCCCTTTGCTCCAGCTGTGCCAGGCTGCAGTTCACGCTCTGGTGCCTCCTCACCGACTGGAACATCCCTTACCTTACCCCACTGCAAAGGCTCAGGTGCCCTTCATCACACTGCTCACGTGTTCTGTCTTCTGGAAAGTCCTCCCTGACCTCCTCCATTCAGCTGGAGCTGCTCCCCATTCAGGATCTCATTTTTCCTTCATACCATACTTCCAATTGGCTAGTTGGCTGCCCTCACACCCCAGGAATTTCTCCCTGCCTTCAAGGTCCTTGTCAAGTACACCTGCATCCATAACCCCATTCCTGCCAGGAACTGTGCCTTGTACATTGTAGGTTTTTAAGAAAGTTGGTTGTGGCTGTATTGGGTGTATTGGGTGGAGTGGGAGACACGGACATATGTATTTAATAAACACATACATTGGGTTTAATATAGTCTAGGCACTACTTCATGTGCTGTACACTTAGGAACTAATTTATTTAAGTGTTTATTTATTTTTGAGAGAGAGAGGGAGATAGAGGATCCAAAGCATCATGTGTGATAACACAGAGAGCCCGACTTGAGGCTCGAACTCACAGAACATGAGATCATGACCGAAGCCGAAGTTGGATGCTTAACCAACTGAGCCACCCAGGTGTCCTGAACTAATTCAATATACATAATTCTATAAGGGGAGTCTTGCTGTTATGCCTCACAGACAGGCTTTTTAACTTTTGTAAGATTGCAAAGCTAGAAAGTACTAGAGACTGGATTTGAACCAAGCAATTTGGGAAAGACAAACTGTTTTGCAGGCATGGGAGCCAAGGAAGGGCTTTGAGTTCTTTCAGTGTAGAAGCACTGAGGGTAGCTCTGGAGAGGACTGGACTACACGGAGGTGAGCTGTGATTTTACTGGGCTGTGGAGGCTTGAAGTGGTCATAGGCCAGGAAGATACAGGGGCTGTTTCTCAAGCCTCCAGGACAGTGGGGGTGGCCCACAGGTCCTGAGGAGCCTTTGCTAAGCTGAGACGGAGTGGCAAGAGGACTTTTTAAATGGACACTCTAAACTGGAAGGAGAAAATCAAATACTGCTATTTCATCAAGCTTCCTTTCTGGGAGCTCTGAGGCCAAGCCTGAGCGAGCAAGGCAGTTTTTGGACCCCTCACAGGTGGCTGGGAACAACTTTAGAGGCTTGAGCTTCAGGTGAGGTGTGAGTATTGGCCTGGCCTTCACTGAGCAGGGCGCTGGAGGAGAGTGACTGGTCAGAAATCTGCTCCTGACTCCCATCAGCCTACTTTCTGCTCTGCCTTGGTAAGCGGGAGGGGTTCTCAAAATAGCAAAAATGGTGTTTATAAATGGATGTGGGGATCACAGGAAGACCTCTGGGTCAGTGGTCAGAAGCTTTGATGTAGTATACTGTGTGATTTAGATGGCAAGCTATTTTCCCTCTATGGGACTCAGTTTACCCATTTGTGAAATGCAAAGATTGGGCTGGAAGCCCATGAAGGACTCTCCTAGACTGATGTTTAATGATTCTTTCTTGGAAAGCAAGAGGAAGGAGGGAAAATGGAGTCGGTTATGGTCTGAATTGTGTCTTCCCAACCTTCATCCAGATGTTGAAGTCTTAACTTCAGAATGGGACTGTATTTGGAGACAGATGCTTTAAAGAGGTAATTAAGGTGAAATGAGGTCATTGGGATGGATTCTAATCTGACCCGGCCAGTGTCTTTATATGAAGAAAAGTCTAGGACACAGACATACACAGAAAGAAAGCCATGTGGAGACACCAGGAAAAGATGCCCATCTAAAGCTAAGGAGGGAGGCCTCAGAGGAAATTCACCTGCAAAGACCTTGGCCTTGGACTTCTAACCTCTAGAACTGTGAGAAAATACATTTCTGTTGCTTAAGCCACCTAGTCAATAGTCCTTTGTTATGACAGCCCTAGTCAACTGATACAGGGTGACACCACAGGCGGGTGCAATGGCACTGTCCTCCAGCTGTGGTATCTGGGGCCAGGCTAAGCCCAATACAAAGCAGTGCAGGCAGGACAAGGGGAGGGGGTTCAGAGTAGGTCATATCCTGGACACTGTGTACTGAGCCACCTGTGTTGTCAGGGCTAGATGAGTAAGCCCTAGCCCTGCACTCAGGGAGCTTCTAGTCCCCTGGAGGAGACAAATATACAGTGATGCTTGTCCAATCGGAGCCCTGCAGTGATGAAGTATATATAGCATGCAGATGCAGGGAGGCCAGGATGACTTCACAAAGAAGATGCTTTGAACGGTCAGTCGTGGTACCCAGCAATCAGAGACTAGGGAGAAGAACATCTTAGGCAGAGAAGTTGGAAGGTACAAAGGCACAGAGACACATGTGATTTCACGAGGAGACGGAGGCATGATACCAGCGAGTAGGACTGGACTGGATCAGACAGACCAACCATGGAGGATGGACTTCCTCCTGATTGCACTGGGGAGGCTGTGAAGGGTTAGGAGAGGGCTAATGATGCAATTTGGCATCAGAGGGAACATCACTTACAAGCATGGGGGTCTGCAGCTAGACCCCCTGCGTCTCAGCAGTGCCACTTACTAGCTGGTCGACCTTGAGCAGGTTACTTATTCTCCTGGAACCTCTGTTCTCACCTGCAAAATGATGGTAACAGCACGTACCTTATAGGTTTGCCACAAAGATTAAGTAGGTGAATGCCTACTAACTGCTTTCAACAGTGCCTGGAAGATTGATGACTCTTAATTCACCCTGGCTGTTGACTCAGCCTTGGTTTTCACACCTGCTCTGCCACGTTGGGGCTGAGACCATTATTTCATCAACCCTTTCCCTTTGGTGAAGTGGGGAGTGAGGTCAGTGTAGGAAATCAATCATCACAAACAGGAACTGGGAACCGAGAGGTGCAGGGGCTTCTGGAAATGCAAGAAGAACTTGCCAGGACGCATTGCTATAGGGCTCTAGGAGTCCTGGCCCTCAGCGGGGCACCCTCCGACGCCTCATAGGTTTGTGACGCACGTGGGGGAAGGAACTGAAAAGGGGACCTGAAAGATGTGTTTTCTCAGAAACAGGCAAAGGGGGCAGTGGAGCTGGGGGTGGGGGCAGAGTCCTTGCCCATCAGGGCTGAGAGGTTATCTGACCTGCTAAAACCAAGATGGCAGCCACTGCATTAGCCTTGGCTTCAAGACCTGCTTTAGTTAACTTTACAGTGTTTGATAGGATTATAACATGCAAATAGTTACTATTTTTTTCTTATAATTCAAGATTTTTCACAAAGAATCCAGATGTCCAGCTTCTTTTTTTTTTTTAATTGTTTTTAAAGTTTATTTATTTTTTTTTTGGAGAGAGAGGTACAGAGTGCGAGCAGGGGAGGGGCAGAGAGGGAGACACAGAATCTGAAGCAGGCTCCAGGCTCTGAGCTGTCAGCACTGAACCTGAAGCAAGGCTCAAACTCATGACTGCGAGATCATGGCCTGAGCTGAAGTCGGACGCTCAACTGACTGAGCCAACCAGGCGCCCCCAGATGTCCAGCTTCTGATGAAAAACAGAATATCTGGGAACGGTAGGCCAGCATTCCCATTTGGAACTGTCATCAGGAACTAGACGGTAGATGCTCTTACATTAGGTTCCCTTAGCTCAGTTTTGTTTTATCCCTGCCCTGTTCCAGTAGGTATTTGCTCATGAGATCGCCAGGTCTAGGCCACTATTCTTATTTTACAGATGAGAAAACCAAGACCCAGAGCGAGGATATGCCCCATCCAATTTTACACAAGTGAGTGATGGAGCTTGGACGGGACCCTAGGCCTCCACACACTCAGCCGATATCCACACTCTGGGTTTTTTCCTCCTTTGCCTCAATGTTCAGGTGGGAAGGACTGGGGAGCAAGGGGACATGGTCTACATTTACCTTTAATCAATGGTAATTTTAATAATAGTAGCCATCTATTAAAAGCCTACAAAGTATCAGGGCTTCATCCGCATTTAATCTTCATAAGAAACCTGGAAAATAAATATTATTATCCCAGTTTTTCAAATGCAGAGTCTGGGGTTCAGAGAGCCAAAGGCTTGCCCCGGGTCACCAGGCCACTGCATGGTGGAGTGGGACTTGAACGGGGTCTCGCTGATGCCGAGCTCCACACCTTTGTTGGAGGCCTGTTATTAGTTGAGCACTAGGTTAGGCCCTGGAAGATGCAAGCCTTGGAAAGTCCTGGAGCCCACAGTCTGAATGGTGTACCAGTGGGCAATTTGGACAGCTGAGGGCATGTCACAGGAGGTTTTGAGTTGCCGAGTGTCCCATGAGCTTCAAGAAAGAGAGGTGACCTTATCTCTTCCTGGGACTCATTCCTCTCAGGCCGTCCTCATCCTGGGAAGGGGGCAGCAGGAAAGGAGTGGGGAGACCTGGCCAAGGCTTCTGTTTGTGAATACAGAAGGCCCGCTCACCTTCAAGGGCTCCCTCGCCCCCAACATCCCCATGCTGGGTTCATGCTCCCAGCTCAGGGCTCCCTAGCACTGCGAGCTGACCTTGAACATGGCAGTTGTCTCCCGGTGTGGAGGTCTCTTTTAGTTTGTCTGTCTTCCCTCTTTAAATGGTCTGTGCCCTCTGGCCAAAGGTTGAATCTCATTTATGTCTGCATCCCCACCACATCGGCCCATATGTGACTCACAATGGGCACAGCTATGTGTCTCTGGAATGAATGAAGGAATGAATGAACGAATGTACAATGAAGGAAATATGTCTTCTTTTTTTAAAGTTTATTTATTTATTTTGAGAGAGTGAAAGAGCACAAATGCATGCAAACAGGAGAAGGGCAGAGAGAGAGGGAAAGAGAGAATCTTAAGCAGGCTCCTCGCTGTCAGCATGGAGCCCTACATGAGGCTTGATCCTACAAGCCATGAGATTGTGACCTGAGCCAAAATCAAGAGTCAGACGCTGAACTGACTGAGCCTCCCAGGTGCCCTGAAGGACTATTTCTTCTTAAAAGGCATAGTCCCTGGGATTTGAATCTTGGTTCCACACTTACTGACCTAGTGACTTAGACAAATTATCTAACTTCTCTAGGCCTCAGTTTCTATATCTGTAAAATGGAGGCGACAATCATGCTTATCTCATTGTTCTTTGTTAGAATTGATTTCTTACCCATAAAGGCCTTAGCACAATATCTTGCACCATGCTGTCTAATACAGCAGCCACTAGTCACATGTGGCTATTTAAATGAACTAAAATTAAACATTCAGTTTTAAATGAAAAATCAACTGCACTAGCCACATTTCAAATGCATCCTAGCCACATGTGGCTAATGGCTGATATATTGGGCATCACAGAGAGAGAATGTTTCCATCATCACAAGAAATTCTATTGGACAGAGCTGGTATAGAACATAGTAAGTTACTATTATTCTTTTTTTTTTTTAATGTTTTTTTATTTCTAGGAGAGAGAGAGAGACAGCATGAGCAGGGGAGGGTCAGAGAGAGAGGGAGTCACAGACTGAAACAGGCTCCAGGCTCTGAGCTGGCAGTCAGCACAGCGCCCGACGCGGGGCTCGAATCCACGAACCGCGAGATCATGACCTAAGCGAAAATCAGCCGCTTAACCGACTAAGCCTTTCACTCTTTTGCCCTAATGGGGGAGATTTGCCCTCGCGGCAGAGAAGGCTGGGACCGGACCCTGTATGTGTCTTCTCCCTGGAATGCTTTCCCCCAACCATCACCTGGTGACCTTCTACCCGTGCCAGTGCCTGAGTGTCAGGCTTTAAGAAGTCTTCAAAAGGTTGAGCCCAATGTAAGAGCTCTCCCCTCCTCTATGAGGCTGGGCTCCCTTCAAGGGCAGGAATGGGTTTTATTCATCTCTCCGTTTCCAGCGTGGCATTCCGCAAGCACTCAAAATAAGCTTGTCGAGGAAATAGAGAGGCCATGCCTACACATTTCCAAGGATCTAAGGCGGCATGTTTGCGTGGCTTTGTGGCTGCATCGGAGGCTTTATGCCTAGGAGTGTGGAAGAGAGGGGGCACTAGGAAGCAGGGTGGGTCAGTGGACAGGAAGCAAGAGCATGGGAATTATTGGCAGAAGAGTGGGTGGCCTGGTGACCGAGGGAAGCCACCGGGGATGTAACTGGAAACACAAGGTGAATGACAAAGTACAGGTGAGTAGACCTCCCCCAGTTAAGGGGAGAACTGTCTTGCACGGGAGACATGCCAAGGCCTCCCTGAATCTGAGGGGAGGGACCAGGCTTCAGGACACCCTGGTGGGGGTGGGGCAAGCTGCTAGCATCACTTAGTTTCCGGAACAAGTCCACATTTGTCTTCATTTTTGTCCTGTCCTGATGGTGCTTAGGGAATTGAAAGTTAACCAGAAACACATATCCCTTAGTCTGTAATCATAGAGACTCTTTAGTTTGGCCTCTCTCATAGCTGGAGATTATTCCTTTTACAGGCGTGTTTTCTCTGCCAAGTCTGTATTGTTTCAAGGAGAAGCAGGACATCTGAGGTAAACTGTTGTATTTTGTTGTATTTATTTATTTATTAAATAATTTATTGTCAAGCTGGCTAACATTCAGTGTGTACAGTGTGCTCTTGGCTTTGGGGGTAGATTCCCGTGATTCATCGCTTCCATACAACACCCAGCGCTCATCCCAACAAGTGTCCTCCTCAGTGCCCATCACCCACTTTCCCCACCCCTCAACCCCCACCCACCTAAACCCTCAGTTTGTTCTCTATATTTAAGAGTCTCTTATGGTTTGCCTCCCTCCCTGTTTGTAACTTAGTCTTCTTTCCCTTCCTTATGGTCTTCTGTGAAGTTTCTCAAATTTCACATATGAGTGAAAACATGACAACTTGTGGTGATCAGGCGTAATCAACCCAGAGATCTAGAGGCCCATTTTAGGGGGAGGGGTGTGCCTTTTGCCCCCTGCAAAAGGAGGGTTAGGCTCATGCAGCTTAGCACTGAGAATCTTGGAGACACATTGTCATTGGAATCCACCACTGCGTCAGGTCCTCTCCTACTCAAATCTCTACCTGGCCATCCCTACCCTAAAAATCCCTGTGCTGCTCCCCTTTGACCTCAAGGTAAGCCTTGACTCTGCATTGGGTCCACGTGGCCCTGTGACATCTGGCCTTGATGTCTGTGCATCTTTAGTCCCCACCATCTCCTTCTCATATCTCTCCACCCTCACCAGCCCCCCTCAACGTTCTGTGTTCCCAACCACCCTGCTCTCCAACATTACTGGGACTTTGTGCTTTATCCACTGCTTGGTTCACTCTGCCCCCGCCTGTCATCTGGCTGACTCCTGCTCATTTCTGAGGACTCAGATAGATGTCATTCCTCTAAACCTTCCCCTCTGCATCCCAGGACTCTCACAGTGAGCTGGCCCACACTCTCCACCCGCCACCTGCCATCTATATTGCAATTACCGGCTGAGGTCTGAGTGCTGTCCGGGTGGTAAGCTCTGAGCAGGCAAGGCCATGACCTTCTTACTAATGACTGTCTACTCAGTGTCCGGCCGAAGGCATGGAGGATGCTTGGAAATACTTGTTGAATGAGTCAAAAAGGTGAATTAATCAGTGTCATCATCAATTTCATAAGCCACTCTCTGATTACTGGTTCTGACAGGCTTGATAATGCCTTTTGACTTGAATGTTGAAATGACTTACTTATCACAAGTGTTTACCCATTTACTTGGCCCCCAAAATAAAGTAAAATTATACCGATGGCTTTGCTTTTACAGCTCAGAGGTCGCTAGCATGGACTTTGGGGTCAAATTGCCTGGACTCGAATCCCAGCTCTGCCCCTCAGGGGCTGTATGATGTCCTGCATAATACATAATTTTCTGTATCTCAGTTTTTTCATCTGTAATACAGGGATAGTAATAATACATACTGTGATTGCTGTGAGGATTCAATCAGTTTACACTTGTAAAGAGATAGCCCCTATCACACAGATGTGCTATATAAAATTTGTTAGATAAAGTAAATAAAGGTAAACCTCAAACAATAGGGAGGTCTCTTTGATGATAATCTTTTGGAGTAAATCTTTGGCATGATCCCAGCATAAGGCAAATTCATGTCAGAGGTGAAGTTCATTTTCAGTGTGTGGCCATCCTCTGTGTCCCCTCTTTTCTCACCCTCTGTGGTATTTCATCCAACTTGTAACTCCTAGAAGTCTCATCCTTTTCACCTTCTCCATCTAGCAACTGCTTTCGGATCTGTTAAAAAAAGCCAGTTCATACTCTAGTGTAAGTGACTTCTAGGGTTTAATGTATTTCCTCTCCAAAATATTGTCTTAACATGAAGTGCCCTAATTCCAAGAATCCAAGAGGGTTGAAAGCCCTTATTATGCACTTTATACACTAAGGATATTATGCACTTTATACACTGCTGTCTAAGGACAGCAGACTTTGGCCAGTCTTATTTATGGCAGCTCCCAGAATATGGAATCAAGAGTGGGAGGGTTAGGCTCATGCAGCTTAACACTGAGAATCTTGGAGACACATTGGGAAGAAAGAGAAAAATGTACCATCTAAGAACAACGGATGAGTTTAAAATAGAAAATCAGAGTACTGGCAAGCCTGCACTCACTCCGAGGCTACCGAGCCCTCAGAGGCCATGTGACCCGACCTCAGAGGAGAGCTGCGGATTGAGGGTCAGAGGGGCAGCAGCCGGTGATTTGGATACCAGAGCCCAGCCTGGTACCCCCTGGCAGGAGGCCGCCTGGAGCCTGTAAATGACGCTGCTGTCTGAAGTTGCATGCAATCAAAAAAAAAAAAAAAAAAAATCAGGAGAAAGAACGAAAACCAAACCACTTAAAATTTTGGGGACAACATCCCTTCCCAAACTTTCTTTCTTTCCTTTTTTTTTTTTTTAAAGAAAAAACAAACCTGATGCCAGTGAAGCAAAGAGGACAGTGGCCTCTGGGCCTGTTCTGAGGATAGGCGGCAGCCTCCTGGGTTTCAGCATGAGCCCATCATGGCATAAACAAGGTGGCCTCTGGGCAGGGGCGGCCCACCCCATGGGGGCCAGCCCCTCACTGAGCCCAGGATCTTTTAGTGTCCACATTCTTTCAGCTGGGCTAAGCCATAGCTCTTTCAATTCAGGTATTGCTGGGTCACTTACGACGCACAGTCATGTTGGTCTTATTCCTTGTGATCATCTGAGGGGGTGGTGTGAATTATTAGACCCATTTTATGGAAATGGTAACACCGAGTTTCAGAAAGGTGACCTTGCTTGCTCAAGGCCGGGGTTGGGGGGAGTCAGTGGCAGAGGTAAGCACGGCCTCTGTTTTGGCATTTGGCCAGGATATGTAGACAGAAAAGGAAGAGGAAGGCATACTTGACCTTGAGGGGGCCGCTGAGAGCCGTGATAATAAAGTCCCCTGGAGTCTGTTGAGCACAGGCACTGGAAGAAAAGGCCGCGAACTCAAATCCCAGACCCACATGCTGCTAGCTGTGCAACCTTGGGCAAGTGATGAAACATTTCTGAGCCTCTGCTTTCTCATCGGTAAACTGGAGATAATAGCAGGGCTGGTATTGGGAGATTGTGGGGAGAGTAGATGAGCTACAGCATGTGAAAAACTGCTCCCGCACACCATGAGGGGCAGTTCTTGATACTGCAGCCTTTAACATAGGCTCTTCCATTGTGAGTTTTCTGTTTATGATGAGAGGGAATCATTTATTTTACCTCCATTTCGCAGATGATGACATGGGGCGTGCGGACGTTATTTGTTAGGTAAAGACGCTGAGCTGGGTGTGGATTTCAGTGCCAAACCCGCGGGGCTTCCAGCTGGCCATGTGGGCTCTCTGTGCAAGTTCTTGGACTTCCCTGCCATCGCTGATCCCAGCTGATCTGATAGGAGCCGCACCAGGACCAACACTGAGCAGAGTCAGGACCAGAGCACCACGTCCCAAACTTCCCTTTCTGCCCTATTTCCCCATATTAGTAGAAGCCTCCAACTCTCCCCCCAAGTGCTCAGTGCTCTCCGGCACTTGCCATGTTTTCTTGCCCCAGTGGATGGAAACTCTTTCCCAATGCCTAGTAAATGTTAACCACCCCCTCAGCAGTCAGGAGGCAATGGCAGTGGGCCAGGTGAGAGCTGACAATACTTTGAACTGGGGTGGAGGTGGTGGTGACAGAGATGGATGGATTTGAGGGCTCTTTAACGTGAAGTAGGCTTGTTTCAAGCCCTGGGATGGGCGGTGGAGACACAAAGGGGTGTAAGATATGGAAAGCCATCTCTAAGGGGCTTCTGATCTAACGAGAGGAAGGCACGCATGTCACACAGGCACACATGTAGCACATGCACACAAGGGCACCTGACCCTGGTGGAATGACTGGCAATGGTCACAGTTCCTTGGCTCATGCAATATTCATGCTCTTTGTGATGTGAGTTCCTAGTTCCTTCTTGTAAGAGCCGGAAGCTATTTTCCTACCCCTTAGACCTAGGCTGGCCTTGTGATATGCTTTGTCATTAAAATGTGGTGGAAGTAACGGTGTGACAGCTGTGAGCCTAGGCTTCTACTGACCTTGTGCTCTTCCATCATCTTGAGGAATTTTGCAGAGCTTCTAAGAGAACAAACCCAGTCCTCGATGACAAGACACTCATGGCTCGGTCATGTCTGTCACTTTCGCTGATAGCAAGCCAACTACCAGGTATGCAAATGAACATTTTAAACCAGTCTACGCCCCGGCACCTGGACAGCTGACCACAGTCGTATGAATGAGGTCAGGCAATATCAGCCTAGCCTGGCCCAGATGAGTAGTTTGGTTTAGCCAACTCATAGACTCATGGGCAATGATAAATGCTTATTGCTCAAATCAGAGATTAGTAAACTATGGCCTGTGGACCAGCAAGCTACCCGTTTTTGCAAATAAAGTTTTATTAGAATATAGTTATGTCCATTTCTTTATGTACCATTTATAGTTTCTTTGAGATACAAAGGCAGAGGCTGAGTAGTTTGGACAGAGACCATATAATCTACAAGGCCTAAAATATTGTTATCTGGCCCATGAGAAAATATTTTCTGACCACTGATGTGAAGCCATTGAGTTTGGGAATGGTTTGTTACACAGTGCTAGCTAATTGATACATAGGTGCTGGGACAGAGAAGCCAGTGGGAGCACAAAGGCAGGATTTGTTAGCTGCCCTTGACTGTGACATGGAGTGTTGGGAGAGGCTCTGTAGAGGAAGTGATGTTAAATGTGTCTTGAGCCACGTGTATACTCACAGGGAAATGATGAGGCAATCAAGAGCCAAAGTAACTATCACAAGGCCAAAGTCACACGACTGGTGTCCTGGTGCCCATTTGGAGAATGTTCTCTTATTCAAGTAGGCAATTTAACTCTTCAAGTAGGTAAAAGAAAGGGCCGTGGGACCAAGCAGAGTTGGGTTTGGATTCCAGTTCTACCATTTCTGAGATAATGATCTTGGGGTGCTTAATTTCTCTCTACCTAAGTTTCCTCATTCACAAATAATACCCATCTCCTTAGATGATGGACCCAGGTTCTGGAAGAGCAGAACCTTTAGGGTTATAAAGAAAGCTGTAGAAACAAAGACAGCTTAGAAGCACTCACCCTAGGATTTTCCTTTTTAACCAGGGTGAGATTTTTCGGCTGAAGGAAAGTTGCTCTGCTGCTGAAACTTCTGGTGGAATGGATGGTTCTAGAACCACCCATGAAACCCCTATCACACAGGCCACCTGCTTCCCTGCTGGAATCATCTCACCCTTGGGACTCTCACTATCAACAGCTTCTTGGGGTGCCTGCTCTGGGCTGCTTGCTCTCTGTCTCACACCCCACACGTGGTGCACTGAGGGATTTGGTCACTTTGTACTCATCTCTAGGTTTCTGTTCCTCTGGGCCCAGCTTATGCCAATTCACATGCCCATTTAGAGGATGAGGGCAAACCAAAGGTGTTGAGCCAGATCTTGTGAAGTGCTCCTCTGAGCACCCGCTATATGCCAGACACTATATGCTGGGCTCTTGGAATCAGGATGAAGTCAGACATGGTTTCTCTGTCTTCTCAGGACTCAGAGGTAAGAGGTAGACCAGAGGGCTGATGTTTTCAACCCAAGGTGGTGAATCTCAGGGCAGAGGAAAACCTGGGGCTCCAAGGGAGTGCCGTGTAGCATGGGGCTCGGGAAATAATGCTCACGGTGAGTCTGAGCTGTGTCTCCCAACATAAGCAGTAGCTTGCTGGATAAAATCTGAGGGGGAGAGGTGTCCCAGGCAGAGAAAATACCACGAGCAAAAGTAGAGCAGCCCATAGAAGGCGTGTCAGGAGCCTGGTGCTATCTGGCATAGAGCGTGAGTGGAGCAGAATCAGGCGGGTTACAGGGCAAGCAGGAGCTCACACACTGTAGTCACCAAAAGCCTGGAAGCCCAGAGGGGCCTGGCCGATTGCTGATGGGTACACACACCATGTAAGGGATCAGAGGAACCCTGCCGATGGGGCCGCCAGAAAGGGTGATAGTTTCTGTTTTCTTGGTTTCCAAGAAGGGCAGGGAGTAAGGAAGTTTCCAGCATCGTCATGTTCCCCTTCAGCGCTGAAGCCCATTATGGTTTCACCATCGGGTTACATTCTATTTCTTACCAAACCTAACAGGAGATTTTTATCATGTTGCTTCATAACGTATGGCGGGACGTGGAAGGCACTGATAAACAGTGCAGGGTGCGTGAGTAGGGGTCAGGGGAGAGGAAGAGGAGATGGAGACATCCCATCTTGTGCCACATGGTTCCAAGAGCTGATAGTCAGGGTCTGGGGACCAGGCCAGACTTTGGCGCTCAGAGGAGACCTTCGGTAAGCATTTGGAAATCCTTTCTGCTCTTCCAGATGAATGAAGAAGTGAATCCAAACCTAGAAGTGGAAATTAAAAAACAAAACAAAACAAAAAAGTCCCATCATCACTTTGGGAGCTGAGATGTCCAAGTGTCACAAAAGAGAATTTCTCAATGAGGAACTGGCCAGCAAGGGAGAAAAATACCCTTTAAAAATACTTCCTGCTAGAAGTCAAATGGTAGGCAAACAAAAGTTGCACCATCAATGCACTGTTCTTTCTGGGTTCAGTTTCTGAATTTGGAGTAGGTCAGTTTCCACAAATCCAGCACTTCACCCTGCTGCGAGCATTCCTCCAAACTGCAGTCACAGAAGTGAAACTTCCAGCTAATTAGCTAGTACAGCCCTGAGCTTTGATGGGGTCCTCGATGACTGACATGCAGGGAGTGAGGAGGCGAGTGACCCAGGACATCAGAAGGCCTCCTGCTGGCTTGTCTCAGACCGGCCAGAGCAATTGCATTTCACACTTAGTGATTTTGGACTGGACACAGATGAAGTTCAGAGCCAGGCTCATAATCTCTCACGCTTACGGAGGCTGTGGAGAAAGTTCCCAGTGGCCACCATTGGCCAACCTCTCCCTGCGGCGGGCCGTGCGCTGGGCTCAGAGATGCGAACATGGTGGTTGGAGGCATGGATATTTGCATCAGGCTCTGCCCCTCACTATTCGAGTCATCTTGGGAAAGCTAGTAACCTTTCGGAGCCTCCGTTTTCAGTTCTGCAAAATAGAGACCCCCCCACACTCACCTCATGGAGACTAAATGATGTCATGAATGTGAGGGACTTAAGACACGCGCAGCGCATAGTAGGGGCTCAGTAGGAGATGCCTCTCACGTTATGCTCACGATCGCATTGCACCTGCCAGGATGGTGTGAGCACACTCCGATACTAGTAAGCCACGGCTCCTGCCCTCAGGCCGTTCGCAGTCTCCGGAGAGAACTCATGGGGTGTTTTGGGAAATAGTGGAAAGAGGTTGTGAACTCACTCTCAGATGGGTGCGAGCCTGTGGGTCTGTTTGTGGAGGGGGGTGTGTGTCCAGTGCGTGAGAATGAATGCGGATGCGCGTGTCTGTGCACGTGTGTGTGAAGGCTTTTTAGCCCCGTTGGTGTTAGTGCTGAGCACTGAGGACAGAGCAGTTTGCAGAGGCTGCTGGGAGTCAGGCGGGGGGTGCCTGGCAGCCTTCAACAAATAGGCGCTGAGGGTCTTGGCTGTGTCCTGCTCTCCCCCAGGCGGTGGTTGTTAATGAGTCACCTCTGCTGGTTTTTCTCCACGGTTCACGGGGTGCCTTCCTGCCCTGCTCTGTGCCCCGGAGGCTGACCCTGCAGACCGCAGCGCCTGCTCCCTTGTCCTGTCTTCTGGCCGAGCCCAGCCATGGAGGGTCCTGGCGGGAGATCAGAGGGCAGGGGACAGGCTCGCTCCTCTGGCTGTGCTCCTCCATGAAGTCTTCCCATCATTCTCTTTCAGCGTCTCCTCCTCCTGCTCCTCCCGGGAGTGGGTGGCACGTGGCTGGGATGGTGGCCAGCGAGCCCCCATCTGCAAGCCGTCCCTTTGATAAACGCCCTTCATCAGCCCCACGTGGGGTGAAGGCTGTTTTCTGCCGGGACCCTTCTGGACACACCTGCTGTCCTTGTCATCAGGACTCTGTTAGGCCCGAGTTCCCTTCCCTTGCGATGAACTCCCAGCCCCCTCCTTTGTTTCATTTTTCTGTCCCAAAGAAAGCAGCGGGTCGGCAAACTAGAGAGTGGGGTGGGCCCCGCGGCTGAGGATTCCGGGCTTGGCTTTCAGTTCTCTTGCCTGCTTGTGGGGCAGAGCTCGGCTCTCGTGGCGGTTCCGGCCGCTCTGCGCTCCGGGGAGGAGAAGGGGGAAGATGAGCACCTGCACCCAGCTGTGCCCGCCGGGCACCCGCGGGCGGCTGCCAGCAGCCCCGGAGTTCCTCCTTCCGAACGGCTCTGCCGCGCCCTCCACACCCCTCCCCGCTTCCCTCAGCTGTGGCTCTGTGCCCTCTCGGTCCTCTGCCCGGGATGCCAGGGGCGCCCAAGGCTTCACTGTCTCGTGCAACAGCTATGCGCAGAGCGCCTGCTATGTGCCCCGCCCTGTGCTCAGCAATGAGGCGACAGCAGTAAATGCTCAGATTCTAGGGGAGACAGACTGTTAACAAAGGGATGCATCATCCTGATTGGTCGGGGGCGGGGTGCTTGTTTAGATGAAAAGTCAGAGAGTGAGGAGACAAAAAGCGAAGGGGTGCTATTTGATAAAGGGTGGTCATGGAGGGTGTCACCAAGAAGGTGGCCTAGTAGCAGAGACTGTGAGGAGGGGAAGACGGAATCCCTGCAGATGCATGGGGGAGGTACACGGGGCAGAGGGGTCAGCAAGGGCAAAGGCCCTGAGGTGAGGGCACGTGGGTGGATCCCGGGAAGAGAGGCTGGAGAGCTGTGGTCAGGGAGACAGCTGAGCAGATCTTGTCGTGGACCTGGGTGGGGTGGGGGGTGGCTTTAGATTTTCTCTGAGTATAATGAGAAGCCTTTGCAGGGCACCTGGGCGGCTCAGTCTGTTGAGCGTCCGGCTTCAGCTTGGGTCATGATCTCACAGTTTGTGAGTTCGAGCCCTGCGCTGGGCTCGCTGCTGTCAGTGCAGAGTCTGCTTGGGATTCTCTGTCGCTCCCGCGCTCTCTGCCCCTCCCACACTCACTCTCTCAAAAATAAACTAGAGAGGGGCGCCTGGGTGGCTGTGGCTTAGTCGGTTAAGCATCCAACTTTCGCTTGGGTCATGATCTCGCGGTTCGTGGGTTCGAGCCCCGCGTCGGGCTCTGTGCTGACTGCCAGCTCAGAGTCTGGGGCCTATTTCAGAGCCTGTGTCTCCCTCTCTCTCTGACCCTCCCCTGCTCACGCTGTCTCTCTCTCTCTCCTAGAAATAAATTTAAAAAAATTAAAAAAAAAATAAACTAGAGAAAAAAGAAATGGGAAACCTTTGGAGGAATGGAGGGGTGATAAAGATTTAAGGATTGGGGGGTGCCTGGGTGACTTAGTCGGTTGAGCATTGGACTTCGGCTCAGGTCATGATCTCGTGTTGTTGAGTTTGAGCCCCATGTTGGGCTCTGTGCTGACAGCTCAGAGCCTGGAGGCTGTTTCAAATTCTGTATCTCCCTCTCTCTCTGCCCCTCCCCCACTTGTGCTCTGTCTCTCTCAAAAATAAATAAACATTACATATATTTTTTAAAAAAACAAGATTTAAGGATCAGACTGCCTGTTGAAAGGGACCGCAACGATGACAATGAAGCCTAGCCCACTGTTACCACCACCACATCGGAAACACAGCACAGCTTCTAGAATCCACCCCAGGGCCACACAGGGTGTTGTGTGCTTTAGTTCTCATAGTCAACAACCTCACGATTCCCTCACCCACTGCGCAAACAAACAGAAATACTTTTTTTGATCTGAGGTTCAGTTCCCTCATCCCTAAAATGGGGATCAATGCTGTCTACCTTGTAGGGCTGCTGTGATGATTTATATTAATCACCTGCATCATCCTTGGAGAAAGGGAATGAGGCAACTATCATTCCCATTTCAAGGAGGAGGAAACCGAGACCTGGGTACTAAACCGAGGCCATAACCTGCCCATCTGATTCTACTGAAAAGTAACAGCCTCAAATCTGGGGCTTAACACAGACACACTTCAGGTCTGCACTACATTCTTCCTTGCGGCCAAGCTGACTCTATAACCCTATTCTCCTCATCCAATGAGATTCAGGCTCCTACGCCCTCCAACCAGTGAGAAGCTAGGCTCCCACTCTCCTTGAGCACCACGTCTTTATAATTCCTCCTCGTTGGCTCTGACAGAGCGCTCATCACGTCCAGAGGTGCCATCCACCTTCCCTGTGCTCCGTTCCTCACGTGGGCATCAGCAGGAAGGGAGTGGGGGTGAGCAGCCACTGTAACAATAGCTATTATTTGTTCCATATTTCCTGGGTGTCAGGCACTAGGCAAAGCTTTTCATACATGCTGTGTCATTTAATCCCCATGACAACCCTATGGGATTAATATTCTCCTCTGTATATTACAGAAGAAGAAATGGAGGTTGAGAAAGGTTAAATAATTTCCCCAAGATCACGTCCTGATGGCAAGACCAGAGCTTAAACCCAGTACTTTAGAGCTCTTTCCACTGATCTCCTCTGTTTATTATTCAATTCTGTAGCCTGGCTTGGTCAGACGATCCATAGATGGATTAGTTAATTAATCAGTTAATTGACTGATTTTGTTCAATTGCATGAATAAAGTTTGCTGGCTTGGTATCGTTGGGGGAGCAGAATAGAACAGGGAGAGAATGACCCATGGAAATGAGCTAAGTCTGGGGGAGACCCGGGCTTCTTGTGTTTGAGTGCCACATGGTCCCAGCCTGAGTGTGGCTGGCAGGGGGAGGCCCTCCCGGATGCTCACACTCAGATCTCTGGAACCCGTGAGCACACTACCTTTTGTGGCAAAAGGGACTTTGCAGACACGATTGAGGCTATGAAATTTGAGACAAGATTATCTTGATGGGTCCAATCTAATCATGTGAGTTCTTAACAGTGGAAAACCCTTCCTGGCTGTGGTTGGAGGGAGAGATGCAAGAGAGCAGAAGGGCCAGAGATATGCCATGTAGCCATGGCTGGCTTTGGAAATGGAAGAAGGTGCCATGAGCCAAGGGATGGGAAGGCCCCCAGAGCTGGGAAAGACAAGGAAATGGATTTTCCACCCAGAACCTCCAAGAGGGAATATGGCTCTTCTGACACCTTGAATTTAACCCCATAAGACTTGTGTCAGACTTCTGATCGGCAGAACTGCAAGATCATGGGGGCGCCTAGGTGGCTCAGTGTCCAACTTTGGCTCAGGTCATGATCTCGTTGTTCGTGGGTTTGAGCCCCACGTCGGGCTCTATGATGACAGCTTGGAGCCCACAGCCTGCTTTGGAATCTGTGTCTCCCTTTCTCTCTGCCCCTCCCCTCCTCACTCTCTGTCTTTCTTTCTTAAAAATGAATAAACATTAAAAAAAAGAAAGAACTGTAAGATATTAAACTTGTGTCCTGTAAGCTACTGAGTTTGTGGTAGTTTCTAATGTCCACAAGAGGGAACAAAAACAGCAACTTATCTCAGCCCCTGGAGACTCTGTTGTCCCCTTGGCAAAATGGGGACCACAACCCCCACACCCTTGGGTGTTGTGAGAATCCAATGGGACTGAGCATTGAAGTGATGCAACACGGGGCTGGGCGCCCAGTGGGTGCATGGAGACCGCTAGCTGCGCTAGCTGCATCATTGAGCGATGAGATGTTGAGCCTTTCTTTCCTGAAAGCCAGGCTGTGATCGATAGGTGTCCATCAGGGTGTGGACAGCAGGCCCTGGAGGTGTCCAGAGGAGCGGGGAGGGCTTGGTCGGAGAAGGTCCCTCAGAGGGGGTGAGACAGACATGAGCTGCAGGGCCATCACAGGAGGATTGTTGTGTGGCTTGTGAGAACGTGAAGTCTGTGTTGAGTCCGAGCATTACTAGAGCTACCCTCTCATGGATGTGGGGGTAGGTGTCCCAGCCCCACTGGGTCACAGGAAACACTGGGTCCTCATGAGCTACTGGCTCGCTTGTCCTTACCTTCTCTAGAAACTTTAAAAATAAGGATAGCAACACCTACCACGGGAATTTGACAGGAGAATACAATAAAGTGAGCTGTTGATTGTAAACGTCCTTCAAGGTCAGCCCTGTAGGGTGCAGGCGAATCACAGCTATTCTTCTCACTGCTCATGGCCAGGCATTCTTGCACCACCATGATGAAAACCAACAGTGCTTTGCGCACCAGGTGGCCCACCCGGACGCTGTTGGATCTGGGACCCTTTTTCCAAACAACTGTCCTCAGCTCTCTGGGAACATACGCCTATTTCCTGCCATCCTCACACCTCCCTAGAAACCCGCTCTCTCCCCGGGAGCCTGTGCAGTCAGGGAAAGGTCACCCCGAATTCTCTGTGTCTCACTGAAGGAAGGCTGTTCCTTCCCTTCGCCCCTCACTTGCCATGGGGCCTGAGGAGAAGGACTGTCTTCTGGAGAAGGAGTTGTTTCCTTGGGGGCAAAATAAAGATGTTGCTCTGGACCATTGCAGGTGCCTCTCGACTCTAAGAATCTATGTGTTTTTGGGAAAAACAAAACAAAACAAAAGAAAACCAAAACTGAAAGCAAAACCATTGACCTCACCATTTTAAGACTAGAATCATCTGGGCTAAAGTTTACTTGCTAGAAGCCAGATGCCGTTCACCTGATTGTTTATTTAATCCCCACAAGAATTCTAGAAGGTCAGTGCTATTCTTATTACCAGGCACAGAGAGGTGAGGTTTCTGGCCTCAGCTCACAGAACGAGCATGGGGCGTGAGTGGGTTTTGCCCTCGGTGGTTGTATTCCACAGGCCATGTTAGTAATGAAGAGCCTTGGACGACTTCCATTCCCTCCTCCACTGTGTGGGAGTCATCATGGATCACTACCGGGACCTGGTCATGTCATTGTATGCCATCTTTTCTTGGCTGGTTTCCCCTAATATAGTCAGGTTATATTTGACTGTTTCCCAGAAATGTATGGCTAAGCGGGAAGAGTATTCTGAGACATTTAATAAGTGTCTTCATGTTGTTGGATCATATGTAAGCCTTACATTCTAAATAATTGGTATTTATTGAGCACCGACTATATACAGGATCCATTCCAAGAGTTTTACGTGTGTTACTTTTCATTCTCACATCCCTGTCTAATGAGGTAGCTCCTCTTATCATCCACATTTTCCAAATGAGGAAATGAAAGCACAGAGCATATGGGTAGAATAGCGTGTTTATGTCACACAGAGAGTGAGGGGCATTGCTGGGATCCAGACCCAAGCTGTCTGGCCGCAGACACCAGCCTCTTACCCACTTCACTTTACTGTCTTTCTCAAGATAGCCTCCCCTGGAAAGGAACTCTATGGCATGTTTTTAGACATTTGGAATAATAGGGTTAAAATAAAATGAAGCAAGCTGCTTTACTTCTGGGTTCCTCACAGTCTTGAAAAACTAAATGATAATCAGGATCTTTAAAGGCGAGACAGAGCAGGAATATTTGTTAAATTCATTTAATCATGGGGACTCTTTACTTCTGGTGAATCAGCTCAAGGCACATATTTTGTGAAAATCAACTCTGGAGGCATTGCAGATGGGAAGGGGTTGTTTCTTGGGGAGAAGTCAAGTTCCAGATTCTCAGTAGCCCTCTTCTATTCTAGTTATCCCCCAAATACTCCATTCTCACTCCACCAATGACTTTACTGACCCTCTAATGCACCTGACACATGTTCAGGGAAAAACAAATTTATGGATTGAGTCTCTGAAAATTCAATGGTACACTTTCAGTATACCACGATGGTAATTTGCCACTTAGAGAATCTTTTTTTTTTTTTAATTGACTGATTTCTGGTAAAGCAAATCATTACTCCTGATTTATACTCTTGGGTAATCTGAATTTTCATGAAATTGTTTTTTAAAGCAAGGCACATTTGGCCTTTCCCCCTGTGGATGGGAAGAAAAAGTTGAATGGGGAGGGAATGACAGCAGAGGGTGTGGAAGCCACAGGAGTTGAAGCTGTGGTTTTCCCCAAAAGTTGCACAAGATAATAATATGACTTCTGTTTTTCATCTACTCTGGATGACAGCAGGGGAATCCAGCAGCTGGCTCCAGAGGACGGAGCTGGTTAAGTTGAAGGGCAGTCTAATTGTTAAACCTCAGAAGGTCTGGTGATCTAACCTGTGGGCTTTCTTCAACTCTGGGATGCAGAACCCCTTCTCACATTGCTGCTTTGTCAGTTTCCACGTTCAATTCCATTCCGTCCATGGTTGCGGAGCACCTGCCAAGGCTTGCTATGAGCCAGGCACTATGGGTTTAGAACCCCTGTAGTTGGCACATGAATGGCAGGCCCTGGAGATAGATGACTGACGCACAGTCTCTGCTTCGGAGGAGACCTTGTTAAACAGAGACAAGTAAGCCAAGTACACAGCCCATCGTACCTTTTGGTAGAACCTGACGGTCAACAGAGATGGACAAACACAGAATTTGAGAGATCATAGCTAGGTGGTGTGTGTGTGTGGTGGTGGTGGTGGGGATTCTGGAAAGTTCTCTCAGTGTCACAGAATGGAGCTGGACCTTGAAAGGTGAGTAGGTTGTAGCTACACAGAGAAGTTGGTGGGAAAGAATTTTTTGAGGAGAGAACAGCCTGAGCATGGACAAGAACTTGGGAAAGAAAGTCCAGTACATGTTAATGGTTTACCAGCAGCCAAGTGGCACTAGATTCAAGTTCTTTTGCCATTCCTTTTAAAAAAATTTTTTTTTGTTTTATTTTTATTTGTGTGTGTGTGCGAGAGAGAGAGAGAGGGAGAGAGAGAGCAGGAGAGGGGCAGAGAGAGAGGGAGACACAGAATCTGAAGCAGGCTCCAGGCTATGAGCTGTCAGCACAGAACCCGACGCAGGGCTTGAATTCTCAAACCAGAAGATCATGACATGAGCCTAAGTCAGATGTTCAACCAACTGAGCCACCCAGGTGCCCCTCTTTTACCATTTCTATGATGACTGCTGACCCCTCATTTGTTAGATACCCCCCAGCACTGTGGACAATGTTGGAGAGCTTTCCAGATCGTTTCTAAAGGGCCCAGATAAGCTGTTGCACTCTTACTATCCCTATGTTTCCATCAGCAGAATGGGGATAAAGTAATTATCTCGTGAGGTTAAGGTAAAGATGAAGGGTTATTGATGTATGTGAATAATAATATTTAGTTTGTATTTATATATAAATATTTATTACTATTATTATTGAATGCTTGAAGATGTCAAGAAAGAGCTTTATCATGAGATCTCAGGGGCAAGAACCTTAATCACTTCCGTCTCTGCTGCATTTACCAGTTTCTGAGCTGGTAGCTTTCAGTAAGTGTCTTTCAGATAACTTGATTGGTTGAATGAGGAAACAGGAGAAAAGTGTCCCTTTTCCTAGGATGAGTAACATACCATTTGCCCTTTTTTCCTTGAGGCTCCAGAACCCAGACCCCAGCCTGGGTGGGAAGACTCCCCCCGCCACTGGGCCAGCTCTTTATCTGCAGTGTGCATCTTCCGTGAGTTACTCTGGGGTAAAGAAAAACATTTGACCCCTGTTTAGAAAGATTGCCTTTCACAATCTCCCAGTTCCCTAGATGGGAATTGCTGAGCTGACAGAATGTACGGAGAAGAGCTAACTATTTTTAGGATGAACTAGAAAGATTAGAACTTTGCTCTCTCCTCAAATATCCAACCTTCAGTCTGTAGGCACCCAAACAGGAATTATTGGGGAATTGGATGTAAGGAGTTATTCACTGCACTGTCATTGCTTAAAATTCCTACATAAAAAAAAATAAGCCATTAATATCGGAGTGCCTACTAAGCGCTTCACATGCACATTGTATAATTCTTCTAGCTACCTCATGAGATTGGTTAAATTCTTCCTATTTTACAGATAGGAAACTGAGGCATCGAGATGTCAGGTATCTTGAGTGAAGCCACAGAGAGATGGTTAGCAGAACTAGAATTCCATCCCTGGTCGGTCTGGCTTCAAGACCCATGCTCTCTGTGAAGGTGAAAATTACAATGACACAAATCAAAACAGAGAGGAGAAAACAACCTAGTGCCACTGGCTGCAGAGTGAAATCATCGCAGTCACGGTGGATTTGGTGAGCACATCATTTCGCTGCGTAGAGAGGCAGAGTCACAGATGAGAAAGTCAGGGGATTCTGTCTCTGGGGAGCTCACATCCTAATAAGGGCAATGTAAGGACTGTTTTTCATCTGCCTCACCCCTTTCTTTCCTGTTTGGTATCTCCCCTTCCCTCCCTGCATGGCATGCTGGGGTCTTGCCAGGCAGGTTTCCTATACTCCCCTGGCCAGAGGGTGGCCATTTGTCTCAAACGGGAAAACTGGACATTGGAAAAGTAAATTGTGACACATGGAAGAGTTGAGCGATTGAGTTAGCAGTACTCTGAAGGTAACTGCCTGGTGGTGCCTGTCGTCTGACGACTCAGCTTTTCCTTCCTCGAGGGGGCTTCCTTGTGGCCGGTACTACAGGCTAGTTCACTCAACTCACATCTTGATTCTCTTCAAGCTGTGCTTTCTCTATTTTAGGACGTGGAAGGCTCAATGCTCACTCTCCCAGACTTCCTTGCAGTTAGGGTTGGCCATGCGGCTTAGCCAATGAGAAACAAGTGTTCATCTGCCAAGGATGTCTCTCCCCTTCCTCCTTCTCCCTATTGGGATGTGGACGTGATGGGTGGAGCTGTGGCAGATACCTTATAAGCATGAGGAAAAGGTTAAAAGCGCTGTACAGTTATCACCCCTGCTTAGTGACACCAGGTCACAACTTCCCTTTGGACTTCTTGCTGAGAATCCTTCATGCTTTAAACCACTACGTTTGGGAGTTCCATTACTTGTAACCAAATGTACCTCTTAGCTGATACCTAATCTATTTCCTTTGCATTTTTTCTTATAGGGAGGACGCTTGAGGTAGGCAGATTTCTTTAAGCAAATAGCAAACCACAACAGCAGCCACAATGAACAAAGCTCTCCTGCAGGGAAGAACAGTCACAATACAAATTTATGTTGACATTGTTTGTTACGTTTTTCTAAGGGTTTTCTCACCATTGTTTCCTTTGGCTCTTTCAGCCTCCTCGTAAAGTAAGAATTATTATACCTGTCTTACAGGTAACAAAACAAAACAAAGCAGACGACTTGGTATTGTTTTGTTCCATGGTTCTATGGAACATAGTACTCAGTACTGTGGGAGAAACTGTGGCAACCTCATGAAAGGAGTGGCTCGGAGTGGGGGCTTGAAGGATGAACAGCCTTTTAATAAACAGAGAAAGCAGTGGGATGGGAGGTCCTGGCTGAAGCAAGGTCTACAAAGCACGAAAAAGCTGGGTGAGTTGGGCAAATGTGGCTGGTGCTTGGGGCTGGGGCCTGGGGAACTTAGGAAAGGTATAGAGGAGATAAGGTTGGGAAAGTCAGCAGGGACCAGATCATAAAGGTCTGGTGTGCTGGCAGCCTCTTTGGTTTGCAGAGGCATTCAGGTGACCTCAACTAAGGGGGTAAAGGTGAGGATGTATGTGGGAATAAAAGAGCTTCCAGAACTAGGGCCAAGCTTCTCGGGGAACCAGGAATATATCACAACCAGCATCATAGGATGGACAAGAACTTTGGGACAGCCAGGCCTCATGGAGGCCGGAAGGTATTTTGACAAATAACATTGCTCAGAACCGAATCTACTTCCCGTAACTATATTATCTCCTTTTCTGCACAGAAGCAAAACTCTTTGGTTGCTTCCTTAGAGCTTTAACATTAACACAAAACCCTTTCGTGTTCCAGTCTCTATGTGTATCTTCAGTTCAAATTCTTTTTTTCTAATTTAAATTTTAGTTAACATACACGGCAATATTGCCTTCAAGAGTAGAGTTCAGTGATTCACTACTTACATACAACACCCAGTGCTCATCCCAAGTGCTCTCCTTAGTACCCATCACCCATCTCCCGCCCACCTCCCTCCATCAATCCTCAATTTGTTCTCTGACATTAAGAGTCTCTTGGGGTTTGTTTCCCTCTCTCCTCTCCCCCCACTTCCCATATGTTCATCTGTTTTGTTTCTTAACCCTTCAGTTCAAATTCTTGAGTGTGTACTGGTTAGGGCTGATTAGGCTCTTGTGATAACAGACAGACCCTGAAATCCTAGTGGCTTTACAGTTACACAAGCATGCCGTGCAACATGTGGCCTCTGAACTCTCTCATGGCAGGAGAAGAGAGGGACAAAGGAGGCACACTTGTTCTCAGTGTTCTTGATTCTATCTTCATAATCCATTGATCAGCAGTATGGCCTGTGTGGCCCCACCTAACTGCCAGGGGGAGGGGGGGAGGGGATGTGTGCTCAGAGGGTCTGATGGATCTTCTGCTCACCTTCATCTCTAGGGACAAAGCACTCACGCCAGATGTCTCAGTCAGTTTGGGCTGCTGTAACAAATACACCCCAGGCTGCACGGCTACGACAGCAAGCATCTCACAGGTTGGAGGCTGGGAAGTCTAAGATCAAGGTCCAGTAGATTTGATGTCTGGTAAGGCACCTTCTGCTTCATAGCCATTTTCTCAACATGGCAGAGACGGCAAGGAAGCAAAGGCCATCTAAGTGCCATCACACTGGGGGTGAGGATTTCAATATGCAGATTGTGGGGGGACGCAGGCAACACAGTTACTTGTAGGCCCCTTTCCAGCGATAGACTGGCTGCCCTTTAGTCAGGTGCCTTCCCATGGTACAATGAGCCGGCCTGAGACAAAGAGGCAGTGGTGTGTCTGGTGTAGGCATTTGGCTGAACGTCACAAAACCTAGTTCAAGCTGACGTGTATAACAGAGAGAATTTACTGGCTTATGGAAATAAAAATTCTGGAGTGTGTGCTTCAGGCAGTGCTTGATCCAGCAGCTCAAAGATGCCTCTGAAGACCTAATTTTTCTCTGTTTCTTCACTCTGCCTCCTGTGATGTCAGTTTCATTTAAAGCTGGTTCTCATGTTGGTTGCACAATGGTTTCCAGCACTCGGTTTTGCATTTCTTCCTTTGTATCCAGAAGGAGACGGAAAATGATTTTTCTCCTCTGTCATCAGCAAATATCCTGAAATTCCCTCTCATTGGGCCAGTGCCTACCCTTTAGCCAATCACTTTTTGCAGGTGGATGGACCTCAAAGATGGGCTTAGCTGTGGTCATGCTCCTGGAGTGCGAGGTGCGTTCTGCTTCTTTGGAAACCCCAGTGATGGAATCAGCTCGAGGGAAGGCAGGCGGGGGCGCTGGGACACACCTCATTGGCTCTTGTCCTGTCTTCCCTCATCATCTTTTCTATTCCTCTGTCTCCTGTGCCTGTCTTGATAATGAGGAGTCTTAAGGCTTTGGGGGTGGGGCCAGGAAAGTTGGTCTTTGTTCCATTAAAAAAGGACTCCGGGGGGGAGTGCCTGCGGGGCTCGGTTGGTAAAGTGCCCAACTCTTGATTTCGGCTAAGGTATGATCTCACAGTTCATGAGATCGAGCCCCACGTTGGGCTCTGTGCTGACAGCATGGAGCCTGCTTAGGATTCTCTCTCTCTCTCCCTCTCTCTGCCCTTCCCCTGCTTGCTCTCTCTCTGTTTCTCAAAATAAATAAATAAACTTTAAAAAGTTTGAGAAGGACTCTGAAGCAATGTACTTTCGGAAGGACCACATCCTCATCTGAGACGCTGCTTGGCTCTTGGGGACCCAGGCAGGACTTAGACGTCATAGAAGCAGATTGTCAGCTAGAAGGGCCTTCAAAGTGGCATGATCCTCGTATGGGGACCAAGGCTCAGCAACGAGAGCCTCTGGTCCTGGGCCACAGCATCATAGAGCCTCAGTTTCCTCTGATACACGCACTGACATGCCTGCTAGCACTTCCCATATCTCAGACTCTGCGTCCCTCTTTGCAAAACGAAGTCCCGTCCTTGGTTCTGGGTTCCGTGGTGAAGCAGCCACGAGTTAGCGGCACAGCTTGCCCAAAATACACTGCCCGGCTCTCTCTGAAGCCGTGGCGCACCTGAAGGTGGGTGTGTGCAGTTTGAACAAGCTGGACGCGCTACACCCCGGCCTCTGACTCCGCACCAGGGGCCCTCCCCTCTGGTCCCAAGACCTCTGAACTTGGCCTCGGTCTGAGGGCTCCAGGACCCAGAGAAAGGGAAAGGCAATGGATGCCCCGAGGGATCCTGCCTTCTTTGACCCGACCACAGAGGGAAGACGGGACCTGAGTGTGCTGGCCACGGTCCAGGGGGCCGGTCCAAGACCTCACCAGGGTGCTGCTGGCTGGGCCTCCCTGTCCTGGGGCCCTGGGCAATGGCGTCATGCAATGCGGCCTCCGGCCTGCCCTTTGGCTGACCAGCGAGTCTGCGAGGCAAAGGGCATTGTGTCCCTGCTCTCCAACCCCCCCTCCCCTTATAGGGCTCGAGCTGCTGGATGTTTCTAGAAGGAAAGGGCTTTAGAAGGAGGGCTGGAGTCAGACTGAAAACGCCCAGGTCCCCGTCCAGGTTCCTTCCTAGGCCCTCTGTGAACCCCAGCCACCGTGGGCCTCAGTTTCCTCAGCTGCAGAGGAGGGCTAACGGCCTCTGCCTAACCTTCGTCTTCCCTGAGACACGAGATTTAAAGCACCGCGAAGCACTGCAGCGAGAGGCCCGGGTGGACACTGCCCACGTTAGAGGATTATTATTATTATTGTTCACAGCAATAGACGCCTCGGAAGTGGGAACCGGAAGCACCTCCCCAAGCAGCCGCTGCCAGCCTGCAGATCAGACCGAAGACGGCGGGGCCAGAGGAGGAAAAGCGGCTGCTGGAGGCCTCGGTCCCTTCGAGGCCTGCGGGCCATCTGGGAGGCTCCCAGCACACAGCGCTTCCTGATGGAATCACCTGTCCTCCCTCGGGGGGAGGGGGGGGTGCGGCCAGAGGCGGGGAGGGCAGGAGGGGCACGGGGTGGGGGAGGGGTGGGGGAGGGGTGGGCCCCTCTTGGCCCCCGCCCCCTCCCCCGCCTCCCCTGGGCTCCTCCTTCCCCTCCCTGCTGCGCTGTCACTACGTCCTGAGCCCTGGACATGCCGGTGCGCCCAGGCCGCCCCGGCCACCTCTGTTTCCCACCCGCAGCCCAGCTTTCTTAAAATTTGAGATGAGGCCAACCAATCCCCTTTGCGTCCCGAAATCAATGTCTTTAGCAGAAGCGGGGCGGGGGTGGGTGGGGGGGGTCACGAACAGAAACCCAGCGCCCTTGTGAGACGAGGCAAGTAGCTGTAAATTTCAATGCACAAGTATTGACATCAAAAGGGGACATCCCCTCAAAAGGGACCTCAGGCCCTTCCAGTGATTTCTGCACTGGGCCGCGGAGGGGCTCGAGGCAGCAGGTGACATCAGCACCCTGGAAAGGCTGTGCAGGCGCCCCCACCGTGCACGGAACGTTCACATTCGTGTGGCAATGGACTCTGATTCAGTGCGAGCTGCAAGCCACGGGGCCATTTTGCAGATGAAGCAGCCAAGGCGGAGAGACAGATCAAGTGACTTCCTCAAGGTTCCCGGCCAGGAAATGGTGTGACCGGGGCCCGAAGTGTGTCTGTGGACTCAAGACCCAGCACGTTAGGCATCCCCGACAGCGGGCGACATCTAGTCCAGTGCTTGACACAGACGTGACCAAGGGGGAGCTTTTCAATGAGGGAGGCAGCCTCAGGGAGGGGAGGGGCTGGGGACTGGAACATGGATGTAACTGTTCTAGAATGTTCGCTTGAGTCAGTGGTCCTCCAACGGTGCTGTAACCCCTCTCCTCTTGAGGATGGATTGAGGAGCTGAGCTCAAGGGCATTCAAATTTTCTTTTTTTTTCTTTTTTATTTTTTTTTAAATTTATTTCTAGGAGAGAGAGAGCGAGAGACAGCGTGAGCAGGGGAGGGTCAGAGAGATAGGGAGACACAGACTCTGAAACAGGCTCCAGGCTCTGAGCTGGCAGTCAGCACAGAGCCTGACGCGGGTCTCGAACCGCGAGACCATGACTTAAGCGAAAGTCGGACGCTCAACCGACTAAGCCACCCAGGCGCCCTGAGGGCATTCAAATTTTCTACTTTTCCTTTACCAAGGGCAGGTCCCTCTCACAGCATGATTTGGAGTAAGATTTCGCCGGAGAACGAACGAAGGAAAAACAAAGATCCCTTTGCTAAAAACAGGTGGAGGCACTTGTGGGGATGAGCACTGGGTGTTGTATGGAAACAACTTGACAATAAACTATAAAAAAAGCAAAATTCTGTTTCAGGTGGCCTTCAAGGCCTCCACCAACCCCATTGTCTGTGACTTTATGAGTTGAGTGTGGGCTCTACCGCCTCCTGGCCACATGGGTCTTCACCTCTTCATCTTTCAAATGGGCATAAGGAGAGAGACACTGCCAGTGGTCCAGTTTGTCACGTGGAGGAAGCTTGCGGATGTGCCCTGAGAAGAGCAGGAGACCCTGCCGGAGAGAGAGGTGAAGTTGTGCAATCATCGAACATTTCTGGAGTGGCGCCTCTGGGCGGCACTCCGGATAAGTGCTGGAGATACAAAGAGCCACCGGCGCGGAGGGTAGTAGGAAACAGATAAACAGACGCGGACGCACAGTCTCCTGGGAGATAGGTAAATAAGCAGGCAGTTTCAATGCCAAAGGGATGTGTGCCCCGAGGTAAGCGCGGGGAAGGGTCATCGGCCCAGCTCAGCCCGGCAATGAGCGATGGAGGTGACAGGCAGGGGGTGGGTGGCAGAAGTGACTTCTAGCATGAGTCTCCAAGCGGAAGCAAAGCCCAAGAGCAATACTGGGTGCACACGTACATGTTCCACTGGCACAGGATTTTAGTCACAAAGCAATGAGGCTTCTGAGCTGCCACTTCCCCTTTCTGCCGGGATCTGACAGAGACAAAGTGAGTGTGAAGAATACCACGGGGCCAATGTTACAAGCTCTGTGGACTTTTGCTCCACCCTTTCTTTCTTTCTTTATTTTTTTGCAAAAAAAAAATATATATATTCCACCAATGAACGTGCTAGGTCCTGTGCTCTTGAGTAAAACTCAATCTACTTTCAGAAGCGTCATCTGCAAGAGTCCAGGGGCCCTCTGAGTATCTCCTGTCCAGCAACATATTTGTCCAAATGAGACAGCGGGAGTCGGGAGACGCAAGGTGTCTTCACCGCAGCCCAGAGGTACAGGAGTCAAGTTTAGATCTAGGGTTCCTCGGGCACCACAAGCTTTGATGTCTCTGGAATGGGAGTGGCCGTGTGTTCAGGAGACAGAGGTGGGGCTCACCCCTGCCTTTACCCAACAAGGATCCCGTGGGTACAGCAACGACAGCAATGGGCTAGGGTATGAAACGCACCACTCCCCTTGATCTAAAGAGCTCAGAGGACAAAAGATACCTCAAGTGTCCCCTAACACCCATGACGCTAAGTGCCAATGGAAGAAGGTGCCCAGGGCTTTGAGGGCAGTGTTTGCATGTGATGCATTGGAAGACGTGGCGTTTGAAGCCATGCACGCTTGGGTTCTGGTTCTAGCTCTGCCCCTCCCTGTGTGATCTTGGGCAAGTTAGTTAACCTTTCCGAGCCTCAGTTTCTCCATCTAGAAAAGGGGTAGAATAATACCCCACCTGTGGGCATTCATGGGTTATACCCATTCTCAAAGGATATAACCTTGAGATACCACTGGTTCAGTGCCTGGCCTGATAAGCAGAGACTATCATCAATGGCGAGACCTGGGGCAAGATGGTCAAGGTCTCCAAGGCTCCGGGAGCATTGACTGTCCTCATTTGCACAGGAGGTGAGGGAAGTGAAGTGTGCTCTGTACAATGGTGACATGTTTTAAAAAAATGGTAGTTATCTCTCTTGGGATTCTTGGCCGGTCCCAATTAGGATGATGAAGGCACTGTAGCACGGTGGTTTGTCAAATTCCAGTGAGTAGTTGTGGGTCAGAAGCCAGGGCAGCCCCTCTGACCTCATGCCCCTTGCCCACTGCCCTCGACAGCCTCCCGACGACCCCCCCCTCCCCCCCGTCATCTGCAATCTAAATGTGTTCTGTACCGGGGCCTGCACATCCTGGGCCTGGTTTCTCTGTCTATCAGCAAAGTCCTGCAGGGAGGGGGCCTTGCCAGCAGGCCTGAGAAAGAAGTCAGGCGCGCTTGGAATGCAATTGCAAAAGAGGTTACAGAGCCTGGCGAGAATGCTGAAATCAAGTGATGCCGGGAGGTTTTGTTATTTTTGAAAAAATGACTCATTCTGAGAAACCCTAACGGGCCTTCCAGAACGTTCACCTAGTTGCCTGTATGTATAACCCAGAGCCCACTCAGAGGAAAACAAGCCCCGTTGTCACAGCGGAAGGAGGGGTGGCCAGAGGTGTGGGGGGTGGGGGGACGGGGGACAGAGAAGGTGATTTGATGGAGGAAGAGCTTCAAGGTCATTCCTGCCCTTGGAGCTGACTGCTTTAATTTCCCAGTCCTTTTCTCCACCCATCATGCAAGCATCCCCTTGGAGGTAACAATGTGTCCTTTGCATTGACCCCAGGGGGCCAGAGAAGAGGCAGGGATATTTCCATTCGACAAGCAGGGCGAATAGGTGTCCAGAGAGTGTTAAGCTATTGCTCCAAGATGAGAGAGGAAAGGGAGGGCTGAGGAAGTGGGAGCGAGAGACAGGGAGAGGGAAAGGAGAAGAAGGAGGAGGAAGAGGGAACAGGAGAAGAGCAGAGCAGAGAAGCCCATGAATGAGAACCAAAATGAGAGCCGTTCTCGTCTGGAGAAGCACCGAGAAGGCAGCTTTCAGGGAGGGGTTGCATTGACTTCTTCGCAGTGGGATGCCATTAGCCAAATGTAGGGCTTTTTTTTTTTTTTAATGTTTGTTTATTTTTGAGTGAGAGAGCTGCGCGAGCAAGGGAGGGGCAGAGAGAGGGGGACAGAGGATCCAAGCGGGCTCTGTGCTGACAGCAGCGAGCCCGATATGGGGCTCGAACCCGCGAACGGCGAGATCATGAACCCAATCGGTCTCTCGAACAGCTGAGCCACCCAGGCGCCCCCAAATGTGTGACTTTGGGGAAATAGGTCCCTTCACCAGTCTCCAAAGGAGATGGGGGAGTAGAACAGATTGAGAGCTTCTAAAATTTAGTAGGCCTAAGAATATTCTGGAAAACCTGTTACATTACACATTGCCAGGCCCCCTTCCCAGGAATTCTGATCCTGTACGTCTGGCGGGGGGTGGGGTGCTGGGGAATCTGCATCTCTAACAAGCTCTTGGGTGAGGCTGCTTCTGCTGCCACGGACCCCACCCTGAGCGTCCTGGGGCTGGTTGGCCTTGACTGGCCCTGCCATTTCTGCTGTCAGTGATTCAAGAAAACCAACAGCCCCTGGTCGTGGAAAGCTGTGCCGGGAGCTGGGAATATAAAAATGGACAAGACAGGGTTTCTGCCTTTTGGGTCCAGCAGTCTAGGCAAGGAAGCAGACAGTGCAAGGAATTCTAACACGGGGATACGCAGGGGTGGCGCGGAGGCGGGAGTGGGGGCTACCTGTGAGGAAGCCAGGTAAGGCTTCAAGGAGGAGGCTGCTGGGTGAGCTTCTGGGGCTAAGTCGTCACTAACCAGGAGGTCACGTTAGGGGATGACCTCCGGGCAGAGGGCAGTGCAGGCTGTTTGGAATAGTCTACAGAGAAAACTTTGGCTCAGCACTCACTGAGGCGGTAGTAGTGCCGTGCAGTGAGAGTGATGGCCCAGCTCTGCCGTCCAGGAGCTTGCCAAACCTCCCTGCAGCTGCTCCTCATCTCTCCGGAGGGCGTGGGTGGGGGGCAGAGGTCGGAGCTGCAGCCGCCAGCATCCCTGGGGCCCACAGTCACATAGACACACACATATGCACACACACAGTATTAGACGTACATGCAATATATACACACGTACACACGCACGGGCACACAGTTCAACCTCATTATTTGTGGATTCTGTATTTGAAAATTTGCCATTGGGGCTAATATTTGCTTGTAACCCCCAAATCGATACCCATCGCCCTACTAGCCCTTCAAGGACACGTGCAGGGCGGTGACAAAATTCGGCCATGCTGGGCGATGCTCAGGCATCTTGCTTCAGCCCATGTCCTGTAAGCAAGGGTCCTTTTTGTAGCTTATGAGTCCCATGCTTTGAGCAGCTTGCCATTTGTTTTGTTTCGTTTTGTGTGATTTTGCTGTTGAAAATGGCCCCCTCCCTAAGCACAGAGGCTGTGATGTGCCTTCTGGAGAAAGCAGGTGTGTTAGAGTTGGCCCTGACTTCAGTGTTAGTGAATCAACAATATATATGTTCAATAAGGTGCCTTTAAACAGAAACACGCATGAAACAAGGTTATGTATTGACGATGGGTTGATGAAAATGTTGTGGGCAGAGGCCCCCCAGAACCTACCCTTTCATTTCCCCGGGGAGCAATGATACAGCAATCACTAATTCAGCGTTCGAGGTAACGTTGTGGAACTTCATTACCATGAATAATGAGAACTGTGTGTGTGTGTGTGTGTGTGTGTGTGTGTGTGTGTGTGTGTGTGTGTGTGTGTCTGTGTGTTAACATGAAGCCTCTGCCAAGTTTTTCTGTTGCTCAATATTACAAGTTAGTATATTTAACAAGATAATTCAGAGTTGCAGCAAGAGCTTAATACAATCCGAGGCTACCTAGGTAAACTCTGGAAGCTTTCTTGCTAATCCTATCTGGTAGGAGTCCTTATCGAATTTAACCATTTCCTCCTTTGCTGAGATCTAAGCAAACAACCTCTTGCTACTTGCTATCCTGAAGCAGCTTCCACGCCCACTTGAATTCACAATGTCTTGCCAACTTGGTTTAGGTACAAAGGTGCATCTGCTGAAACTCGGTGCCACAGTGTAGCTGAATGTGCCTTCGGTGTGGGTTCCGGGGTGATTTTACATCAGACATTGTTTTGGCTTCATCACTATGATTCTGCCACCTGTTTAGATGTGTGTTTTTTCCAACACCATCAATCAATCCTCTGCCAACACCCGGGTGCCCTGTAATCTAAATTCTGACCCTTGCGGCTGCTGTTCGAGGTTGCCTCAGACCCCGCAGACTAAGGGCTCAGTCCCACAAGACGGTCCCGACTTCAGATGCCGGGGACAAATGCAGGTTGTCACCTGTCCTTCGGACCGACTGGCTCTTTTTCAGAGATTCCCAGAATCCCCTCTGTGGGTTCAGTGAATTTGCCAGAGCAGCTCACACACAGCTCAGACACCCAGATTATTCACTGGATTGCTGGTTTATTACAAAGGATATTGAAGGAGATGAATTAACAGTCAGATGAAGGGCAATCCGTAGGGCGAGGTCCCAAATGCAGGAAATTCTGTCCCCATGGAGTTTGGGGGCCAGCAATGTGTCAGGTGCTCTGGCTCGGCTCTCCTAAACCCCTCTTCTTGGGGTTTTCAAGGAGGCATGACTGATTCGCTCACTGACCATTGGCCGCAGAACTCAGCCCCAGGCCCCACCTCCGCGCCTCCCTCTCTGGGGTCAGAGGGCGGAGCTGAAGTTTCCAACCTTGAGGTTTCCTCAGCCTTAGGTGACCTACGGCCTTTCCAGAAGTTACCTCATTTAACATAACAAAAGGCACCTCGATTCTTTTCTGTTTAGGAAATTCTAAGGTTTTAAGGAGATCCGAGCCAGGCACAGGGAGGGAGAGCAAAGTATATATATTTTTTCTTCTAAATCGACATCACATTTGTGATTCCTGCATTTGGCAGACTGGTTTAATTTCCGCCATGATACATAGGCTTTTGGGTCCTCTGGGAGCAGGCTCAAGGGCAGGGAAATCGGATGTAGTGACCATCCTCACCCAGACCACCGGCGACCGAGCTAGGCCTTGAGCCTCTGCAGCCTAAGGCAGCATCCGGGCTCCCCTAGCCTCGGCCACCCTGCCCCATCCCCTCGGCCACGTCAGACCTTTGTGACTTGTTTCTGAGACGTGTGCTGAGAACAGACAAGGGCCTGTGAGGTCTTTGTGGGTTGGACTTGCACGCGATGACCCTAGGAGCCGGGCCAAGGGGCTCCGCAGCCTTCCTGGCCTGTGAAATGTCTGCCTTCCGAGGGGCAGGCCACGCCGGAGGAAGGCTTTGGGTGCTCCTGGGCCTCTGACTCCTGGCTGTAGGTCCTCCTGGCCAGCCGAGCGAGAGGAAGCACTGAGGCTGAAGGAGCGAGGCGGCTGGCTGCCATCCCACATAAACACGCTCCGTCACTGTAAATTATTTACGCACCATATGGAGGCTGCGCAGGCTCCTTGGTGGGGTGCGTTAATTAGAAGCCTGAGAATCTTGCCTTGGCCCAGATTCCTTGGGTCGGGGGGGTGGGGGGGAGAGATACAGAGGAGTGGAGGAGGGACTGCTCCCTTTTGCTCAGTATTGCCCTGATCAGAAACTTTGGTGATTTCGACTTTTCTAGGAACAAGTCTGAAGCCTTAGCCCGGCATTCAAGGCCTCTTTCCGTCCACAACTCTCACACCTGCCCTCTGCTTCTGGCACGACAGCTTTTCACTGTTCTGTGTAAATGACCACACCGTTTCCAGCTTAGACCTTGCATGATGCACCCTCTCCCCTGCCTGGACCTCCTTCCCTTTCTCAGCACCCTTTAAATCACAGACCCTTAAAATGTCATGGCTTCTGGTGTGAACCCAGACACCAGCTGCATCTCTTGCTGAGGGATCTTGGTTCCTTAAGCAGAACTTAGAACCTAGTGTGTCTCCCTAAAGCTCAGGGAGGGGGGAGCACTTAGTTCCCTCTGCTCTAATCACTTCTTTTCAAAACCTCACTCTTTCTAGACCCTGCCCCACTGAAGAGAAAAGGGCCTGGTCTTACTCATCGCTAAACCTTCTGCATCTAGCCCAGTGCCTGGTGCTTATCGGCATCACATAAGGAGCATACGTTCAATAGAAGCCCACACGTGTAGTAGCCAACATTTCCTGAGTGCTTACTACCTGCTGGGCTGTGTCCTCCACCCTTCCCACGAGTTAACTCATTTAATACAATGGTCTTACATTATAGCTGTTATCAGCATTCCCATTTAACAGATGAGGAAACTGAGGCACAGAGGGGAGAAATAACTTGTGCGCAGTTCCACAGGAGTCCTGGAGTTGAGATTCAAACCCAGAGAGGTTCTAACCTCCATTATTCCAGTGCCCTCACAGTTCGACATTAGTGATGCAGAAGGGGCGTTCAGTGGTCCGTGCCTGGCACGTAGCAGGTGTTTAGTGCGTGTCGAATAAGTGTCTGGGGCCTTTGTATGTTGACCGCCCAGCCTAGAGGCCGGCAAGCCACACAGGTCAGCTACTAAAGAAGGGTAAAATTTCCCATTTGTTAAATGTATCTCTGGAAAATGTTTTTTCAGGGGCGCCTGGGTGGCTTCGTCAGTTAAGCATCCGACTTTCGCTTAGGTCATGATCTTGCGGTTCGTGGGTTCGAGCCCTGCGTCGGGCTCTGTGCTAACTGCCAGCTCAGAGCCTGGAGCCTGTTTTCAGTCTGTGACTCCCTCTCTCTCTGACCCTCCCCTGCTCACGCTGTCTCTCTCTCTCTCCTAGAAATAAAAACATTAAAAAAAAATTAAAAAAAAAAAAAAGAAGAAAATGTGTTTTCAGAGTCTCCAGTCCCGTGTTCCTTTTTTCCAGGTGGCCTGCTCTAGACCCAGCTCTCGACTCTCTTGAGAGGAGGAACGGCCCGTGATTCCCAGACAGGTACCCAACCATCGCCATCTTTTCCTTAGGCTGTTACATCTCCCCACTCTGTCTAGAACGTTCCTTCCTCTCTCCTGCGCCTTCCCCACTGCCACTGTGATCCTAACTGGAAAACTCCTCTCCCATCCTTCAAGGTCTAGTTCACACCCACTGTCCTCTGGCAACTCTTGTTCAACCCTCTCCCATGCCTTGGCTCTCCCAAACTGAACACACATCTAAATGATATACACATGACAAAGTGGTGACTGGCTTGGGCTTTAGCGCCAGACACCTGGCTTTCAGTTGGGCTCTGTCACCCTGTGCACGTCTCCCTGCCAGAACTTTAGTTTCCCCATCGGTGAAATGGTACAATCATAGTCCCAACCTCGCAGGGTTTCACGAGGCATCAGTGGAAGAGCATATTCCACTAAGCATATTCCAGCACTTAGTTCATGAGGTAGGAACACAGTATGGGCCCCTATACTGTTAGTTTTCTGGAAGGAGCCCCCTGGCCCCGGATGGCCCTCCATACATCTTTCTGTCTCCAGTGCTCATTCTGGTGCCTTGCACACAGCAGTTGCTCAGTAAGTGAAAATGCAATTCAAATTCAACAAAGGAAGCATTTTTGAGCATCCACCATGTACCAAGCGCGAGATAGGCAGACGGGTGTCAGCTAAAGGTCAGGATGCACGCACCCAAACAGAGCCAGTAAGACACTTGGTGTGAACACCAAGGTGGCACTTCCATTGGGTCATTTGTTCATTAAGGCATTTGCTGTGCCAGGCTCCGGGGAGACAGAGGTCAGGAAAACACAATCCTGGTCCTCAAAGAGATGTGACTGAGTACATAAAATATACGAAGGGGCAAATGACTGCTGTCCTAGAGTGCGTCTTGGGGCCCTGAGGACAGAGCCACTGGGTTGTGGGTCAGTTTGTAAGGGACGGGGGAGGGGGGCTGCAGGAGAAGCTGGATGAGAGGGCTAGTCCTTTGCGCTTGCTCGTTCTTTTGCTTGGGACCCCTTTCCCCTCAGCCATCCCGTCTCAGATGGCATGTCCTCTGGTCCAGCAGAGGACCTTAGGAAAGGTCCTTTCCCTTAGGAAAGCTGCCTCCTCGTTGCTCTATCACCACACTCTGTTCACTTCTGGTCCAGCACTGACCGTGGTCCCAGTGAATGAAAGCAGCGCAACGTAAAGGAACTAACATTTTTTTGGAATATCTACTATGTGCCAGACACAGTGCTCCTTAATTGACGAGCGCTTTTAATTAATTTCCCCAACATTCCAGGGGCGGTGTATTATTATCCTCATTTTGCAGACTACAAAGGGGGCCTCAAGAAGGCAAATGCCTTAGCTCAAGGTCACCGGCCGGATGTAATGGAACTGGACTTGGAATCCAGGGCCAGCTGCCTCCCCACACCCATGGTGCTTTCAGGGCACCCGGAGAGGCCAAGTGCAAGAAAGGAAATGGAATGACTCGTTTACTGCCTCAGGCATTTTCAGCAACAAGTTAGTGATTTCCCTAATTCCCAGTCTGCTGTTAATACAGAAACTTGGCAGCTGGGAACCAGGCTGTAGAAAAACGGGTTTCCTTCTTAACTCAGCAGCACCACCTGCCGGTAGTGAGGGAACACTGCAGAAATAAGCAGGGGCAGGGGCCCTCCTCTCTTTGGGAGGGAATCCTGAGGAAAGGACCCGAGACAGCCTCCCATGCCCTTATTAAAACGGAGCATTGAGACTGAGAAACTTACTCAAAGTTACAACGGTAGTGACGGCAGGTTTGAGTCTGTATCTCTTCTGATTCTGTTCCCTACGCTTTCCCCACCCACGCATTCTTCCCCTTCCCTCCCCATTCAATGAGCATTAATTTAGCACCTACTATATCGTGCACATATTTCTTCTTGTGGGTTAAAACTATTGGTAGCTAAAATTAGCCTTTGGGGATTATTGTTGTATCACTTCATCGCCTTTAGTAACATACTTATTCATTGCAACTAAGATATATTGGCCTGACCGTTGGGCACCTGGGTGGCTCAGTAAGTCAATCCTCTGACTCATGATCTCAGCTCAGGTCTTGATCTCAGGGTCTTTATCTCAGAGTCGTGAGCTCAAGCCCTGTGTTGGGCTCCACCTTGGGCGCGAAGCCTACTTAAAAAAAAAAATGCTGTATTGACCATTACTATGTATTATCTGACACTATGCTCTGGCATTATCTCAGTTGAGCCTTACAGATGAGGAAATTAAGGCTGGGGAGGTTTCAGAATGTGCCTGACATAGCTTACTTAGTAAGTTATGGAGTTGCAATTCAAATCCAGATGCTTCTGATCCCAGGGCCAGAGACCTTAGTCACTGCTTCATATTTATTCTTCAAGTATCTAAGGTTGGTTCAAGGAATATCAATACTCTAGTAAGGATTTTGCTCCCATTTCAAATAATTACTAATTTTTTTTTTGTCTAAGAGTGATACTAACTCTTCTCAAATTCATTACTTAAAAATTTTTCTAAGTTTATTTATTTATTTTGAGAGAGCAAGAGAGCCATCAGGGGAAGGGCAGAGAGAGAGGGGCGGGGGAGAGAGAATCCCAAGCAGGCCCTGCACTGTCAGCGCAGAGCCCCCTGAGGGGCTCGAACTCGTGACCCGTGAGATCATGACCTGAGCCGAAACCAAGAGTCAGATGCTTCACCCCCTGAGCCACGCAGGTGCCCCTGAAATTCATTGCTTTTTAAATCCCTGGGGGTTTATATTGAGGTTCTACTCTGTACCAGGCACTGTTAGGTGCCAGGACATAGAAGTGACTGGAACTCAGCTACCTGCTCATGGTTTTATAGGTTTCAGCCTCAATACAAGGTAACTGGCAAGCTGTGTTCTCATAGAAGCCTTGCACAACTCCTGGGGATGCCATTCACGCTGCAACGGACGGACAATGGCCCCTTTTGAGTTGTGCAGTGGACTGCGTGTGTGACCGTATATGGCAGCCCTGACCTAGTGAGATGGGAACAAGGAGCAAGGGCATGGGGTGAAGGATGGGGAACAATTCTTCCTCCTCTGCACAGTGAGGAAGCTTCACCGTGAAGGGCTCTGGCATGTGAATGCTGGCAAAGCTGCACAGACTCTGATTTCCTGTCCTCTTCAGCTGGGAGGTGGTGTCAGGGTTTGAGGAAATGTAGCGCTGCGCGTCAGCCAGCTGAGCAGAAAATGGATTTCAGTTTCCATTTCTCCGGTTGGCTGCCACGTTTCATTTCATCTTCAGTTCCCAGGAATTCTGCCCTTGTTCTAATTTTTGGCCAGATGGGTAGTTTCTCTCTTTTGGGTGGTTGCTTCCTGGAAGTGGAGCTCCCCAGCTGCAGGTGGCGCGAGTAAAAACCGGAAGATCAAGTGCGGGCAACCTGACAACCATTTGAGAAAATCTCTGCCCAACCACAGGGCAGTGAACTCACTGCGGCCCCTGAGAATGGAGTCCTCACGTCCTGGAAGAGAACACGCTCATCTCTCCGGCTTCCCCAGCACCCTCGCCAGCCATGCCTCTTTGCGCCCATTTGTCTTTAACTTCTAGTATGAAAACAGAAGGAGTTATTTTTTTTTTTCATTTTCTAAACAGAAAATTACTTTGTAATGACTGTACTCATCCCCAACACCCACCCCAAAGATGTTAACTCAGACCCCGCTGGGGAAGACTCGGTTGTGGGCGAGAATCGTACGATTGGGTGAGCACCGTGTGCGCAAAGCTGTAAGGCGCAAAATAGAAAAACGATGCGCTTTCCGTCTTCCAGAAGCTTCTGGTCTGGTTGTTGCACGGGGTGTTGAAGCACCCTGTCCTGGAAAGGGACCAGGTGGTGAAGGAGGTTTTCGCCACCAGACAGAAGGCGAGGAGCTCCCCTCCTCCCCCTCACCACATCGCCTTAAGGGCAGAGCAAGGAGAAACTGTAGCCGGTGTGCCACATGGAGGAGATGAGGGAGAGGGCTCTCTTCTGTTCTGCCCTGGAAGAAAGATACGATCAGCCTTTCGATTTCTCATTAATTCAGAAGGTTCCTTTACTTCCTCATGTTGTGGGCTAAATAGATATTCAATAGCCAGTCTGTGAACATAATCAGCCACAATAACCTTGTTTCTATGGGAAAATGAGTTCCCTGGTCTGCACAACTGTCTTGGAAATCGGCTATTGGAACACAACCCTTCGTTGAGCTCAAGTGCCCCTGCTATTCATCATTGTGAAGTTCATGTTGTGGAAGGAGCTGTGAATTCAGGTGTTGGGGTTCCAGACTGCTCCGCGCTGTCTGTGTCATACTCTTGGGCAAGTCACACCATTTTCTTCTTCGGGGCCTTTTCTGTAGATGAGGGCTTGGACTGGATGAAGTCCCATGATCTTTTGGGGTCTAAGTCCTTGTGACTGTGATTCTCTTTGCTTTGCTACTCTCATTTCTAGCCTATCAGTGCGTTTCTCAATAACTAGAAGACTTCTTTGGCCCAGGGCATGTTGGCTCCAGGTCCATTCGTCACTCTCATGTCAGCTGGTTTCTGGCTTGGTCCAGCCACTGGGGAACAATGGAGCATTCTTGAAAGACCATAATCAGGGTATTTCTCCTCCCCTCTGCCTTCAGGGGTTGCGTTTCATCCTTGGCTCTGGATCCCACCAGGGTTGTAGGGTGAACTCAGGACTTGGCTTCCTATGACCCTATGCCTTCTTCTCTGCCTCCAGCTAAGAAGCAGTGGTGGCTTCCTGCCATAATTAATTTCCGGGATGCCTCCTTGTTTCCTAATGGAGCTTTCAGGCCTTCCATCAGCTGGGCGACTCATTCCCCATATGGATTTCCTCCCGTTCCCGATACGCAGAGTGGTTTCTGTTTACTTGGTTGGACTTTGACCTGAGACATTCAAACTTTTGTTAGTGTTACCTTATAACAGCCAGCCATAAAGATGATAATGATAATGTTGATGATTATAACCCCTTCCTTGGTATATAACTTCACATATTACAAAGCTTTCACTTGGGTTCTGTAATTTTAGTCTCATAATAACAGTGTGACATAAGAAAGGCATTTATCAGTAATTCCACTTTACAGAAGAGGAAATGATCTCACTGAGTCACACAGCTGGCAGGCCTTGGTACAGCTGGAACGAAAACCAAGGCTTTGGTTTCTTATCTAACTGTCTCGCCACCCCCTGCAGTTCTCCTACGTCACCATTATGCCACCGACCCCATTGGAATGGTGTCTTCATGTTGTTCCTTTAGGATGGGACTTTCTGAGTGTGGGGCACAAACCATCAGTTGACGGTGTATTAGTTATGTAACACCGTGTAACAAATGACCCCAACACTTAATGGTTTAAAACAGTATCGGGCGCCTGGGTGGCTTAGTCGGTTGAGCGTCCGACTTTCGCTTAGGTCATGATCTCGCGGTTCGTGGGTTCGAGCCCCGCGCCGGGCTCTGTGCTGACTGCCAGCTCAGAGCCTGGAGCCTGTTTCTGATTCTGTGTCTCCCTCTCTCTCTGACCCTCCCCTGCTCACGCTGTCTCTCTCTTTCTCTCTCCTAGAAATAAAAAAACAAAAAACAAAAGCAGTATCATTTATTATTCTGGAAACAGTTCATGTATGTATTAATACTTTCTTCTATCCCCCATTTTCTGGGTTGATGGTTCACCCAGAGCTTGAGGACAGGGTTCAGCCTGACAGGGCCTTGAGATTGTGCTTTTCAACAATTTGAGCTGGAGTCTGGCTGCGGTGTGATGAGGCGGAAGGTGGTTGGCTGATGTTTGCACTGGGCAACACTGAACATATAGGCTTCTGCCCTTGGCAGACCCTGCAGAAAAAGCAGTCCCTAGCCAAGGGGCAAGGTCAAGGGAGTGAGGCATAAGCTTATTTGTATTCAAATCATTAAATGGGAGACTACGGTGTCTTTCTCCCCATCTGTATTCTTCACTGAGTGTTCAGCATACAATATCACGCTAAAAGGCTAAGCGGATCCTTGCACTCTGGGGCTTACAATGCCATCAGAAAGAAAAGTGTGTTATATTCCTGAGTCTCCAGAGACCCGAGTCTTTGGGGGAAGATCAGGGTCTCTGTAGCCATCACACTCTCTGTATTTTCAACCATCAATAAATATTTATGTTTACCTTATGCTAACCTTGTTCCAGTCTCTTACCCCACTGTCTAGGATTCCCTGACAAGGACCTCACCTCGGTTATTTCTGGAAGTTCCAGGGGATGGCTCCTGTGTCCGTGTGAACTCCGTCCTTCTGGCTCCAGTGTTCTGTTTACTCTCCCTCTTCTTGGCTGTAGCTGACTGCTCTGATGTCCACAGACAAGCTTCGGAGGCCCTTGCCAAGGCTGCTGTTGGCTGGTATCTGTGCTGGGGTCACTGTATCTGGCATCCTGTGTTCTGTGCTGACCCAAGAAGAATGCCCATCTCTGTTTGCATCTTACCTGTTTACATGAGCCATAGGCAGGGCCACCCTGCTTCTCAGTAGCTGGTGGAGATTTTAAGGAAATAACATGTTTTTCCCCTTCTGTTTCAGCCTCTCCCCTCACAAGTTCTTGTACAAGCCCCAAGGCAGGCTTGTAAAGACGCATGTAGGAAACCTTCCGACCGCTGCACTCAAGTTGTCTCTACTTTCCACCATTAACCCACCTACCCCACTGAAACAGCGTCTGACACTGCCCCTTAGGATTATATTTTCTAAGTGTGGGGCACAAACCATTGTTCGAAGGTGTACTAGCTATCTATTGCTGTGTAACAAATTGCCCCAACACTGAGTGGCTTAAAACAGCATCATGTAGTATCTCGGAGTTTTTTTGGGTCAACATCCAGGAAAGGGTATAACTGAGTCCTCCAGCTCTGTCTCTCAGATGGCTGGAGTCATCTTAAAGCTTGACTGGGAAGGACTTGCTTTCTAGCTCACTCATATGCCCATTGATGGGGTTCAGTTCCTTGTTGGCTCTTGTTCTGGGGGACTCAGTGCCTCAGCGGCTGCTGGTTGGGACACTCCTTGGTGCCTTGCTACATGGGCCTTTCCACAGAGTATCTCACAGCAAGGTGCTGGCTTCATCACAGTGAACAAGTGAGAGAGCAAGAGACAATACACACAAGGCAGAAGTCATGGTCTTTTGTAACCTTGTCTTGGAGGTGACATCATCATTTTTGCCAGAGCTTATTAATTAGAAACAAGTAGCTAGATTTAGCCCATCCTCAGGAGGGGATTACACAGGGGTTGAATGGCAGGAGATAAGAAGCACTGGGGACCATCTCAGAGGCTGTGTCGCATGGACAGCAGGGGCGAGGCAAAAGTCATTTTGATGTTGAGCAAATTATGATCAAAAATAATTAGTCATTAGCCATTTATTTTAAAGTGAGGTAGGAAAATGTTACTGGATGTTATTGCCAAAAAAGAGGCTAAGTAAAAAAAAAAGTGGAGGAATCAATTAAAAGAAAAATATGAAGTACAGGTGGTTTTCAAATTGGCTTGCCAGCAGGAGCCGTGATTTGTTCCTAACCAATGAGATATGGCAAGGTGACGGGATGTCACTCACAGTTAGGTCACATCACGTAAGATTCTGTCATATCAGAAACTCTCCCTGTGAGCTTGATGAAGTAGATAAGCCTCCAGGGCAAGGAACTAAGGGTATCCTCTAGGATCCCAGGACAACCTCTAGCTGAGAGCCAGCAAAAAGGCATGACCTTCAGTGAGAGAACCACAAGAAAATTCTTTTTTTTTTTTTTTTTTGTTTCAGGCAAGGGATTTTTTTTTTTTTTTTTACAAATAGTTTATTGTCAAATTAGTTTCCACATAACACCCAGTGCTCATCCCCACAAGGGCCTCCTCCATGCCCACCCCTCCTCCCCCCCACATCCACCAGTCCTCAGTTTTTGTCAGCATTCAAGAGTCTCTCATGGTTTGCCTCTCCCCCTTTCCCCCACCATTTCCGCCCTTCTTCTCCCCCTTGGTCCTCTGTTAAGCTCCTCCTAATCCTCCTATACGTGCACACATATGATATTTGTCTTTCCCTGCCTGACTTATTTCGCTCAGCATAACACCCTCAAGGTCCATCCATGTTGCTACACATGGCCAAATTTCATTGTTTCTCATTGCCATGTAGTATTCCATGGTATAGATAAACCACATCTTCTTGATCCATTCATCTGTTGATGGACACTTAGGCTCTTTCCAGGTTTTAGCTATTGTGGAGGGTGCTGCTATGAACATTGGGGTACATGTGCTCCTATGCATCAACATTTCTGTATCCCAAACCACAAGAAAATTCTATCAACAACCTGAATGTGCTTCGAAATGGATTCTTTCCCAGTTGAGTCTCCAGATGAGAACACGGCCCAACTGACAGCTAGATTGTAGCTTGGTGAAACACTAAGTGGAGGTAAGCTATGCCTGACCTTCTGGCCCACAGAAATTGTAAGGACATAAGGGTGTGTCATTTTAAGCCTCTATGTTCGTTGTAAGGTATTGCACAGAAAAGAAAAACTAACGCACCCACTCTAAGACACATGTAAAAATCTAAAAAGCATTTCAGGGCACAGCAAATTTAACTATGTAATTCTGTTTCAAATTGCCATGAGGTTCCAAATATTCATGAAATCTTCAGAAGGACGGAGACCTCAAAGCCAAAGTTAACAAGTCTTGGTGGAAAATAGAGATCTGTTAGCAGCATCTGCAGAGCTGAGCGAAGGGCGCCTTTCTTATGGGGATGATGGAGAAGGTGGCTAAATCAGGGATCATTGAGAAGACACCTTGCATCAACGAAGTGAAGACTTGCTGAGGATTATGCAGGAAAGGGACTAGAGAGTGTATTTATATTTTCCTTTTAAGTTTGTAATCTGGCAGGAAAATGATTGAAGAGAATGGTGGGAAGTTGATGCTGGTTGAGTGAAAGAGCAGCTGTCTTTCATCTGTGGGAAGTCTAATCCAACACTTGCGAATGCTGAGCGCTGGCCGGTCACAGACTCTGCAAGCATTCACATCACAACCATGGCTGGGGCTAATACGACTAGAGAGTGAGGCCCTGATCCTCAGTTAACTAGTGATTGGTATTAGAGGGGTCACATTGTAGAGACAGAGCACCACATCGTAATCAGGGGTTTGATTCTCTGACTTGCTCCATAGCATATATCAGTGGCAATGTCTATCTAATGTAGTGATAGTTACATAATTTGTGCTATTTTCCTGTAAAGGGTATTTTTCATTGAAGAATTTGCCTTAGTTTGGGATCTAGAGCAGACTCCAGGCAGGGATTGGGATGCCAGCAGTTAATTTGGAGGTGATGTGAGGAAGCTCCTGTAAGGGTGAGTAAGTGAGCCAGGGAAGGGAGGAAGCCAGGGAAGATGCCTGAATGAGTCTGTAGCCACTGTGGGCACCTGAGACTCAATTGTGCTAGGGACCCTTTGAGAGGCAGTGTGGCTTAGCTCAGCATTTCCCCCATTGAGGGGTGAGATAACTGGGGTGCTTATTTACTAATTCTAGTCCTGTTGAGGGTTACTCATGGAAGCTCTAGGTCACAAGGTGCTATAAAACTGATTCAAACGTAGGTGCTGTTGGATCCAGGGATCACAGATGCACATTCCACTTTGCATCACAGCACCAGCCTCAGGCCTCTCTTTGGGGGTCGATTTTAATTGGTTGGATGCTGGGCCCATTAATGACCAGGCAACAATGGCAAGGCCAAGGAAGTACAAGGCAAGACTCCAGCGAGAATTCTAGAACTTTGAGAATTCTAGACCCATGTCTGTGAGTCTTAGAATATTCTCACCATAGCAAGTATCCTTTGCATTAAGAGTTATAAATCACCTCATTTAAAACATGGCAGGAGGTTGAGATTATTAAGAGTAAAAATGAACTTCCTTGGTCTAGAAGTGAGGGCATTGGCCCAATACTAAGATTTAGACTTATGTTCTTAATATCCAGATGATTAACAGATAGAGAATGAATTACTTTTCAAGCTCAAGTCACTCGTATGACCAATGAGATCAGTAATTGCTAACATTTATTAGGCGATTACTCCATACTGGGCTCTGGGCTGTGTTCTCTATATGCCTGACTTCATCAAATCCTCACACCACCCAGTTAGAGAGACAGTCTGAAATCTCTGGTTCTTATGTGTGGGAATGAGACTCAGGTTAAGTAATTTACACAGATCCTGAGAATAGCAAGGGCAGATCAGGGATGGGAAGCCAGGTGTGACTCTACAAACTTGGGAAGAAGTTCTATAAGATGATTTTTAGGACTGTGTGTGCTCTGTGAGCTGGTTTACATTCTCAATGGGCCAAGGAGCAACTAGGTTGTTCTTGTTAGATTGGGGTCCTGGGTTTTACAAAATGCTAATGTGAGAAGACCTTCAAATATCTGATGCTATGTGTGGCAGATTCCAAACCAGTGCGTGTGCGTGGAAGCATCTGTGTGTGCTGAGTGGTGGGAACAGCATCTGTGGACCACCCCACACTCTAGCATTCGAATGTGAGACATCCCAGAAACAGTTCATCTTCCACAGAAGGGGAGGCTCTGCAGCAACAGTGTCTTGGGATTCGGGTGACCAAGACGTTTATTTCGGGTTCCACCCTTTGCTGGCTGTTTGACTTCAGGCAAGGGACTTAGTCACCAGGGAACCTACTTTTCTCATCTGTAAAATGAGGATAATGAGACCTGACTCTTGCCTTCCTGGCAGGGAGGGCAGGAAGCTTCCTGAGATCACCCCACCAGAGTCTTTTGATCTGCTTGAAAGAATCCTCCTTAATTGCCCAGCCAGGCACTGGAGCAGCTGGGCGAAAGTTTTATGACCCGAGATTCCCACAGCCCAGAATCCACATGCTCCCAGAAGCCCTCGGAGGCTTCCAGTGATAGATCCGGCTGGCACATGTCCTGCCGGGCCATCAGCAGAGATTTCTCAGAGACTTAGTCATATAATAGGCAGTTTCCCAGGGATGTCCTTGCCAATGCTTCCACCTATTTGTGTCACAGCTCTTAAGAGTTCCTATGTGTACAAGGCCATTTCTCACCCTCCCCTGACTTGTCCACACGGTCACCTCGGGCATCGTGGGCAGCTCTCGGCTACTGAAGCCTGGATGTGCACTCTGCCCTCTGGTTCAAGTCTGAAAAGGCTTCTTTAAGCCAGTGGCGTGGCGTGGCTGCCTTCTCATTTCTTGTCTGGACCATCACAAAAGCCTCTTAAGGAGCCTCCCTCTCCCCACTCCTGCTCCTCTTCGTGTCTGCCGCATGCACCCCCATCGGGAAGGCACACTGCTGCCCCATCAATGCTTCCCCATTGTCCACGCAATAAAAATACAATGAATCAACCTGACATTTAAAGCCCTGCCCACCCCCTAACTCAAAACCCGGCCCCAAATTTCCTCTCTTGCCTCATTTCTCATTTCTTATTCCTTCCCTGGTTGGTTCATCTATTCAGTCAACCGTTCCACTTTACTTGCCTGTCGTCTCCTCTGTGCTGTGTTCCACTCTGTGCTCAGCGAGCTCATAGCCTCATGGAAGCTATAGACACACACACTGGTGAGCACCATGTGCTTTGATAAGCACCGTAATAGGGGAAATGACGGTCTACAAAAACCTGTTCAAGGGGAGCCTTACCCTGCTTGGGGATGAATAGGGGTGGCTGCTGGGAACGGAAACATGTCTCATCAAGAATGAGATGAATGAGATCCTTGGCTATGAAGGACGGTGGGGGGATTTCTGGAGACTGACACCACAGTGGCGGTTCACGGCTTGGCAAGAAGCCCAGTTGTCCAGAGGACTGGCTCTTACCCTGGAAGAAAAGGAACTAGCAGCCGGGAGGTGATGTGGCCACCACCCTCCTGACTCAGCATCTGTCAAGTGCTCTCGTGTATTTCCCCCAGAATATTTACCTCTGCATTTCCCACATCACTTAGCATACAGTGCTTTGAGCCAGGTCTCCCCCAAGCTGTAGTCCCATTGTTTATTAGCAATGTGATCTCGGACAAATCACTTTATCTCCGAGACCTCGAGCTGTCTCATCTATAAAATGGGGTAATGATTTTTATTACATAGGATAATTGTGAGGATTAAGTAAAGTACCTAGTTAGCACTCAATAAACATTAGTCGCCTTCCTCCCACCTCTGGTCTCTGGTCCAGAAAGATTGTTGCAACATCGTGCGAGAGTATCAACAGAGGGAGGAGGGCCTCGCTGTTCCCATGGGTCCCAAGGAAGTATCGGGTGCACCTGGAAAAGCTCAGGTGCACAGGCTCACTGAGCAGTCAGGCGGGGAGGCGGGATATCAGCATTGTTGCCTGGAGCCTTGGGTATCAGTGGAAGTCATGGCCACCCATTCCTATCTGAGCATTTTTGACAGCTTCCAAGGAGTGCTCATCCTAATGTAAACAAAAAGAAAATGCTGGAAATGATTTGCGAAAGCAAACTAAATAGTCTGAGTCTCCTTATTTAGGACTATGCCCTAAATCAAGGTGTGCTCGTAGGGAGAGGTAGTGACCTGCCAATGCGTCATTTCCTCTCTGACCAGGCGCTGCTCAGTCTGTGCACAGAATCTGTACTGTGATATTACAAGGCCATTGTCATGGCTGTGATCATCCTGGTCATCACCATCAATGGCAGCCTCCTCCCCCTTATCAACCCACAGCTGCCGTGTGGGTGGGAGGCAGGGCAGGTCCCCCCCCTCACTTTCCATGCCATTCTATGTAGACCCCATCTGCATACGTACTTGACTCTTATAGCAACCGCGCAAGGAAGGTAGGCAACTACCATCGTTTTAGTCGGCAAGGGATTGGGGTGCAGAGAACCTGGATGACTCGCTCAAGTCACAGCGCAGGCTGGGAGTGGAGGGGGATGCACAGGGCTGGGGCTGAGATTCGGGTGATTTGAAGCCTGCAGAAGGCGGTTTGAACGAGAGGACAGCCTTCTTTCCTGACTGAATGTCACCATGAAGTTTGAGGAATTTTAGTCTCTCTTTCTACTTCCTTTCGGCCCTTGGAATACCTACTGTGTGCCCAGGACATGCAATAAAAATTCATGGTGGCATGAATAAAGATTAAAGGGGCACGGAAAGAGGAGTAATGAGATTGCCCCTGGGTTCATGGAGCTGGTGTGATCTCAGGAACATTCCACAGATGCTCCCCCCCACCCCCCACCCTGCCTTCCTGCCTTGTCACACAGATGTGTGAAATTGTAGGAACATATATATCTGTCGTCTGTGGAAGTGCTGGGGACAGATCTTCATCTCGACTGCTTTACTCATGCTTCCTCACAGGGAAGGCAGAAATGTCGTCTTCCTGGGGATACGGGGAAGGAAGGACTGGTATTCATTGGGTTACATCTGTCTACTGAGCAGGGTTAACATTCCAAGCCTGCCTGTTGCCTTCTTTCTTCTGATCCACCTCGATTCTGACACTGTTCCTTGCATTTTACTTTTCATGCTTTAAACTGCCCTCTCTCTCCCTGCAGGTGTTTGGGAAAAAGTTTTGGCCAAAGAACAGAAGTGTTTCCCTTTATCGAGCCAGCCTCTTAATGAATTTAAAAAACTAACCAGGCAGGCTGTGAAAGGTTTAGAATTCCGAGAGACATAGATCAGCAGGTGGATTTTTCAACAAGACCCCTTCCCTTTTCTATTCAAGATAATATTGGGATACGATCAACCATCACCAGCATTGCAGGCAGTGTCTCTCTCAGCCACGGAGATTTCTTCCCTGGGATTGTTTCAAATGATTCTGGATGGTGAAGACCACCCCCCTCTCCCCTCTCCCTCTTCCACCCACCCTCACAAGGAAGCTTCTTCATGGTCAAGGTCCTAAGACATAATTTGGTCACTGCTTGCCTAGAGGCGAGGTGACCTCTTTTCCTCTTTTATACTCAAGACATTTATTCTTGGACAACAATGACATTTAATTGCTATTTCTTCTTTCACATTTGGGGCCCTGGGAGCCTCGTTTCCTCTAATCTCTAATGGGTTTATTACAGAGTCGCAGACATGGAAAAAAAAATCTCATGATTTACAGCAAGATATAGAGACTTTGAAGAACACCTCATCTTTCTTTCCCTTCTCTTTATTGTAACATCCACAAATTATCTCTTGGGAAAGGAGGAGCCCCAGGCTTGAGGTACTGGGTTCTTCTAGAGTTTGTCAAACTTTTTTCTCAAGAGAAGGGTGGAAAGTCACATGACAGGTGCTTGGCTTTCAAGGCCAGAACTTCTAAGTCTGGGTGCTTGCAGGGACCCCCATCAATGTTAGCACCCTGACCTGTGACTGCTGTGTGGGTGGGGTCCCTCTGGTGGGAGGAAGGTGCTGGACTGTGGTGTTCAAGTCCAGCAGTAGATTACAGTCACCCTGACCACTTGGATCAGAGTCCCCTGGAGGTGGGCCCAGGCATTGGGTTTTTGTAAAAAGCTTCCCATACCCAAATATGGATATGATTGCCCACCCAGCATCTAATACACAGTATGAACCACTGCTCTAAGACAGTCTCCAGATCTAAAGACTTAAAATATTCAAATAAAGTGTATTTTAAAAAAAAAATCTCTATAGTTCCTTCTATCTATTATCTAGTAGGAGTAAGAACCTAGATGGAGAAATACCTAGTACCTTGTGGGAGAAGTACTTAGTACCTTGTGGGAGAAGTACCTAGTATATAGCAGGAGTACCTCGTACCTTGTGAAAGAAGTACTTGGCATCCAGCAGAAGAAGGGGTGAGCTGTGGTACTTCTAGCTCCAAAACCTTCTGAGAGCCTGGGGTCTGTAGACCTTCACCACGTAATCCTCACACCTGCTCTTCAAAGTAGGTCCACCATCCCAGCCGAATTCAAATGAAGTTTAGGGACATGCTGAGGCTCACCTGGCAGCTAAAGGTAGAACCAGGATTTGAACGCAGGCCTGCTTGGCCCCCAAGTCCTTCTTTGCTTCTTATTTGGAGAGCGTCCAGTGGGTCAGGTAGAACCCATAGCCCCCATGATAGCAGTTAAGAGCTCTTCCTTCTCCAAGGCCCTGGAAGATAGGATCTGTTATATCTGCCCCCCTACCCCCCACCCCCACCCACCCCTGATTGCCTTGGGAACAGAGGAGCCGAGAGTGCTTTCCTTTCGGTTCATGGGACCACTAACATTCCCCAAATTCTCCCAATGTCAAATAAATCCTCCAGTCTGCCCTGCACAGAAGCACCCAAGTATTTTTTTTTATCTGTATCCTGATTTCCAGCTTAAAAGAACTGTCCCCATAAACCACAGCTCCCTCTGAACTGTCATTTCTCAGGATCCCTCCAGGAACTTGGGACTGTGATATGCAAGTCACAGAACTGTGGATATGAGCAGTGCTTTCTGACCATTCCTCTCAGATTGTTCTATTCTCTTCAGCTGGGTGACTGTCAAGGGGCATTGCAGCCTGGGGAGGAGACGTGACATGTCTCCTGGGCCCATTAAAGCCAATTATACAAAAACTGTACAAGAAGACGGGCCCAGCTGAAGCACTGAAATGTGCGCGCAAGGGTTTTGAGTCACAGGAAACACCATATGCATTAACAGTCTGACCTGACCTCCCTCTCCCCCACCCCCCACACACCTGACGTGACCGCAGGGCACATTCCTGTAGGTGGTCCTGTCCTGCAGAAAGTCAGGTCCATGTGGGAGTCAAGGTCAATCCTGGGTAGCGGCTTAGAGAAGGCGGTGCGCAGATCAGAAGGTGTTGGGAAGATGGCAGCCAGCACGGAGAGGGGCTTGAATCCATGCCTGACAAGGAAAAGAAACAAAGCAAGGGCAGTTTGCATAACTCACAGCCGACCCAGGAGAGAGCAGCGGCTGCCTTCTCCACAGCCTCCAGGGCTGCCTGCATGTCAGGCCAGGCCGGGCTACGCTGCCGCTGTCCCTAAATAAGCCACAGACGTTGCAGCAGCGTAACGAATACAATAGTTTATGTCACACTCGGCTCAAGTGCAATGCGGAGGGTGAGTTCACTTCAGTTTTGAGGTAGCACCGTCTGGGACATAGAGTCTCGGTGGGTGACAGCGGCCATGAGGACAGAGAGCGAGGGAGGTGGGTATCAGCTTCAAGCTGCCTCAGCCTGGATGTCACAGAGCCCTGTGACCAGTGAAGCCGAAAACATTTACTATCTGGCACTCTGGGAACAAAGCTGCCAGTCTGACATAGAAGAGCAGCCAGCTTCTGCAATCTTCCCTTCTCTTTATTCAACATGATTTCTGCAACACCACCGTCTTAAGTGTTTTATGAATATAAACTCCATGACTCCTTATAATAACTCCATGACGTGGATATTATGATCGCCACCTCTCAGACCAGCAGGTGGATGTCTAGAGATGTTACATGAGTTGCCCAAAGTCATGTAATAAAATAAGTGTGTGGTCGGCCCAGGATTCAAAACCAGGCACTGGGGTTGGGGGCGTCGAGAGGTTGGGATGCCTCAGGGAAGCAGGGCTGGAAAAGTCTCAGAGCACCAGAGCCAACCCTCTCCTTTATCAGAGGATGGCTAGGATTCTGGGGAAACTGAGGCCCAGGAAGGGAAGTGAGGTGTTCAAACGTTCCCAGCAGGCTCTGGTTGCTCTAGCAGATTAAAGGCTAGGGACAGTGGTTGGACCAAAGCTCCTAGATGACAACAAAGGTGTTTTCATTATGGAAAGTGCAGGACAGACACAAAGGGAGAGAGAACAATTTGGTGGACCCCTACGCGCTTCCCCCGGGGTTTGGCCCGTCTCATTCCACCTACCATCTGCCAATGATTTCAGAGCGGGGAGCAGACTTTTTAAAATAAATGCCGGAGGGGTGCCTGGGTGGCTTAGTTGGTTAAGCATCCGACTTTCGCTTAGGTCATGATCTCGCGGTTCGTGGGTTCGAGCCCCACGTCGGGCTCTGCGCTGACTGCCAGCTCAGAGCCTGGAGCCTGTTTCAGTCTGTGACTCCCTCTCTCTCTGACGCTGTCTTTCTCTCTCTCTTCTAGAAATAAATAAAAAGAAAAAAAAAAAGAAAAAAAATCCCAGACATCCTGTTATTTCACACACACATACATCAGTGTCCAAAGTCACTTTGGTGGAGGATTTGGGAGAGAAAGTGAGGCGTAGAGCAGTCCTCTGGGGCGGGGCTGGTCCTTGGGACGGGGAGGGAGCTACTGTTTTCCACCACTGTCAAAGGAAGGTTTGCACACGCCCCTTCCTCCCTGGCCCTTGGTTCCCTCCCCGGTGAGCAACGCCAATGCCACCCAGACCCGGGGCTCCCAGTGGGAGAGGGGGAAATAAAACTCCTCGTGGAGCGCTGTCCGCAACCAAGATGAGAAAAAACAAATCTTGAGTGGATTCCCTGTTCACAACCATCCTCCTTCTCCCAAAGCAGCCCCCTGCTCACGTGGGGCCTCTGCGCCCTGCTGGGTGGGCCTCCACATCAGCTGAGTCACGCGTGTCATCCCTATTATCTTATTTACCCGAGTTTGTCATTTTCCAGCAGCGTGACTCACCCCTTGAAAGGGAAACAGAGACCTGCAGAGATGAGCCTGTGGTCAAACCCTCACAGCCCCTCCTTTAGAAGCTGAATCTTCCCTTTGAACTCTGATCTGAGCACCCAAAAGAGGGTGTGTGTGTGTGTGTGTGTGTGTGTGTGTGTGTGTGGCCGGCCCAGGGGCGTTTCGCTAGGCTAGGCAGCCTCGTGTAATTCTGGAGCCCCTCTGTTCTCCCCTCCAAGCTGCCTGCTGGGTCTTCCCAGGGCGTGTGTCCTTTTCTGTCCCGCTGGCCTGGGCCCTCCCGCAGCCTGGGAGAGAAAAGTGTGTGCCCAGCATCCAAAGAAGCCCACTCCTGGGGGCACCAAGGTGGGAAGCAGGAGGAGGACCATTTCCTTGGGCCTGGAGCACGCCCACGCTTTGCCCACCCCAGGCTTGATAGCCGCCACCCCTGTGCACGGTCGGCCCCCCACACTGGACACGGGTGCTGTGCTCGGTCCCCTGTGAATATACCAGCTTGGAAGAGAGCCAGGGAATCCTTTTATGTCATCTCTGGGCCAGAACACACACAGTCACTTCTTCTTTAGGTACATTTTCATACTGATTTTTAATTTCACAGATGCTCATACAGCACTCTTCTGCCAGGTACTGTTTAAGTACTTTAGAACTATTAGCTTATTCTAACCTTCATACTGACCCTTGGAGGCAGGTAACATCACTGCTTTGCAGGTAAAGAAACTCAGGCCCAGAGAGGTACTTGCCCAAGGTCAGCAGCTAGTATCATAGAGACGAGGGTCTACTAGCATCGCTCCAGAGTCTGGGTCAGATCCCTAGGCTCTGTCATCTCATTTAAGTCCTACGACCACCCAGCAAGGTACGGATTATTCCCATTTACTCAGGACACTGAGACTCAGAGAGGTTAATTTTGCTCAAGGTCACCTAGACATAAGTGACAGGCGGCAATGGGATTCACTTTTGTCTGACTCCAAGATGACACAGACTGTACTAACTGCTCAGATATGAAGGAAGAATATTCTACCTTTACCAGTGTACACATGGTTTCCTTAAATCTCTTGCAGCCAGTCAGGAGCACCCCACGCCCCCATTACCTGAATTCTTCTTTCTCTTCTTCCATTTTCTTCCTTTATCTCTACCTGTCACGATGTTTGGACCCTCGAGTAGGATGGTGAAGAGCAGTGCTGATCACCAAGGGCATATTGTATTGTCTTTGACTCTAATGAGAGTGCTGCTAATATGTTCTTCTTTCTTTCCCAAGGACAATGGTTTACTGTGGCTCTTTGTGTCCAGGAAGAACCCTGCACCGGAAAGAAGATGGTGGAGGTACTGACTGTGGTACCCCTTGCTTCCAAGAGAACTTGGACAAGTCATGTAACTTCGCTGATCTTCAGTGTTACCATGTTGTGCTGGACAAGATTTAGGGTTGTTTGTTCAAATTTTTACATTTAGCTTCTTTTTTTTTAAATTGCAGAATAAGTTGGTTACAAGAAATGTTGAAATACCTCCAAATACCAAATAGGTACCATATTTATTAATATATCATGGTGGCCATGGAGGGCTCTGCTGAGCTTAAGTTCAGAAATCACCGGATTAGATAATAACAAACTGCATGATTATGTGAAGCCAAGAGGGTCAGTATATTAGTTTCCTAGGTAAAAAAGTACCACACATTTTATGGCTTAAAACTATTGAGATGCATTGTCTTACGGTTCTGGAGACCAGAAGTTCAAAATCAAAGTGTTGGCAAGGTCACACCCACTCCAAAGGCCGTACAGGAGAATCGTTCCTTGCCCCTTCCTGAACTTCTGGTGGCTCTGACAATCCTTGGCATTCCTTGGCTTGTGGCTGCGTCAACCTCAATCTCTCTTTTCACGTGGCTTCCTCCTCTGTGTTCTATATCTTCTTCGTCTCTTCCAAGGACACTTGTCATTGGATTTGGGATCCACCTGGATAATTCAGGATGTTCTCAACTCAAGATCCTTAACTTACATGTGCAAAGACTCTTTTCTCAATAAGATCATAGTCACAGATTCTAGGGATGTGGATGTGGACATATCTTTTGGGGCCACCATTCAATCCACTGCCATCGGTAATACCTTTTAAGCATCTAGTGTATACCTGGCATTGTGCAAAGTATACCAGACGACAGAGATAATTAAGATAAAATGCTACTCTCTGGAAGCCTCTGGGCTCATCTGAGAATCTCTGTTTAATTTCAGGCCTCCTCCCTCCCTTTCTTCCTTTTAAAGACAGGTTCATGGAGATATAATTTACATACAGTAACCTTCACCTTGTTTGGGTATCCAGCTGAGGAAACAGAGGTAAAACAATTTGCTCCAGCCTACGCAGAGAGGAAGTGGCAGAGCCTGGGATTTGAACCTGTGTTCCTTATCACCGGGGCCTGAATATCAAACCAGCAATCTCCCTGGTTTCTACTCTTTCTCTGGGTGCCTCCACCTCCTCATTTGTCAGACGAAAAGCCTGGCAAAATGCGTTCTAGAGGGTCTTAGAGCTCTGACACTGGAAACTGTCATGGTGAAGTGCAGAGAAGCACTCTTTATTCAAAAGAACCCTTCAGTGAGAGGAGAATCTTCCCAACATGGAAATGTGTATGCCTCCTAGAAGCATTTAGCTGCTTAAATGAATTTATAGCTCATGATATCTCATTTCAACTTAACTAATCCTCACAAAATGGACAAGTGATTTAAGTGGTTCCATGAAGGAACTGCAAACTGAAGATAATATTAATGAGGCAAACCCAAGGGAGCCATAGGAGAATGGCTGGCTGGATGCTTCTGTAACTCCTAGTGCTTGCTGCTTTTCAGCGAATGACTGGATAAAAATAATGGCGGTCTAATTATCAGTCACAGCATGGGTTAAAAGACTTAAAAAATTATTAAGAAGACTATTTGAAATATGGTCTTTTATCCACTATGGTTCAGGATGAAGCATTGCATCCTGACATAACTGGTAAGGCTATGAAGCCATTGCAATTAGCAAAACATTAAGAATTTTTTTTCCCAACTGGTTAAAGGCATGACATACACAATCCAGCCCAGTACAGATTTTGGTTAAATTTCATAATTTTGAATTTATTATTTAAGAGCAAAAGTGAGAGGCCATAATCCATTGATCAAATGCTTGCTCCTCTTGCTGTGGTAAAAAGAGCTGAAGAAATACCAGAAAACCACTTAGTGACACATTAAAATGGACTCCGTGGTCACTAAAAATTGTTTCAAGATGCATAGACATTGTTGCTGAAGAGCTGAAGGAACATCAAATAAATAATTCAGTGTGAGATCTGGTATGCAATTGCTGGAAAGTACAAAATTTCCAGCACATTTCAGCTATGTTGTTTCTAGATTGTTCATTTCAGTCCTCAAACACATCGGAGGGCCCTTTCTTGTGAGCTCTTAAGGAGAGATGTGCCAGAAAAAATTACATTCTCAACAGTAAATGAATTTCTTAACAAAAGCAATACTTTGGGTATTTATGTCGATTAGAGTGAAAAAACAATTTCCTGAGCTAGAACCTTATGTGAAATTTGTTTACTGCATTGTCCACAGCAAGCTGCGTAAGCCGGGAAGTTTGAGCCACAAAAAACACAGAGCACAATAGGCTCCCATTGCTGTGGACCATGATAGAGAGGCAAGAAGTTTAAAATATGGCAGAATCTTTATAACACTTTGTAAGGAGATAGGAAGTGCTCCTGGAAATACTTTATTCAAGAAGGGATTCTCTTATTTTCTTCTGGCCAAGTATTCGAAACAATGAGTGAACAAATTCAAGGGTTCAAATTATTTGATCTTTTCCAGGCCGACAGGTGGCTGTCAGGAGTGAACTCTAGCAGGTACATTTGAAAAAAAAAAAAAAAAGAACCACAAGCAGTGCACTTAAGTTGTCCCCACAGGGTAAATGTCACCACTTAATAATGAGACAATAACTGCCTTTCCAAGAAACTGGAAAGCTGCGTTGAGATACCATCCTCTGTGGACCAAAATGGCCCAAATGAAGAAAAACAGACAATGCCAAGGGGAGGCGAGGATGTGGAGCCCTCGGACCTCCCACCTTGGCCCGAATACACATTCACGGAACCCGTCAGACAAGTGGCACTATGGAAAAAGCAGAAGATAAGCAAACCCAGTGACCTAGCAATTCCACTCTAGGGTTCGACCAGACAGAAAAGCAAACATGCTCTCCGAAAGACTTGCTTTGCAATACACGTAGCAACACTGTTTCTAATCTATGAACGCTGGAATTTATCCCATCAAAAGCAAACTGGATCAACTTACTGTGCCTTTGCAGGAGACAATCTTCTACCTAATGAGAGTAAGTGATCCATGACAACTTCAGTGATACGGATGAATCTCACAAAGTTTTGAGCAAAACGAGCCAGATGCACAAAAAGGAGCCTCTTGTATGATTTCGCTCACATCAAGTTTGGAAAACAAGCAAACAGGCGAAATGAATCTGAAAGCTGGGATAGTGGTTACCTTTGCAGTGGAAATAACTGGAAAGCGCACAAAGGAGCTTTTGATGATGTGACTGCAGATAATGTTCTGTTTCTTGTTCTGTGTCTTTAACTGGGTGTGCTCAGTTAAATACAAATACATCATCTGTACACTTGTGATGTGTATGCTTTCCTGTGTGCATACTCTTAAATACAAAGGATACTTTTCCCATGAAGACAGTGAGCACTGACAATGTGAAACATTTCCGGTGGTAGTATTGTTAAAAATTCTGTATATAACTGAGATCTGTGTTCCCAGAAGGACTGAAACAGAATACTCTAGCCTGTTTCAAGTTTCCAAAGGTAATGTTATTGAATGTTCAACTAGTATTTTTCACTTTAATTCCAATAAATTATGGGGAGAATGGATTGTTATCAGGGAGTTTGGAGATGTACTAGCTAAATTTTACCAAAAATCTTTGCATTACTGGTAGATGGAATTGAAAAATGAGTATTATGACTGAGTAAGGCAACAATGCTGTACTTCTTTCATTTGAATTTACATGTCTCTTCCAGCAGTGACAGGCATTAAAAGCAAGTGTCAGAACAAACTGAATGTAGGGCCAAACCATTAATCACTATGTCATACAGATTAATCCAAGAATGAAAAAACTTAGAAAAAGCCTATTCAAAATCATATTGTTCTCACTAAAAGAATTTTTATTACATCAACATTTTTTCGTGAAAAGCAAAAAAAGTTCTTAAGAGTCGCTAAATAAAATAAAAATGACTAAAAATTCTTGACTTCATCTTGATTTCAACCTTTTAAATTGACATTGTATATTTTATAATATCAATACTATATTAGAATAATAGTATGGTTAGATAGATTAAAAATTTATATGCATACACTGAAAGTCTATGCTTGCAATTTCATTGTTGATAGAGTGCTCAATCAGGAAAAAGTTCAGAGACCATTGATCTCCACCAGCAATTAGCCTTTAGAAACAGGTTATTTTAATTGATATGGGTGAGGAACCAAAAAGGTGAAGTATTGACTCCTTCCTCAATGTGCTACTTCCTGCCAAAATGGACGATTTTGAGCAGTCATTGTACTGGGATCTGGGTGCTCTCATTAGTAGAACAGAAAGTTAGCACCTGTTGGAAAAAGTTTGTTCAGGTAATTAAATGAGTTAATATACGTAAATTTCTTAATACCTTGAGTAGCTTATGGAGGTTTAGTCAGTAGTCACTTCTACTGCCATATAGTCATTTCCTAGTGTTTTCCAAACTTGCTTCATGATAAGGATCTTCTGGATGCCCAGGAAAACGTTTGGGTCTACCTCAGATTTTCTGAATTAAAATCTTCATGAGTAGAACCTTGGAGGTTGTGTCTTTAGAAGGTAATTCTTACGACCAAGCAAGTTTGAGAAAGACTGATTTACAAGGTGCTGAAGCTCTCCTCCCTTTAATGACCAGCTCCATGTATGAGTCTTACCTCCAAAGAGCCAGAAACTCTCATAGGACCATCTCTGTCCTGCACAGCATCCAGTCGGGACCTCTATAACCCACTGGGTGGAGAAGGCCAAGGTGAAAGCTCCACATCTGGGATGATAAACAAAAAATGAGTCCTGGTTGGTGGAGTGTGGCATCGGAGAGACAGAGGGTCAATAGGCCAACATCTCTGCAGGAGCGGGCAGTGTGAAATGCAGGAGGAACTTCCCCCTCGGGCTTGGGCTCAGAAGTAGAACTCGCTCCTTGGGGGACTAAGTGGCCGACACTGGAGGGAAAGCATGGGGCCCAAGCCCACTGGGAAGGCTCTGAGTCCTAAGTCCTGTGTCCGAGGTGGGAGCTGACCACAAGTGACCAATAACATTGGACGTTAGGATAGACTTGGTGCTTTACATTTGACCTTGTTGTTGAAGATCCATACATTCCATTCCCAGTGACTTAGGAGAGACTGGTCCTTGAGTTGGGGGCTTGTCTTGTGTGTGAGAACAAGCAGGTCAGAAGCAGAGGAGGTGTCTGTTTATTCAGGCTTGCCTATACGAGGTGCCTAATAAATGCATGCACATTCAGCATGCAGTTGGGTAATCCCACTGAATTTTCTCCTGTCTTTTTGTCTTCTGTCCATCCAATAATTTCCCCAGTTCCTCTCTGTGCCTGTGCAAGGAAGTGTGTCCTGGTTGGGCAGCACTGCTTCCCAGTGCTTTCTCTTCCCCAGCACAGACCTCTGCTGTGTCCTGACAGCCCTGAGTTGCCCTCAATTTGAAGGTGTGGATAATTAAGCTAATGAACACTTTTCCACTGGCTGCTGAAAGCCTCATTAATCTACACGCATGTTACCACAGGCAAATTATGGCGTCAAGGGTGGGAAGATCAACAAAAATAACTTCAGAAATTCATTAATCAGACTTAGTCAAGCACGCCGTTCAGAATGGGGAGTTCTTATCCAGCAGTGGCCAGAGGATTAGTTGTTTTTTTGTTTTTTTTTTTTTTCCAGCTACATGAAAGGGACTTCTTAAGCAATATTTCGGAACATCTAGGTTATTGTACTGGTATTTATGGCTCTAGTGTGGATGCTAATGAAATCTGTCCAAGGACTTCCGTGTGGAGGATTCGAGAAATGCGGAGTGGATGATCAGGTTTCCAAGCACACAGGAGGGAAAATGTGATCACAGGATCACATGCAAAAACATACTTAGCTATGATGGAAGTGGTTCACACCACCAAATGGTCATTTTTCTCCCCACTGTTTCATGGGAGTCTTTGGAGTCCTATAGAGCTACGTGACCCTTTCCTGGTAATGGATGGTGAGCAGGGGCGGGGTCTAGCATGGCTCCCTGGCAGCCCAGAGCCCAGCATTCTAGATGGCAACATAACAAGATGGAGAACGATTTGACCCACATGGGATTCACACGTATGAAGAATAGAGTATATGATAAGCCATGGAGATGTCTTACTTATCTGTTCACTCAGCAGAGTCTGGCCTAAATGCCAACCACTCGGGCTGGGTTTTTATTTTTTTAATATAGTGATTAGAGTAGTTGCTTCATATCCTCATGAGCACTGTGTCTGATTTCAACATGGTCTTCCCTGGGATCTTCTATGGGTAAGTTGGGGTCTTTTTCAGACAAGTTAGGATCAAGCCGGATGATAAAATAGTTCTGGGTTCTAAGCTGCCTGAATATCCATTTACCCTAAAAGTGCACATTAGCAAATCAACATGAGCCTGAGGAGAGAACATTAAGGACAGAATCCCTACTCGATGTTGTTCAACAGTTTAATCAATTTAATCGGTGAAGTTTTGTGTATTGAGAAGGGAAACACACTGAGCGTCTTAGGGACTGAAAGGGTCAGAACCCAAACTCTGGCAGTCCCAACAATGGGCTTCATATGACAAAATGGGAGAATAACATCACATATGAATATGTGACATGAGGGTTGAACTATAGAATCACAGAAGAGGAGGCATGAAGTTGAAGAGCATTTTGCAGATAGCTGTGAGTAGGCTAGTAACCAGAGCTCGAGACCAACTAAGTGTCCTCTAAACTCTAATGATATCTTATTCCGCAATACTCTCTCTACCTACAGACCTATTTAGGAGGCTGGAAAGTGGGTGAAGTGGGGAGAGAAAAGGGAAAGAACACACGGTCTGAGATTCGGTTGAAAAGTCTCCAAGTACTTTAATAAATTTGAAGCCACGTCCTTCAAAGTTGGCAGTGAAAAGAGAATCTTTGTGAAGAATCTTCATGACTGACCTTAGAGTCGGCTACAATTCTCAAGTGGGTTTGATTTATTAAGATGGCCAGGAGCACCTCTCAGTGCATGATGTGATGTGAGACCACAAGCCTAAAGTTACTTTTGGAGAATTAGGAGATCTCCTTTGTACATTGAAGTTACACCAACTCAGAGGCTCTGTAAACACAAAGATGATCTGAATTCGTTGGAGGTCCTGATCCTGGTTTACGTTTCTGGTGGCTTTCCTCAGTCACAGCCACTTAGTGACACTCTGTCTTGGACAACTGCAACAATAATAAGACTTTTTTTTCCCTTAGAATTCTAAAAGTCCCATTCCCCTCTTCCATATTCTCAAGGTGTTTGATATTGTGGCAGATATACCCCATTCAGAAGAAAGAGTGCTCTTAGAAAAGGTATGAAGAATCAGGAACCAAAGCACAGCATTCCTGTCTCCCTAGGCTCCACAACTGAGGCCAGAGATCAGGTTTGTGCATGGGTTTAGAAAATGAGCTCAGAGGTGGACAGAGAAATTCTAGATCAAAAATACAATTACCCATAACATCACCAGACCACTTCCAAAAAATCATCAACCTACAAAACTTCAGGAAAATAAACCTCTAAGTCAGAGACAGAGTGACAGGTAATTGTCCTAATTCTTCAGTGAAATTTGGGACCACTGGTTGAGTCCCAGTATAAAAGCAACACGTTGGTCAGGAGAAATTGAGAAGGCCATTGGCTCCCCTTTGTGCTCAAATGATGGGCATTGATGGAAGGGAGGTGTTTCCCCTTTTAATGGAGATCCTTGTGAAAATTCTCAAATAGGTGGAGCCCATGGCAATGTCTTGGAATGGTTAGGATGTATTTTTTCCTTCTTGTGGACGGCAGTGAAATGAGAGATCATGGCCATGGCTGCAGAACCAGGAATGTCAAGTCCTTAGCACCATTTCCTGAAGACTGGTTGCTTCCCTGCCCACACCAGGGGCTAATGAATATCAGATAGGGAGCCCTGGCTTACAGCCCTTCTGTTCAGAAACTCTGCTTGCTTGCTGCTTCTAGATTGAGGCAAGAGCATCCCTTTGTTTTCCAAATTAGATGAAAGAAAATTGTGATTGGATTTTTCATGGGCCCACCATTTATACTTCAAGAAAGTGACTGAATGATTATGCCGTCTATCTCCTCCATCCTTCTTGCCCCACCCTATGCCTTTGCTGGAGCATGTCCAGTAATTCCTATATATCCTCCTCAGCAAGCTGCAGGCAAGCCCTACCCCCATCCTGGGGGTGACCCAGGGTCAGGCATTGCTGGGGCCAGGACCGCACAGGCATCGAGTACCATGTTCTTACCAAGAAGGCTAGAAGCAGTGTGGGAAATATTAAGCACTACATTTGAGAAGGAGCAAAGGGCATGTGACATGTGTGACAAGTATCCTTTGCACAGTGGCCTAATATTTTCCTTTCCAAGTCTGAGGACCTTACAAAAGCTCCTTAAATGGGTCAAGAGAGCAGCCCAAATGGTATGCCAGCAAGTGGCTACAATCCACACCACAGAGCAAGGAACTGTGGCCATGCCCTTCACCTTGGGTCTTCAGTGAGGTCAGTGTTTGGACTTGTCATGCTTGTGTTCTTACTTCAGTTCTGCCCCTTCCCTTTGGACGTTATTGCTTTTAACATCACTTTCCTTACCTGTAAAATGGAAATGCTATCAAGTGGGGGTGGGGGGCTGTTGAGAACATTGTCTGTTGTATCTATGAAGCACCTTGCGTGCCCCCTACACATGCCGGCACTCTTTTTCTCTCACTCCTGGCCCCGAAAACTTGTTTTCTCCTGCTCAGTGAAAATGTATGGAGTTTGAATTTGAAGAACATTAAGAAAAGTTAAGGAAGTACAACCTTAATGTTGTTAAGTCTCCCCAACCATAATGGGGAGACTGAGGTCAGAGAAGTTAAGGCATGTTCCCGATGTCATTGCACTGAGGTTCTGACTTTTTATCTAGTGATTGTTTTATGGTTTGACACTTCCCTGAGATTGTAGAAGCCACTAACGCATCAACGTTTGGGAGCAAGACAATGGTACAAAGTAGAAAAAAGCCAATTAAAAGTATTAGTCCGCGTTCAAGCATAGCTATGTGCATGCCAAGTGGTGGGGGTGATAATGGGTAAATTAATTACTGAAGATGCTGGGGCATCTGGGTGGCTCAGTCAGTTGGACGTCTGACTTTGGCTCAGAAGCATGACTTCCTGGGGACAAAAACAGACAAGGAAACTTCTGGGTATTCATTAGGGCTTGACAATATCTTTAGGGCTTAACAATAGTCCAGAAGATACAAAAAATATTAACTAGGGATTTAAGAGTTACACAGGAGTCTTCCACAGGAAGATGAAACTCCTGCTTCTGCACAAATGTGTTCTAGCAGTTGAATATGGATGATGTCCTTTAAAGTAACCAATATGCTCCACCATCCTGGTATTAATCCAGCTGAGCCTGGGATGGATGGACATTTCAGCTAATTAAGACCTCCTGACTCGCTGAGAGTTGCCCTGGTGAACACAGGTGCTTATATATTTCCAAGGATTCCACTCCTGACTTAGTATTTCTTGGATGCTTCAGAAGATCTTCCAGGAAATAAATGTGTCTCTAAGGTCACAACAGTGAACACTTGTCCCTAGCAGGTGGCCGAGAGAGGGAGCAGATGTGCATAGATAGGCAGGCCTAACCAAGGGCAGGTTCTGAAGTTCATTGGGTCAAGGTCTAGGATGTTAGTTATTACATCTCCATTGAGGTGACAATTCCCATTTGAGCATGCTGTTTACAAACCATCCCACTTTGAGGTCGTCAAAGCATGCACTGTTAGTCCCACTTTATTATATTTTTTATTAAAAATGTTTTTTAATGTTTATTTTTGAGAAAGACAGACGAGCATGAGTGGAGGAGGGGCAGAGAGAGAGAAACACAGAATCTGTCAGCTACAGAGCCCGACGCGGGGCTCGAACTCAGGAATGGCGAGATTATGACCTGAGCTGAAGTCGGATGCTTAACTGAGTGAGCCACCCAGGTGCCCCATGTTAGTCCCACGTTAAATGAGGAATCTGAGGTGAAGGGCTTTGCTCAAGTTCATGGAGTAGGAGAGCATCGTATCTGGGACAACCATCGGGGTCTCTTGAGTCTTGATCCAGGGCTGGTTCTTCTGCCCTGTGATGTCGTTCACAAAGGCAGAGGGCTACTTGGATCCCATGAAGTATCCAGGCAACAGATACAATCTGCTTCTTTAAGTCTATGGATCTGGTTTAGAACCTCACAGCCATCCCTCAGTTAGAGTCCTTAACAAAAGCCCCAACAATATTCACAGTAAAGTGAAAAAACTTAACTTTTAAAAATTACAGTAATACAGATTTGTTGCTGAAATTTCAGTAGACACATATATGCAAAAACATTCTTACAAAATCCAAATCGCACATAATTCTTTCTTTTTAAATGTTTATTTATTTTTATTATTAAAAATTTTTAAATAAATTTTTATTTATTTTTTGGGAGGGGCAGAGAGAGGAAGACAGAGGATCTGAAGCAGGCTCTGTGCTGACAGCACCAAGCCCGATGTGGGGCTCGAACTTACAAACCATCAGACCATGACCCGAGCTGAAGTTGGATGCTTAACCAAGTGAGCCATTGAGGTGCCCGTTATCACACATAATTCTATCTTTATCCACATACTTTTGCAGTATTTCTAATTTTTCTGTAAGTGTAGAATTCTGTTTCTTTTTATATCTTTGTGATTGTGTTTATTATTTTGTATTCTTAAGTTTCACTTATTTATGATGATCTTTTCTCCATATAATCAAATATCTTTAAATATATTTTTAATGACTGCATACTATAGGTATGTCATATCTCTCTGAACCAATTCCCGATTTTGAATGTCTAGATTATTTACACTTTTTGTAAATATAAATCACACTGTTGCAAAGGACATCACTTATAGATATCTTCTTATAATTTCACAGAAATCTTTATTTAACTGTCTTATTACTGACTTTAGACAAATTCCTGAAAGAGGCATTTTGAAGATGCTTTAAACATCTGCCTGGAGAAAGTTTAGAACCTCATCCGTAGCTCAACTATCCTGCCCTTCATCTTGATGCCTGCCGTGTTCTTAAAGGTCGTGGCCTTTGTCAGTCTGGGCCCTAACTCTCTCAGCCAAATCCACCCTGTTCTCTGGACCCTTCTCTTCACTTAATGGCAGGGAACTGGATGAGAAGGGGGAAATTGGACTCCTTTAGGAAAACCCCTCCACCCATTAATTTAGCGACAATTTATGAAACACCCACTGTCGGGCCGACTGTGGTAATGCTCTTGGAGACTCTCCTGTTCCCATCTCAGCAGGGGGACACCACAGGGAGCCTCCAGCCCTGCCCGCACGTCCCCCATCTGCGGGAGGCATCACTTTCCTTCTTGCTACAGCACCTTGTTTGCTCAATAGGCGCTTCATGGCTCAGCCACTTAATAGCCCTTTCTATCAATCTCCCCATCTGCAGAATGGGGACTGTGATTCTGGGCTGACAGGGTGGTGCTGTGAGCCTTAATGAATGTTTTGAGGCACGTTGAGATTTGTAGATAAAGAAGCATGGAGTGCTAATGAGACTGCTCTTGAGCAACCTGCTTTGTTTCCCACAGACAAGGGATCGGCTCCTAATCCCCGGGCAGACAGTGTCTCCAGGCTGCTTCCCCAGGAACCCAAACAGTGGATTCCCAAGGAAATTCTTCTTAGTCATATGCAGCTCTCGGCGTAACTGGAAAACTCAAAATTCCATCGGAAGCAACTCCAAAAGAGTTCCCGAGTCAGTCTGTCCAGCGATAGCGCTGCTAGGCGTGGCCGCGTGGGAATCTCTGGACGGATGTCTGCCTAAACACAGGATGGTCGCCTGCTGAAGACACTCAGATGACGTTGGACGGGTTATGGATGAACTGTCAGCTTTTCACAGTTGTGCTTGTATTTTGGTGGTTATTTCCTACTTGTAGCGAGTGATCCTTGTTTAAAAACATTAGTCATGATAAGAATACGTACACGTTACAAGTGCGTATGATGCGCCAGACACCGTGGTAAGTGCTTCACAGGAAGTAAACCAGTTAATCATCACAACAGCCTAGTGATGTAGCTCTTCTTATTACCCACTTTGGACACATGGCGTTTGGAGACACAGACACTTTACATGGCTTGTCTAAACTTACACAGCCGGGAAGCAACAGAGATGGGATTTCAATCAGGCAATTTTGGCTCTGGGGCCCACGCTCCTGTTAAACACCCGTCATGTTTCCTTTCAATATATTTGCGTTTAAGGTACTCATAGGAAATATGTTTTAAAAATAGATTTATCTAAAGTTAAGAAAGCATGTGGATGGGACTAAAAATGGTGAATAAAAAATTAGTTTGAGGGGCGCCTGGGTGGCTCAGTCAGTTGAGCGTCTGGCTTCGGCTTAGGTCATGATCTCGTGGTTCCTGGGTTCCAGCTCGGCGTTGGGCTCTGTGCTGATGGCTGAGAGCCTGGAGCCTGTCATCAGATTCTGTGTCTCCCTCTCTTTCTGTCCCTTTCCTACTCACGCTGTCTCTCTCTCTCTCTCTCTCTCTCTCTCTCTCTCTCAAAAACAAATAAACAAACATTAAAAAATTTTTAATTAGTTTGGGGTGCCTGAGTGGCTCAGTCTATTAAGCATTGGACTCTTGATTTCGGCTTAGGTCGTGATCTTTTGGTTTGTGAGTTGGAGCCCTGCATCAGGGTCCATGCTGGCAGTGTGGAGCCGCTTGGGGTTCTCCCTCTCTCCGCCCCTCCCCACCCTCTCTGTGTCTCAAAAATAAATAAGATTTAAAAATTAGTTAAAAATAGTGAGATGGTATGAGGGTCTGATGGACACTGACAATGGAATCAAACGGCTCCGGGGCAGTGTCTTCAGAGGGTGGTCCGTGTGTTGGTGTGCCCCATGAGCGGGTTCAAAATCCAGATGTACTGAATCAGAATCTCTATGGCTGGAGTCCAAGATCTCTACTTATAGTCAATTTGCCAGAGTACTCCTATATATCACAAGGCATTCCTATAAATCACCCGCATCCCCAAATGCTCACCATCAGCAACTACAGCAACCAAGTCTTTGTTTTTGTGGCTGTTCCACTGGGCTCTCACTCCTTTGGACTAATGTCAGGGAAAGCCATAGGTGAAGGGACAGAGGGCTACAGCATAGGAAGCATCTACTGTGTTCGGGCCTGTGCTGGGTTTGTACCTAATCCTTACGGTTTCCAGATAAAGAAACGGAAATGGACAGAGGTTGAGTGACTTGGTAACTGGTGGGGCCAGGAGTCAGACCTGCGAGCATAGGGATTTTCAACTGTGCCTTCTCTACCACCCCAGCCCACTGAGGCCAGACATTCAGAGTCAGTGGATCCCACAGACCAGCTGGAAGATGCCAAGTCAAGAAAATGAACTTGTATTTGGATAACTGCACTAATTGGTGTATCTAGCACTTCGTGCTAGAATTTAAAGTAAAAAGATGGAGCATCTAAGTCAAGGAAATGTGTCTGCTCCTATGTGTACCTGGTGTTGGGTGAGAGGCTCAAAAAAAGAGGACAGTAAATGCCGCTTATTAGCTGCTGTTTTTGACAAGTTAGTCAAACCTTTAAAATCCATTGTCCTCACCAGAACCATAATAGATGCAATCTCTGATGGTTACATTCAGCATTAAATAGGCCGGTGAATATGGTCACTGCTGGAGAGCCTGGCTGTGAACTCAGGGAGACTGGACAGCAGTAAACACAGCCAAGGTCAGCCCTGGACAGCACCACCACCAGGATGTTGCCGCTGGTGCTGTGGACAACTCCTCTGACTTTATGCTATTGCTGGGCTCTTGACACCCCTACCTCCTTGAATGAAAGACTAAGCCCTTCTGGCATCTTTGTTCCAGCATCAGAGTTCCAGACAGATGGACTGTCTCTTAAGTCCTCGCCAATGCCCTACATTCAGGGGACAGATGAAGTATTATCTCTCTTTAGGGGCTTCCAAAATGTGAAGTGACTGTGGGAAGTTCTAATTCCATGAAATCCTCCCTAAAAGGCAGGGAAGGCAGGGTTGATTGTTGAGAAGAAGGAAGAGAGAGACGAAGAGGGAGAAGGTGATGGAGAGGGGGAGAGAGAGAGACAGAGACAGAGAGAGAGACAGAGAGAGATCCATTTCTCTCTGAAATCTATATTTCATAAGGCTCACAAAGTGCTTCAATGTTGTCCAGATTTGCATAATGGAATTGATAGTGAAGACTGGTAGGTAGTGGTCAAGCCAAACTTATAGAGAAGACCTGGGTGAGGGTGCCTGAGGGACTAGATATATTAATTTGCTTGTTTATTTGTTCCTTTATTTACTGACCATATATTGAGTTTACCATGTTTGGGGCTCTAGTGCTGGGCTCCAGGAACATGATGGTGCATATGACAAAGTTATTGTCCTATAGGAGGTCTTAGACTAGTGACGTTCAAACATGGAATCCCCAGAGGCAGGAGAAGGATTGAGGAGAGGAGGGAGCCCGAGTCAGGGAACGTATCAGGATGGGAAATGACAGATGATGTTTTTGACCTGAATCTCCTGGAGGTGAGGTGACCTGCTCAAGTTCCACAACTTAGTCAATCATTGACCGGGAACTCAGGCAGAAGCCTCCAAGCTCATGCTCTGAGACCTTCTTTTGCTCTGGGTGCAGCTCTATGCAAGATGGAGGGGGAGACTAACTTAGAGCATGGGGGTGCTGGTCAACTTTGGGGTCCTGCCTATTCTATTTACCAGCGAGGTGACATTCATTGGTCCAGAGTCCTGTAACTCCAAGACTTAATCTCCCACCTATACAATGTGGATGATAAGATTTCCTTCCCAGAATTACTATGAGGACCAACTGATAACAAATTTAAAGAACAAACATGCCCTCGATAATGGTAGATACACTGAGTGCGTAGTAAATGGTAACTACATAGAAAGAAACTGAGACTGGTTGATTGCCTTCAAGGAACTCACTCTTTACCTGAAAGGTGATAAAGTAGGGATAGAATGGGAGAGTGGAATGTACCCAAGCGTGAAAGAGGAGAAATAACACAAATCTCTTTATTGGATTGGCTAGAAGCAGGATTAGAATTCAGAGAAAAGAAGAGCACAGTGTGGTCACAAGTCAAAGGCTTTCTGGAAGGATCCATGGGGTAACTGGAGTGCTGCTTTTATTCTATAATTGGACTCCTTGGGTTCATATCTGAAGTCCATCCCCCCTTATTAGCTCTGTATTCTTGAGCAAAGAAGTTGTTTAATTTCATTAAGCCTCAGTCTCTTTTGCTGTAAAATGGGTGTAACGGTAGTATTTACTTATGGGGTAGTTCTGAGAATGAAGTGAGCTAATCCACATAAAGTGCTTAGTGCAGTGCCTGGCACTTAGTAATCAAGCCATTATTATTGCTCCCATTGAACTGAGCCTTGAACAATGACTATACAAAAATTACCTCACCATTGTTGTTGTAAGGATTAAGTGAGACAACTCTGTTAGGCAACTAGCAGAATGCCGGGTACACAGCAGACATTCCTTCAATGCCCTTGCCTTCAATGGTAAGGGCAATGCCTCATATTTCTTTGAATCTCACGTGGCCCCTAACACAAGTGTCTGGCCTGAAGTTAGTTTGAATATGAGGAGGTTAGGCTGGGATGTAGACAACACATTCACGGGCTAAAAGGAGGCCATTCTTTTTTTTTTTTTATTTTTTTTTTATTTTTATTTCTAGGAGAGAGAGAGAGACAGCGTGAGCAGGGGAGGGTCAGAGAGAGAGGGAGTCACAGACTGAAACAGGCTCCAGGCTCTGAGCTGGCAGTCAGCACAGAGCCCGACGCGGGGCTCGAACCCATGAACCGCGATATCATGACCCAAACGAAAGTCGGACGCTTCACCGACTAAGCCACCCAGGCGCCCCTAAAAGGAGGCCATTCTAAATATGGGGAATGACATGATTGAGAACAAAGCAGTGGGAAATAGGCCAGATCCCCAAAGAACCTAAGAATCCCTCCCATAGTTTAGGTCACTTAAGTCCCCTTTGTCTCCCCCTGGAGGCCATCAAAAGCACACAAAGTGTACCTCTTGGGGAGGGCGTCAGCAGCTCAACCATCGCAGCTCTCACCTGAAGATCCCCAGAAGTTGTGCTTTGGCTGTGATTCAGCCCCGCAGAATGATTCATGACCTGTCTCAGCAGCACCGACTTGCCCGTGGTGACAGTTCCCCAGTAATAACAAATAGCCACAGAAGAACCAGCCCTGAAACGAAAGAATTGAGAACTGTTGGGGCGCCTGGGTGGCTTAGTCGGTGAAGCGTCCGACTTTCGCTTGGGTCATGATCTCGCGGTTCGTGGGTTCGAGCCCCGCGTCGGGCTCTGTGCTGACTGCCGGCTCAGAGCCTGGAGCCTGTTTCAGTCTGTGATTCCCCCTCTGACCCTCCCCTGCTCACGCTGTCTCTCTCTCCTAGAAATAAATAAAACATCAAAAAAAAAAAAAAAGAATTGAGAACTGTTATTTGATCTATTCTTGCTTTATCCACTTTGACTCTGCCCTTTGACCTCCTCTTCCGGGATCTACTGTGCCAGATAGTGTCCTCTTTCTTGCATCCTTTTGGGCAATGAATCGTGTAATGATGCCAACAGTGTTTTGGATGCTTCCTCAGTGGCGGACAGTGTCCTCAACTCTCTAAACAGGTAGCTCAGTCCCTCAACACCCCTACGGGTTGGTGCCATTTGGCCCCAGTACTTCAGATGAGGCGCAGTGAGGAATGTGACTTTCCAGAAGTGACACGGCTGATATTCGGCGGAGCCGGGTTCCAAACCCAAGTAATCCGTCCGCCGAGACCACGCTCCCAACGGCTGCCGTCATCAGCCTCCGTGTCACAGCTACTTCTGGTGACACATCTTGGCCCACTGTCTAGTATCCCCGGGTGTTTGAGTCATAAAGGCCTTGACTCTCCAACTTGGGGTTAGCTGGTAGAGGACAGGTTCTCATGGTTTCCCAACCAGGAAATCATGGGGAAAGGGGGCTTTAGAAGCACAGCATTGGGTATCACCCTCAGAGCTTCAGCTTCTGCCAGTCTGGCTTGGTTCCCTGAATCTGCACCGCACAGAGCGGTGCTGTCTGGTGCAACACAAAGAACACAGGTTTGGGGACCTAATCTTTTAGTTCCAGTTCTCAGATCTTTGATAGATGGCTTGTAGCTTCCCTGAGTCTTTGCTCCCCTGTCTGCAGCTTGGGGATGATAGTCCCAGCCGCCCTGTAGTGGCTGTAAGGATTAAATACGTGATTCCTGCTAGCCATCCGGCACAGTGCCCCACACGCAGCAAGCGTGTCTTAAATGAGCCGGCCCTTGAAGGTAGGGATGGTGCTTTCTGTTTCTTCGTGTCTCCCGTGGCCCTCAGCAGAGACAGGGTGGTGTTGGCTGGGAGCCTGACCATCACGCAAAAATGGGACTTTTGGGGTCGGGAATAGACACCTCCTCCTGAGAAAAGCAGTGGTACATTGCAATGGGGACACTGCCTTGGTGTAAGCCTTGGTGCAATTAGGTCACAGCTACTATCTCATCTGAGCAGGTAGATAAACCCGCCTTCCACAAATGTCGTCGGGAGAATCCTCATGTAAGATCTCATGTAAGGCGGGCATGTTTGGTTTTCCCAAACATCATCCTTCTCACAACCTAGACCGTTCCTACGCGGGGGCTTAGCCAAATCCCAGCCAGACCAGGGGCTGGGTGTGTGAGCAGGTCCAAGAAGAGGTGAGTTGTGTCCTGGATTTCTGGAAGGCAGCTCCCAGGGAGGCAGGGCAGGGCAGGGATGGCAAATCTGTGTCCAAATACCCCACAGAAGGGGATGCTTCTTCCTGAAGTAGGAGAAGAGAGAGGAACATTGGGGGCGGGGTGTTATGAACATTCCATGTGACCTCTGGGGTTGGCAGCAGGGGAATTGAGATTCTCCATTCACTTTGGGGGGGCAGGCAAGCCCGACCCTTGGGTTGTCTCTAAAAACTGGAGTTAATATCCCTCACTTCTCTTTTGCTTGACCGCATCTCCGTCTTCCTGCTTTGAGCCGTCGGATATTTTCTCACTTTCTGTCTGCAAAGCCCGTCTGTCTCATTACTCACCAGCGATGACCCCAAATGCAGAAGCGGCCCCTGTGAAAAACCACTGGGGAGCCCACAGCAGTCCTACGTCATCCTCTGAGTCACCCTGGAAAGTGAAACCTGGGGTTGCTGCTTTGTCTTGAAGGCTGGCTGGCAGGGTTCTCCTGGGGCGATGGCTCCCCCCAGGCGTTGCCCGGCGGTTTGCAGCAGGTGGACCCAGCTGGTTCCCTACACTGGGATTCAACCAACACCTCCTTGCCTCTGCACTCTGGGTTTTGCTTGAGATGCTTCCTTCACTCCTTTTCTGGAGAGCTCTCACTTGTGCATTGAGACCGAGCTCAGAAGTCTCCTGTACAAAAATTTCCTGATTCCCTTTGGTTTCCTACCAGAGATACCATATATCTCTACTGCCATGTTTCCGCAGCACCTCAAACATCATGTTGTTTGACCCCGTGGTATTGCTATCAGTTATTCTCTCCAGACCGAGCCACTTGAGGGGAGGAAACCCATCTTAGCTCTGCTGTCGTCCCAGCACCTGGCCCACGGTAGGTGTTTTGGGAATAGAATTTGCATGAATTATTCATGGTATGGTTGATTACTGTCATGAATCCCACCATGAATATTAGTTTCATGCCTGCTGGAATGCTGGTCCTTAGAATCAAGAGGGTGGAAGATTTTGTTCCATGATAACCTTAGCCAAAATTTGTACGATAATTCTTTGAGTATTGTTTGTGGCAGGAGTTGACTTTCTTACTCATTCATCTTTACTCTGTTGTACAATGCCCATTGGTAGAAAGGTTATTCTGGCCTGGTAAGTCATGACAGCCAACTCTATTTGTATCAGTTAGAATTCTATTAAGCTGTGGGTGATAGAAAAGCCAAAATGACAGTGGTTTAAATAGATTATATTTTTCTCTCAAGTAAGCAGCCATAGACAATCCAATCCAGGACAGCTCTGATAGTTCTTTCTACAAAGTCCTTGGGACTGTGGCCATTCTAACCTTCCATCTCACTCTCTTTAGGGGTTAGCCACTGTCTTCATGGCCCAAGACAGCTTCCATAGTCATATCTACATTCTAAACACAGAGGGGGTAGACCAGCTCTCTCTAAGGAACTTCCCCAGACACTACCTCATGACACTTTGTTCACACTCCACTGGCAGAACTTAGTCACATGACCACACTTAACTGCAAGGAAGTCTGGGAAATGTAGTCTTTCTTTTGAGCAGTCATGTTCCCAGCTATGGACAAAGGGAACAATGACATTGAGACATAGTAGAGGTCTTTGCCACAATATTTGCTTGGCACTTCACTGTTCAGATACACTTTTCAGGGGCACCTGGGTAGCTCAGTCAGTTGAGCGTCTGACTTCAGCCCAGGTCATGATCTCACAGTTCGTGGGTTCAAGCCCCATGTCGGGCTCTGTGCTGACAACTAGCTCGGAGCCTGGAGCCTGTCTTGGGATTCTGTATGTAACTCCCTCTCTCTCTGACCCCCCTGCTCGCGCTGTCTCTCTCTCTCTCAAAAATAAATAAAACATTAAAAAAAAATTTTTTTAATCTGATATACTTTCATTTATTATCTGAGCAGATACTCATATGGTAGATGAGATAAGTAGCCTGTTCAAGGACACAGCATACAAGTGACACCATAAGAGGAACTGAGAGGTGTTTTAATGCTCTATCCTTGCTGATGCACCAAGGGAAGCTGGAGGTGGCCTTTTTGCAGGCCTTTACTTAGGATAAGTAGAAGGAACACAGTCTTCCTGCTGAGGGGTGATGGCCTTAAGCCCAGGGCCATGGGGCATTCTGAATTCCCTCCCCACCCCCCACATGGTGCCCGGAACTGAGAAGAACTCAATAAACTGTGGAATTGAGGAGTCGTTGTGGAACCCCCACTCTTCCTGTCTAAAAATGATAGCAATGCACCTTCTTATAGCACATGACAGTCTTTACATCTCTGGAGTGTCCAACTGGCTTCATGATCATCAGAGGAATTTGTAGTTACTAACGCCGTATGGTTCAGGAAGGACTTCCTCTGACACATACAAAACGGTGCGATATTTGATGAGGCACATTCAAGTTTGATGTCCCTTTAGTTCTTACCGAGTTTTCCGAGCTTGGGGTGATTATTCTCATCTGAGAGGTGAAGAAGCTGAAGTTTAAAGAGCCTAAGTAATATGCTGTGAAGGGCGTTGCTGCGCTCTGGCCCTGACTGCCAGACTCTCAGTGGCTGTGGTCTGGGGATTCCTCTACCTCGGTCACTCCTCGGACATCAGTGAGTCACCAGCAAGGTGTGCAAAGTGCTGTTTGGGAAGCACAGAGAAGGATTAGCCATGGGATACCTGCTGTTTCTGGGGACTCAGGAAAAGCTAACTGCTGAATCAGCCAGTGCTAGGAAGAGAGAGAAAGACAGATACAGAGAGAGAAAGAGAGAGAGAGAGAGAGAGAAAAGAGGATGGCCTGCCTGTAGGGTGAGTGTCTGAGCCGTTCTTCACCCTAACAGGGACAGAGGACCCAGGAGGGCATGGCTGTGGAGGACAGAAGAAGGACTGCAGGGTGGGGGGCACCTGGGTGGCTCCTTCGGTTAAGGTTAAGCATCTGACTCTAGCTTGGGTCGTGATCTCACGGTTCGTGAGTTTGGTTTGTGAGTTCGAGGCCCACATCGAACTCTCTGTTGTCAGCATGGAGACTCCTTTAGATCCTCTGTCTTCCTCTCTCTCTGTCTCTCCCCTACTCATGTTCTCTTACTCTCAAAAATAAATAACCACTTGTTTTTAAAGGAGGAGTTCGGGAAACGTGCAGGAAGGACCCTCTTTCTGGTGGAGTTCCGCTCCAGTCGTTGGATCTCCTGCCCCTGGGAACGTTCAGAAAGCAAAAATTTCAAAAATCTGTCCTCTGAGATGGGGTCTGGTCCTCTCCAACTCTCAGGAGGGGCAGGGGATCGGATTAAGATTCGAGGGATGGAAGAGGAGCATCACATGGTGGACATAACCCGGGGTTCAGTGAGCAGCCCCAGGTTCAGGTCCCGTGTCTCCTCTGACTGTGACCACTTGGGTGGAACTCAACCCCTCGCCAAGAGCTGCCTCATCTGTCACACGGGGAAAGTGACACAGCCTCTCTGACGAGGTGGCGGAAGCGACTGCACAAGGTTTTGTACCTGGGCAATCTTTGCAAACTGTGATGCACTTAAGTACTTGAAATACATCTCTGTTTGCTTTGGGTAAGCTTATTATACAACACCCAGGCACACTAGAGGGCCAGGCCCAGGGGTCCCAAATCTTGGCTGTGCCACCCACTTCCTGGGCAAGTCACTTCCCTCTCTGTGCTTTCATTTCCTAATCTTTAAAATGTGGAGAGCAACGGAACCCAAAAAATATGGTTGTAATGAAGATTTATTGAGATAACATATACATATTGAATTCTTACGGAGTCTTAGGGATGACTTTTTTTTTTTTAATGTTTTATTTATTTCTAGGATAGAGAGACAGCGTGAGCAGGGGAGGGTCAGAGAGAGAGGGAGTCACAGAATCTGGAACAGGCTCCAGGCTCTGAACTGGCAGTCAGCACAGAGCCCGAGGCGGGGCTCGAACCCATGAACTGTGAGATCATGACCTAAGCGAAAGTCGGACGCTTCACCGACTAAGCCACCTAGGCGCCCCAGGGATGACGTTGATGACAAATATTTTATACTATGAGGATTCAGGCCATAGCTGAGGAATGCCTTATGTCCCTAAATGGTATTTTATTTTATTTATTAAAATATTTTTTAACATTTATTTATTTTTGAGAGAACAGAGAGAGACAGAGCATGAGCTGGGAAGGAGCAGAGAGAGAGAGGAAGACAGAATCTGAAGCAGGCTCCAGCTCTGAACTATCAGCACAGAGCCTGATATAGGGCTAGAACTCATGAACTGTGAGATCATGACCTGAGCCAGAGTCGGATGCTTAACTGACTGAGCCATCCAGGTGCCTCCCTAAATGATATTTTAAAATATTGTTTTGAGATATATCCCACGATTTTTATTGCCATTAGTTTTCTTAATAGTGGGATTTTCAACATTGAAACTACAGGAATCCATGCAGATATTTCTCTTTTTAGCCAGCAGATGGCACTCACGTTGCGTTTAAATTCTGAAAAAGCTTTAAATACATACATATTCATATTTTCTATTTTTACCAGAAAGAATAAGGAAAAAAATCTTAAGAAAGGCCATTGTCTGTGCCATGGGGAGATAATTAGGGTATGTAAAACAGCTGATACAGTAATTAATAAGAGCAGTGACTGGAGAGTCTTGAAAAGCTTTACCGTAAAACTGTGGGAGGTAATTGACCTCACCGACATAAGAAAAAACATCACGAGCTCACACACAGCAGGGAAAGGCTGTGTTCTTTCTTCTGTGGATTTAGAACCAAACCAGGAAATCCTGGAGCTGCATTTCTAAGCCACACCTGGGAAGGCTTTGAAGCAGTTAGTTCTGAGAAGGCAGGATCCCGACTGACTGTTTTCATCCATATTCCAGGGCTGAGGCAATGATCGACACATAGTAGATGCTCAGGAAACAGACACACCACAGCACTAGCAGACTCTCAAAATCCAGGCATCAGCTTTCTCGTGGTAATCCCGGATAGACTTGGAAATTCTAGGATCTTATCTCCGTTTGATGGCGCTGCCCTGACCATGGCCTTCCACTTGCCGGGTATCATTGACTTATGTGAAATGAGGTGGAAATAGATATGTATTGTGACTCCATATGGATTCTATATGGACACATCCTCCATGTTGGGGGGAAATGGGTAAGCATGGGCAGAAGCAGTCAAGTTCATACTGTTTTGGATGGAAAATTTGCCTAAGTCTCCTGGGAAGGAAATAGTGACAGTGTCAGGGTTACATGGACATTGTCTTAATTCAAGGTCTGCCTGGACTTGCTGTGGAGCTGTGAGTGAGTCGCTTCACCTATGGCTCCTCCTTTCTGATGGAGTAGCAGTCCCTTCATACTTGCTTGTACGGGTAATGGATTGATATGGTTCTCAAATGTCTTGAGGAAATAGAAATATATTCTAGATGCTGAGTCTATTACCTATGTTTGAGGTAGCCAGGAAAAGCTTTGGGGGCATGTGCCTGGATTTTATTTCTAATCTATCCCTCATCGGACTCCTTTTCCACATCCATCCGGGCCCTCAAGAGCGCAGGTCGTTTTCTCTAACTTTCCCAATATGGCGGCCCTGGAGACCCACTGCTCAGATTTCCTTCACGAGACCCTGCCTTGGGAAGCACCGTTGACGGACAGCCTCCAGGCACCATCCCATGAGCACCGAGGCCCTGTTTCTTCCAGGCTTCCCCCAGCCAGTGACTGGGCCCGCCCCTAACGAGCAGCCCTGGTATCAAGACTCCTTATCACCCTGGTTGGCCATCTTAAGCTGCAGTCTGAGGTTCTTTCCGCTCCTTCCTTTGCTGTCTCCCTTCGGAGATTTCAGACATGTCTCCCTGTCTGAAAGCCCTACTAGGCTTCTCCATTCCTGCCCCCTTCTATCTCTCACTTTAATGAATCTCTGGCACATTGATTCCCATTGTGGCATGTGTCTCCTGCCAGACGGCTGCGGGATTAAGTCCTGCTCTCTGTTTTGACCCATTCTCTGACCTTCAGAGCATGGGGTTGACTTTTCCTGTTTATGGATCTGTAGAAAACCAGAAGGAAAGTTCCAAACAGCCAAAATTTAAACAAAAGAGAGTTGCTACTTTTAACCAACAGGATAAGGTAACAGCAGGCTGTATCCATCACACTGGGGTCTATTAGTCAGCTTTTGCTTGGTTAGGCTAAAGTTTCTTTTTTTAAATGTTTATTTATTTATTTTGAGAGAGAGAGGAAGAGAGAGAATCTCAAGCAGGCTCTGTGCTATCAGCAAAGCCCAATGTGGGGGTTGATCCCACAAACTATAAGATCATGACGTGAGCCAAAATCAAGAGAGAAGCTCAATGGACTGAGCCACCCAGATGCCCCTAGGCTACAGTTTCAAACCCCTAATCTTACAAACCCAGAGGGGATAGTTCTCTTACATTATAGGTCAGCTGACATCCACGTGTCTTTTTTATCCCAGGATCCAGGCGGAAGGAGCAGGTTCGTTTGGGACATGCTTTTCTCTTAGAAGAGAAAAAAGAACAAGAAAGTAGGTGTTTAAAGCCATGAGATGGCTTTAGAGATTCTCCTGAGATTGTCATATATCATTGCCTCTTGCATTTCACTGGCCAAAACGAGTCACACAGCTAGGCCTGATGACAATGGGCAGGGGCATATACTCCCTCACGCCCAGAGAGGTAGGGGACAGGATGTATAATCTTCTTACCATGAGAACAGTGAATAATTAGGACCCTAACACAATATATACAGCTGATCTTCATTATTGACATATTCTATATTTGTGGATTTATCCACTTGCTAAAATTTATTTTTAACCGCCAAGTCAATACTTCTGGCACTTGTAGTCATTTGAGGACATGCACAGAGCAGCTAAAGTTTGAGTTGCCTGATGCGTGTCTTCCCCACTGAGGTAGAATGATGCAGTACTCTGCCTTCCTATTTGAGCTCTGGTGCAGAGGTGAGCAGAGGATGGAGACGGGATGGAGAGGGACAGTGCTTTGACCAGGCCAGGTGGACAGGGTTAAATCCCACCTCTGGCCCCTGTTAGTGCAGAGACCTCAGGCAAGTCACTGAACATTTCTGAACCTTTTTTTCTCAAAAATCGAATCTACCAAGATGAGTTGTTTTTAGGATTTAAGGTTATAATCTATGGTGTGTGTGTGTGTGTGTGTGTTCCCCACCAGCAGTGGTTTAGTATTCGCTGCTTCAGTGTTTGCGATGATGTTATAGCACATAGCTATCATATAAGTACCCTGAATTATGAGAAGCAAGTATATCTCAGGCTCATTGGGAGGCCCCCCAAATAAAACATCTCTTCGCCACCCATGTTCTGAACCAATCGAAAAACCATAAAATGACGAACAGGTGGAGACTAAAATGCAACTTTTCTTGTGTGTGTGTGTGTGTGTGTGTGTGTGTGTGTGTGTGTGTGTGTGTATTTATTATAGTTTATTGTCAAGTTGGTTTCCCTATAACACCCAGTGCTCATACCAATGAGTGCCCTCCTCCATGCTCATCACCCATTTTCTCCTCTCCCCCACCCCCATCAACCCTCAGTTTGTTCTCAGTATTTAAGAGTCTCTTATGGTTTGCCTCCCTCCCCTTAACTATTTTTTCCCCTTCCCTTCCCCCATGGTCCTCTGTTAAGTTTCTCCTGTTCCACATATGAGTGAAAACATATGGTATCTGTCTTTCTCTGCCTGACTTATTTCACTCAGCATAACACCCTCAAGGTCCATCCATGTTGCTACAACTGGCCAGATTTCATTCTTTCTCATTGCCATGTAGTATTCCATCGTATAGATAAACCACATCTTCTTGATCCATTCATCAGCTGATGGACATTTAGGCTCTTTCCATGATTTGGCTATTGTTGAAAGTGCTATGAACATTGGGGTACATGTGCCCATATAAAATGCAACTTTTCTTATCAATGATTAGTAGAGGCTCTACTGAGGGGCTCACTTACTCCCTGTCCATGGTTCAGTCTCCCCAGGGCAAATCTGCAGAGCAGACACACTTTCTCAGGTCCCTGATACCCATCCATCTGGGTAGAGAAGCAGAAAGAGACCAGTGACCCTTTGATGGATTAACTACTCACATATTGAGAAATATGGGCCAATCGCTGTTGTTCATGGACCCGAAAACTCATTCCACCTTGATGGGGAGATGTGAGGGTCAAGGGTCTGGAAATATTTGGGGAAGAATGCCTCCTCATAGTCAGCAGGTGTAGGGAAAGAGCATTCTTCTCTGACACATCGGAAGAAGATGCAGATGCAGCTGTGGGCCTAGTGGATAAGTTGGGGCTTCCCTCCACCACTCCTATATGTTGATTGCTGTTCTAGTCTCTGGTCTCAACGTGCGACCACAAAAGGGAAATCACAGTCTGGTATCCTTTTGGAAAGGTGATGTGTACTGCCCCTGATCCAAGACATCTGGCCAGGTTCCGTTTATGGGTCATTTGTATACAATCTGTTTACATAGGGCTGAAAAAAAAATCACTCCCTGGTCAGTTCAAACTGGTGATGGAATTGTTTCCCCAATGATACAAGGTAAGGAAGAGGGTAAGCCAGATGTTGGTCTGATCTTGAGCAGCAAGGGAAGCTGGGGCGGGCTGGCGCTGCTATGATCTTGGCTAGTGTTATATGCAGGAACTAGGGCATTGAGATTGACAAGTATTCATCCAAGGAGCAAGCAGTTAAAGAGAAACAATTCATCTTTGTTCTTTATCTTTTGCCGAGAAATCTCCCTGGTAGCTTTTTTTTAAGGCTAAGTACTAGGGCTGTTTCCTTGGTTACGAAGGCTCACTTACTAGGACAAAGGTGGGGTCCACGTGCCACCAGCAGGTATTCAAAATGGCAAATTACAAGTCTGTGTATTAGCATCTTAGGTGCTTTGTTAAATCTCCACAAGCGAGGTAGCTTAAGAAATTCATTGTCTCACAGTTCTGGAAGATGCAAGTCCAAAATCAAAGGGTGAGCTGGCTCATGCTCACTCTGAAGACTTTAGAAGAGCATCCTTTTTGATCTCGCCCTAGCCACTGGTAGCTTTCCAGCAGTCCTTGGCATTTCTTAGCCTGTGGGTGCATTACTCCACTCTCTGCCTCTCTTTTCACATGCCCCTCTCCTCTGCACCTCTGTGTGAATTGCCTTCTTTTCATAAATACACCAATCATTGAAAGAGGGCCCACCCTAAGTCAGCATGACCTCATCTTGACTTGATTACATCTATAAAGACCCTATTTCCAAATGAGATCACGTTCACAGGTTCAAGGTGGATATGAATTTTGGGGGAACACTGTTCACCACAGTACAGTGCCTATGTATGGATATGCATGTGAAATTCATGCTGAACACATATTGCACACTTCCATTACTTTCTGCTTCCCCTGTTGCTGCCTTAACTCAGATCCCATGAACTCTCCCGTGCTTTAAGATTTTACAAAATACTCTCCTTATTCCTTATTCCACCTGGTCCTATTAACAACCCAAAAAATGTATTTTCCCCCCAATTGTCAGAAAGGAACTAAGGCTCGGAGGAGTTGAGTCACTTCCTGAAGGTCACAGAGGTAGTGTGTGTCAGGAAGAGGTCTGCCTGGTACTATGCTTCTTCTGCACGGCTGCCTATAACTTTTAGCTGTAAAAAGCAACACAATTCTCCTATTGTTTCCTAAACCTTTTCTTTTTTGCAGTTTAAAGTTGCCTGTCAATGTTCTCCTTTCCGAGACTCATCAATCAGTCAAAAACTCCAATTGATCAAACAATATCAAGTACCTACTATATTTGAAGCAGCCTGCTAGGGCCAGAGAATAGAGGGGGGAATAAAGTCTACAGTCGAGCAATGAATGAGACAGGCATGCAAATAAATATACAGATCAGGAGATGCTTACCAGCTGTGCTGTTATTCATGGAGAAAATGGAGGGTCAGCGATCTACTTTAGATGGGGATGGGTCAGTGAGAACTCGAGGAAGGTGATGTTGGACCAGAGATCTGAAGCATGAGGAGGTTTAGCCAGGTGAACAAGGGGCATGGAATGTTCCAGGAAGGGCAAACTGCCAAGTTTGAAAGGAGCTTGGTGGGTCTGAGGGGATGAGGGGAAGTTGGTGTAGCTGACAGGGCAAGAAGGAATCAGGGAGACAGCTGAGGAGACCTCACAGGTATGGCCCAGCAGTGATGGGGGCTTAGGTTTTGGCAATCGAGAGAGTTAAGAAGGGATGGGGTTTGAGAGAGAATTGGGAGCGGGAACCCAAGAGGTTAAGGTGCCATCCTGGGTTCTGACTTGCTGTAATGCATTTCCTTTCCACCAACAATTCACATCCCATGACTTACCGATGACAGATGACTCACATTCACGGTCTCCAGGTGAGGAGTGACAGGTGGCATCAGGAAGGAGTGCCCTGCGTCCTGAGTGATGAGGGAGCATAAGGCAAGCCGACCCCTGCAACCCCCCACCCCCACCCCACGGGATATGTGTGATTTCCTAAGGCACTCCTGGCTGCCCAAGAACAAAGGAAAGAGAAAACCAATGGTTAACTGATAGAGGTCACAGTCAGGCAGGACCAGAGTCTCCATCAGTTTATTAATGTCTTAGTAAATTACAAGAAAAAGGCCATTTTATCAATAGCCTAATCTCCAGCCTACATCACCCTCCACTCCATAGCGATGTGGGAAATAAAGGGAGAAGGAAATGACAGGTAAAATGAAATTTCCTTATAACCTGCAGCCCCTCAACAAATACTTTGAGGTGGAAAGTGTAAAACATTCCTCCAGGAACTTCCTGCTCTCTTAACGGTAATGCTTTGCTAGAGAAAAAACAACCTTAGCTCAACAATAGCTAGGCTTCCAGGATATTGTGAGTCCTCTTTAGCACATGAAAGTCCCTTTGGAAACGTCACCACCCCCAGGTCCAAATTTTATAATCAGTTACTCCTAACCTCAGAGCAGCTCTTTCTGCATACCTTGGGGACGAGGTGAGGGTAGGGGGGTGGGGAGGTGGGGGGTTCTATCCCCAGGCTTTAATCAAACCACCTTTTGTACCAAAGACATCTCAAGAATTCTTCCTTGGCCATTGGCTGCAACCCCCCACCAACTACCCCCAAACCGCACCTGGGACCACAGCTTTGGGGACCTGTTCATGATCGTGCCACAACCTTGCACACTGCCCACTGAGGGCACTGACTGTGTTCACTGTCAGCTCACGGGACTGCTGTCCAGTGATGCCAGCCGGAACTGTGGCTATAAACCCAGCAAGGGCCATCCCTGTTGCCCATTCATTTCTAAACACAAGCAGATTTTGGAAGATTGTTTTAATTCAGGTTGAAAAGCTCCTCGATCCTGGTGGGAGAAAGTGCTGGAAATGAAGCCCTTGGTTTCTTAGCCATGTACCTCAGGGCACAGGTCATTTACCCCAGTGGGACTTTTGGGGGCCCTTAGGGTTACCACGGGGCACCATGCAGCAGAAGAAATTGTGGCTCCTTCTGGGGACAGTTTGGGGCCATGCAGATGAGTAGGCACGGGAACCCAGATACTTAGATAAATGAAAGGACGTGACCACAAGCACCTTTGAAGTTTAATATATATTTTCTTCTGTCTTAATCCAAGAAGCCATGACTAGTAGCGTGTGTGCATATGTGGTTTTATGTGAGTCTGAGTGTGTGTGTTTACCAGTGAATGGCAATGGCAACAGTGTGAGAAGCAGCTATTTGTGGGGCTTTCCTTGACTATTTGTGGGGAATGAAGTTCAAATACCATTTATTGAGCACCTACTTTGCCCAAGAGGATGCTGGGGAACAAAGGCAAAAAGGAAATGTAAATACAATTAAATTTCCTTATAACCTGCAGCCCATTGACAAGCACTTGAGGCTGGCAGAGCAGAACATTCCTTGAGGAACTCCTAACTGTTCTAATGTTAATGTTTTGCTAGAGGGAAAAACAACCTTAGCTTGACAATAGCTCAACCTCCAGGATCCTGTGAGTCTCCTTTAGCATATGAAAATCCTTTTGGAAACTTTTTTTTTTAACAAGTAGTTTATTGTCAAGTTGGTTTCCATATAACCCCCAGTGCTCATCCCCACAAGTGCCCCCCTCCGTGCCCATCCCCCTTTCCCCCCCACATCCATCAGTCCTCAGTTTTTGTCAGCATTCAAGAGTCTCTGGTTTGCCTCCCTCCCTTTCCCCCTATTTTCCCCTTCTTCTCCCCCATGGTCCTCCATTAAGTTCCTCCTAATCCCCTGTACATGCAAACATACGGTAGCTGTCCTTCTCTGCCTGACTTATTTCACTAAGCATAACACCCTCAAGGTCCATCCACGTTGCTACACAGGCCAGATTTCATTCTTTCTCATTGCCATGTAGTATTCCATGTATAGATAAACCACATCTTCTTGATCCATTCATCTGTTGATGGACACTTAGGCTCTTTCCAGGTTTTAGCTATTGTGGAGAGTGCTGCTATGAACATTGGGGTACATGTGCTCCTATGCCTCAGCACTCCTGTGTCCCTTGGGTAAATTCCTAGCAGTGCTATTGCTGGGTCATAAGGGAGTTCTATTGTTAATTTTTTGAGGAACCCCCACAGTTTTCCAGAGGGGCTGCACCAGTTTACATTCCCACCAACAGTGTAGGAGGGTGACCATTTTTCCACATCCTCGCCAGCATCTAGAGTTCTCTAATTTGCTCATTTTAGCCACTCTGACTGGCGTGAGGTGGTATCTCAGTCTGTACCTCCCCCAGCCCTGAAGCACATAATCCATGGCTCTTCACAACCCCAGGACAGCTCTTTCTGCTCTGGGGTCCTGTCCCCAAGCTTTGATAAAACCACCCTTTTGGACTGAAGGTGTCTCAAGAATTCATTGGCTGTCCGCTCTGAACCCCAACGTTTCAGGCCACATCACCAGACACGGTGGCACATGCCCATGTTAAATAATCTTTGGGGTAGGAAATATGATTCCCATTTTACAGATGAGAAAAGTGAGGTTTGACAAGTTGAATGGGTTGCATCCTACACTTACCTCTCTCACTGCTCCCTCGCTGTGTCATAATGTCTGTCAGGCTTGCTCACCTGACCTCTGAACGGGGCTTCCAGCCCTTGAGGGACCTATTATCTCTGACCCAGTGCCCCTAACCCTGTACATGTGCACAGCAGGTGCTTATTGTATTTTTTTCCAGTGGACTTTTTGTTGAAGTTGAACATATACAGGAAAGCGTGAAAATGACGTATATAGCTTGCTGAATTTTCTCAAAGGAAACACACCCTGTGACTGAAACGCCCAGAATTCGAGAGAACCCCAAAAACAGACCACCAGAGACCAGAGTCAAAGCCAAGCGGCAAGGGTTGTTTATTTGCAGGTTCGAACCCGGTCCTCCCCGCAGTCACTCGTTGCCGGTGACGCTGAGAGGCCCTGAACAAAGCCTCTGCAGCCTTTTTATAGACAGAAGTAAACAAGTCATGGGGAGGGACAGATTTCCATGGTTACAAGTTTGCCATTGGTTAACATTCAAATGTGAACATATACCGTATCTGATTGGTTCCCGCCATCAGGTTTGGCTGGATCTAATTACAACATTTGGGATACCTTTGAATTCAGTCTATCATAGAGCGAGTTTTAAGTCTTGTTTGGCGACTAACAGGTTAACATCTCTCTCTCCAGGCCCCTCTCTCAGCAAGGTGGGGGGTGGCTGCTGGCCTTTTGGGAGTGGCTGCCCCCAGGGGGCTAGTCCCTTGGGCAATCCGGCGGCGGGGAAGCAAGCCTTAAGCTTTGTTACAGAAGCGGAGAGAGCTGGTTAGGTGTTAGCTTCCCGCAGCGCAGGCATTTGCTCAGAAGTGGAAAAGCTGGTTAAGTTTATTTAGGACTGGGGCTATGTGCAGCCCGAGGTTTCTTTTAATGGAGGACTTAATTTTTGGCTCTACATTCCCCCCTTCTCTTGTGTATTTGAAGGCCCAATCATGGGTCTTCGGTCAGGTCCCAATCATTAGGGTGGCGATACTGCAACCTAAGTATTATGGGGTGTATTGTCCCCGGACATTCTTGCATGAAGGCAAGCAATCTAGTTAAATGACAAAATCTAAATCTCAGATGGACATACATTGTTAAAGATTTGACAACAGTTCAGTATGATGCAATTGCCATAGAAATTTAGTTATTTTTGTGACATATAATAACTCTTATAACAAAATATTAAAACTTTAGGATTTACATATATATTTGGGCAGTAATAGCACTTACCCATGCGATATAACCTAAGGTTTACTGTTATGTATAGTGTTTTTCCAAGTAACCTAGCATTTTAGATAAAAGGGCCTAATTGGCCAAAAGACCCCCTTTTTTACTGTTTAAATCCTGGGAAGTTTGTTAAAACCTTAGGAAGCTATAAAGCATATCCTAAATAGGATTACAGATCATTACAAACCTTAAAGCTTTTTTTATTCAACCAAAGTGACAATAATAGATCTTAAAGGCGAATGCATAACATAATATAGTAGTTAGAAACCAACATTGGTTGGGGTAACTCTTAACATTGAGAATATTTAACTATGCAATCAAAGACCTGATAAAGATGAAACCTAAAGCTTCGGGTTTTCTTGGCAGAAAAAGGAGAAAACTTTTGTTTACATTGTCTTATCAAGAGCAGATTTACAATCCAAGAAAACTCTGTCTTTTGACCGGAGAGAAAAGCAGAGTTTTAACCTTATACCAGTGTACTTTTCAAATTCCATTCATTTTAACCAGTCTATCCTGAGCACATATAAAATTTCTTTTTAAAGATTTTTTTTTATAGACCTTCTATCTTCTATATCTTTTTTTTGCCTTTAAACTTTGTCCCAAAGCCATTTCCCTCTAAGCAACCAGTCTTATTTAGGACAAAATTACTTTTTTTACCCTCAACAAAAATGTATTTCCATTTTTTATATCCTTTTTTTATGGATCTCTCAGTTTTCTATATACAGGGTTGCTTTCCATCAGTCTTAAGTACACTTAGCAGAATTTTAACTTGGGAAACCTTAGTCTCCAATTGAGGACCTAGTAACCAATTGAGAGGTGTTTACACTAGAATTTTTAAATCACTTTTTAAAAGGTCTAAATAGTCTTACTTTTTCTGCAATAGGAAGCTGAAAACTCAAACCTATGTTTAGTAACTATGTATTTTATTTTGATAGAAGTCATGCAATTCAGGCCAGACATGTTTTCAAAAGGAGTTAGAATGCAAAGGGAGGAGAGCTATCCAGTCTCCGCCAGTCTCCAAGGTCAATTTAATTAAGGTCTCTTTTAGAGTTCTATTTATTTTTTTTTTTTTTATCTGTCCTGAACTCTGGGGTCTGTATGCACAGTGTAATTTCCAATTAATCCCCAGGGCCGTGGCTAAATTCTGGCTTACTTTGGACACAAATACAGGTCCGTTGTCTGACCCTATCATCTGAGGAAAGCCATATCTTATGAAGATGTCTTTCAGGAATTTCTCACGTTTGGTTGGGAGTGCTCGGCGGGCGGTGGTTCCTCAGCTCCTTGGTAGGTGTTTTTCCTTATCAAGGGCCATTACTTTACCGTGGAGATCCCAGAGCTAGCCATCTGCAATGATGAGGAGCTTAACAAGCTGCTAGAGTCAAGGTCAAATCCCGCATCTGGTGTCAGCAGCGTTTCAGGCAAGCCTTCAAGTGCGTGGTGGTCGGCGATGGGTGAGTGCGCCTTGCGGAGGCCATGGGTTGGGCGGGGACGCCCCCGGAGACTTTGCCCGGGCTGGGGCTGGGCGCATGGCTCCGGGGATGTGGGAGCCATGGGGGTGCAGGCGGCTGGCTTGGGGCCTGTGCCGTGGCCCTCATGCCCTGATGTCCCTACCGCGCGCTCCTCAGAATGTTGAGCCCAGTGTCCATTAGGAACTCAGTGGATCGCCCTTTTACTTTTAGGGTTACCCTGGGTTTGGGGAGGGGTGCCGAACCCCGTTTCCCCTAGTCACTGTCATTTCCCATTACTAGAATGAGAGTTTCAGATTTATTCTTGGGGCATTCTTTGGCCCAATGTTCTTTCTCTTTGCCGTAGGCGCATTGATTTTTGCTTAATTGGGGGCGCCCCTCGAGCCGCTGGGAGTTCTCCTTACCTTCTTTTCCTGGAGCCAACTGTCTGAGGCGTCTTTTTTGGTCCTCCAGTTCCGCAGTTCCCGCGAGTAGCATCTCGGCTAGACCCTGGTTTTGTCTCTTTTCAGCCTTTACCTGCTTGTCCTCTGCACTGTCCCTGCTGCTGTGTACCCTCTCTGCCACGACCATTAGATCTTGGAGGCTCTTTTTCCTAGACGTTCTAGTTTCTGAAGTTTTCTCCAAATGCTGGGAGCAGACTGACAAAAGTCATGGCCACCGCAGCTAAGTTTTGCTGGGGCCTCTGGATCTATAGGAGTGCACTGGCGGAATGTCTTTATTACTCTCTTAAGGAACGCTGTGGGGCTTTCCTCTGGTCCCTGACTGACAATGTAGGCTTGCGAGCTGCAGCCTTGAGACCTCCCAACAGAGTCTGGCGGTAGACGAAGAGACTCTCCTTACCTTTAGCCAAGTTGTAGTTTCAATCTGGCCATGCCAGGGGAAACCTAGCGTCATTTTGAGCCTGGTCAGGAGTGGGAACTCTAGTGGGCCCAGGAACCAATTTTCTGGGTTCAGACTGGATTATTTTCCATTTCTCAGCACTGAACATGCCGGGAGCCGCACCGGCCTCTCCGGATGACAGTCACAGCAAGGAAATGTCAGTGTTTGCATAGCTTCAGCCATGAGAAATGAAAACTGGTATCTCCTTCTGCTACTATTGTACTACTGGCTCGTGCTGGAAACAAGCCTACTGGTATTGACCAGGCCCCATAACATTCCACATTAGACCCATATTCTGAACACAGACTGAACATAGATTCCTCATAAGGAAAAGTATATTCCTGCCTTTACAAAAGAGACTTTAGACGAAAGCTCCGTGGGCAATTGTCAAAAGGCCCTTCCTATGGGCCTTGCAGACCCAAGACTCAGACAATAAAGGGGGTTAAGAACATAAGAGTTACAATTGAGCCTGGCCCCGAGACAAAGAGCCTAATCTAAAGTTAAGGTACAGATAAGGGCAGAACATAAGTTACTACATTTATCTTTGCTAATTGCTGAAGCATAGCAGCCCCTTCCTCAAGGCCCACATTCCACGAATATTTTCCCTTATACAGGCAGCTGGGATGAGGATAGATAAGAGTAACTAAAACATAACCCAGGCGCAAAGACTGACATATTTACGGCCCCCTTGGTGCTTGCACATTCAGCTTCAAGGAAAAGGCTCATTCAAGCAATTTAGGAATAAGCCTAATAAACATTTTACAAATAATTAGCCCTTGTAAAAATTCTGTCTTCTGATGTTATAGTATCGTTTAACCTTAAAATAAAGACACCAAAACCAACAGGACAGAGATGACTGCCTGGTGATCAGAAAGAATTTCAGGGCTCTCTCATTCTCTTTTGCTGACACCGTCTATCCTTCAGGGACTCCTGGACCTGTCGGAGCCGGCGCGGCCTCCGACATGAACAGAACCTGCAACAATTCACGGCGGCTTCGGGTCCCTTGGGCGGGGCCCATTTCCCCAGGGCCGCTGGGTCCGGTGGGGCCGGGGGCCCCTGTGGTTCGGGTGGCGCCTTTGTTCCTCCTGCTGGGTCCTGTGGAGGAGGTTGCCTAAGGAGGGGGAGAAGTTAATTTTTCCTCCGTTTCGCCCTGTAAGAAAGGGTAGAGCGGCGCAGAGGGTTCAGTTTTCCTTTTCGGCAGCTCCAAAGTCTGGGAGGGCGGGTGCTTTTTAGTCACCGCCAGGGTGTCAGGTTTCTGTGGAGGCAAGAAACTTTTAATCCAAGGGGGTGGGTTATCAACCAGATCAGCCCAAACCATGATGTCCGGTGGCCATTTCACATTGAAAGTGGGCCATTCTGTGCAAGCAGTAAGTTTAAAATGGACCCTTCCTAACAGTCACTGAGAGGTTATGGGCTAACATTAAGTCTAGGGGTTTGGATGAAGTCTGTCTCATAACGTCAGTCTCAGTCACAAGGTAATAAACACCAACAGAGAAAATTGACAATTCGACATAGACATACACAGAGAGAGACTGATAACAGAGTCCGCTGCGCACAGACACAGACACAGAGAGACCGATAACAGAGTTCGCTGCGCACAGACACAGACACAGAGAGACCGATAGTAGAGTTCGCTGCGCACAAACACAGAAGGCTAGCCAACAGAAGAAGGCGCCGGCCTCGAACCGGTGCGCCCCCCAGAAGAAGGCGCCGGCCTCGAACCGGTTCGCCCCCCAGAAGAAGGCGCCGGCCTCGAACCGGTGCGCCCCCCAGAAGAAGGCGCCGGCCTCGAACCGGTTCGCCCCCCCAGAAGAAGGCGCCGGCCTCGAACCGGTGCGCCCCCAGAAGGCGCCGGCCTCGAACCGGTGCGCCCGCCGGCCTCGAACCGGCTCACCCGCCGGCCTCGAACCGGCTCGCCCGCCGGCCTCGAACCGGCTCGCCCGCCGGCCTCGAACCGGCTCACCAGATGGGCACCGTAGGACGTCTCCTCGGTCCCTACCGACTGCTCTATAGCGAGTCCGCCAGAGCCAGTACAGTCCCCGATGCAGATTCCGCGCGGCAGAAACCGAAACAAACAGATAAGACAGAAACTGATGCTGAGACAAACAGACAGACAGAGCCGGCTCACTTACCGATCGGTCTTAGGAACAACCCGTTGACTTGGGGTCTGGTGGGTCTGGAGGGGAAATATCCCACGCGAGCCCCCATATGAAACGCCCAGAATTCGAGAGAACCCCAAAAACAGACCACCAGGGACCAGAGTCAAAGCCAAGCGGCAAGGGTTGTTTATTTGCAGGTTCGAACCCGGTCCTCCGCGCAGTCACTCGTTGCAGGTGACGCTGAGAGGCCCTGAACAAAGCCTCTGTAGCCTTTTTATAGACAGAAGTAAACAAGTCATGGGGAGGGACAGATTTCCATGGTTACAAGTTTGCCATTGGTTAACATTCAAATGTGAACATATACCGTATCTGATTGGTTCCCACCATCAGGTTTGGCTGGGTCTAATTACAACATTTGGGATACCTTTGAATTCAGTCTATCATAGAGCGAGTTTTAAGTCTTGTTTGGCGACTAACAGGTTAACATCTCTCTCTCCAGGCCCTTCTCTCAGCAAGGTGGGGGTGGCTGCTGGCCTTTTGGGAGTGGCTGCCCCCAGGGGGCTAGTCCCTTGGGCAATCCGGCGGTGGGGAAGCGAGCCTTAAGCTTTGTTACAGAAGCGGAGAGAGCTGGTTAGGTGTTAGCTTCCCGCAGCGCAGGCATTTGCTCAGAAGTGGAAAAGCTGGTTAAGTTTATTTAGGCCTGGGGCTATGTGCAGCCCGAGGTTTCTTTTAATGGAGGACTTAATTTTTGGCTCTACATGACCAGAATCAAGGAACACAGCTGTATTATCCCAGAAGGCTTCCTAATCTCCTGTTCCAATCATCAACCCCTCCCTGGTCCTCACCAATGGTAACCACTGGCCTGATTCTAACACTCCAGCTTAGTTTGGCCTTTTCCAGAACCTGCATGGATGAGGTCGTATATACGTCCCATATTATGGATGTTCATTTATTCTCACTGCCGTATAGCAAGCATTCCATTCTATTTTTTTTTTGTCCGTTTTGCACCGTTTATTTGTCTAGTCTTCTGTGGGGAGACATTTGGTTGTCTCTAGGTTTTGGTTATTATGAATAGGGCCGCTATCAATGTTCCAATATAAGGTCATTAGATGAAAAGTGCTCAGTAAATATTTGATGAAAGAACAATTACTTCCTGCATGAGAATTCATTCATTTTATAGAATATTTTATAAGTGAAGCCTCTAAATCTGTTATACAGAGGGAAGTTCGTGGGAGTTTGAGGGAGACGTTGGGAAAGCAATCCTTAAAGAACAAAGGAAGAGATGCTACAATCCCTAGAAAGACCTAGCTGGCAAGGAAGGGAGCAGGGCAAAATGCGAGTGGGAAGCTAAAGGCTTGAATGGTCAACAACGCTTGGTCGACATCTCAGAGGCAACGGAGTTGTGGATGGCTTTGGACCTTGAGGGTATAGTTAGGATTCTTTCTTCCCTCCCTCCCTCCCTCCCTTCCTTCCCTCCCTCCCTTCCTTCCCTGCTTTCCCTTCTTTCCTCCCTTCCTCCCTCCCCCTCTCCCTTCCTCCTTCCTTCCTTCCTTCCTAGCAAAATTGTCCATGGTTGCCATGGTGAGTTGGGGAAAAAACAACAACCAGAAATCAGGGAGTCGGGGTAAGAGCTTGTTGATTAGTTCAGTTGTGTGTTAATGAAGTTGGTGAAAAGGAAAAGACCTGGTGGGAGAAATTTTGAGAAGAAATAGGTGACACACTAGTGAGACGCCATCTTTAAACATGGTGGCAAGGGTTTGAGGTTGTGACAGAACAGGTCCAGGCCAGGTGGGTGAGCAAATTCAGGGAAGTGAGTGAGGAGATGCTGCCACCTAATGGCTTCTTTTACCTCAGCGACATTCAACATCAGGGAAGTCGAGTGTCAGTGAGGGAAGGTTCCAGGGAGCAGGAGAATCCAAGGGAGAAATCAGGCATAAAATAGCAGATTCTGAATAAAACACAAAGAATCATAAGTGCTTGGGTAGGAGACTGTAAACCTCCAGAATAAATCCCAATTATTTTCAGTTGTTAGTTAACAAAACACTACCTTCCTTTCTAACCGTTTAAAACTGTCATGTGTAGCATTTTTAAGGTAAATCTCTTTCTCGGTTTCTTTCTACCCGGCCTGTTTCAAGTGTGGGTGTCCTCTGGTTTTCCTGCTGTGCCTGTTTTATTGTTTTTCACAAAAAATCAGCTTTTGGTTTTCTTTTCTTCTGTTGTATATTTGTTTCTGATTTATTAATTTCTCCTCTTGCCTTTGCTATGTATTTTCTTTGGTTTTTATTCTGTTGTCTTTTCCCTAAATATTTGCAAGCTTAGCTCATTAATTTCCAATCTTTCTTCTTTTCTAGTATAATATTTAAAGCTATAATGTCCCTCTAAGTGCCATGTTTGGAAAACTCCGCAAGTTTGATGTATAGTGTTTTTATTATCATTTAGTTATAAATATTTTCTCATTTCCATTTGATTCCTTTGATCTTTCAGATTTTTAGAAGTATATTTTTATAATTTCTAACTATATGTTTTCTTTTGTTATTTTTCTTCAATAAAATGCACTGTGCTTGAAAACATGGTCAGTATGATTGTTTCTCTGTTGTTAGCAAATGCCGATGGCCACTATCTAGGTCAGGGGTCAGCACACTATGGTCAACACTGTGAGTCAAATCCCAGCTGCTCCTGTTTTTGTAAATAAAGTTTTATTGGAATGCAGCCATGCCTCTTTGTTTACGTTTTGTCTATATCTGCTTTTGAGCTACACCAGCAGAACTGAGCAGTTGTGACAAAGCTTCCATGGCCCATGAAACTTAAAGTACTTACTCGTTGGCCTTCTAAGAAGTTTCCCAACCCTTGCCAATCTTAGAGCCATTACTTTAATAGAGTTGCAAAATGGTGATTTTTATATTCCTTTTTTTCCCCACGCATATTTATTTTTGAGAGAGAGTGAAAGTGGGGGAGGGACACAGAGAGAGGGGGATAGAGGATCCAAAGCAAGCTCTGCTATGACAGCAGTGAGCCCAATGTGGGGCTCGAACTCATAACCTGTGAGGTCATTACCTGAGCCTAAGTCAGATGCTCAACTGACTGAGCCACACAGATGCCTCTATTCTATACTCCTTTTTAAGAATAATTCTAGTTCTATAGCCTTTTTCCATTTATTAGCTGGGGCTCTTCCAAAAGAAAAAATATCCCTACTCAAATATTTTGTTGCCCTGAGGTATTGTTTATACAGGGAAGGCAGGAGAAATGCTTGATTTTCTCCCCTTTACTTACCAGCTTGAACAAATTAATTTATTTCCTTAAATATGACCATTTAAAAGTTGCCATTATGACATATTTGATGTATTTCACTCCGTTGCAATTATTAGCTGATCTATTTGCTGTTATCCCTTATGTGTTTTGAAATTGCAGATATGGTTTTGTGTTTTCCTCAGCTAAAGTCACTGCAGCTACATTTGACTGATGCACAAATTGTCCCACCTTTGAACAACGGGAGCCCCTGGTGTGGGCTATTATGTTTATATAATCCTTTTGACTTGACACCTGTCATCTTTGATAACTTCTTGGCTCTCCAGTATAACAATATTTCCCAGACTAATCTTACATGCTTCTTGCCCCAGACTCAATAACCATTTTTATTTTTACTGGAGGGTTTAGTCTATATTTATTTTGGTTATTGATATTTTTGTATTTAGTCCTATCCCTTTATTTTGTGCTCTCTTTTTGACATTTTTTTAATGTTTCTTCCCTTCATTCTTTTTCCTGTGATTTAGTTACTGGAGGGTGTTTTTTGCTTTGTTTTGTTTTTTTGGTCTCCCTTAATTTTCACATACATCATAACTAAATAAGTCTAATGTTAAATTATGTCTCTAAACTCCTCCTGAAAAATGCAAGGACCTTGGATTACTGTGTTCCTAGGGTCTCTACTACTGTTGTCCGTTATTCACATTCAACCTTGTTTTTGTTTTTTTTTTTTAATGTTTTATTTATTTCTAGGAGAGAGAGAGACAGACAGCGTGAACAGGGGAGGGTCAGAGAGAGAGGGAGTCACAGACTGAAACAGGCTCCAGGCTCTGAGCTGGCAGTCAGCACAGAGCCCGACGCGGGGCTCGAACCCACGAACCGCGAGATCATGACCTAAGTGAAAGTCGGACGCTTAACCGACTAAGCCACCCAGGCGCCCCATTCAACCTTGTTTTTATCTCAAATTAATCACTAGGGTTTAGTTGAATAATTGATTTCTTATCGACTTGCAAGGGCTGGCTTAGATCTGCCCACATTTTAAAAAGACCAATTTTCTCCTTTACTACGCTTTCTAGAACCTTCTTTGTGATTTCCGTTTTCTCCCAGAGGAAACGTGCATGTCAGTAATTTTTTCAATGAAAATTTGTCAGGGATAAGCTGGGCTTTGCCTCCATTTCTGTAAAAAGTGGTTAGTTGGGACTTAGGTCTCTGCCTCTCTCAGCTCCACTCCTTTCTGTTTCCTACTTCTTGGGGACCATCAGCAGATGACGCTCAAGATATCGCCACGCCTGTTTGTCGTCACAGCCACTGATCCCGGAGGCCCAGGAGCATCTACGTTTTGACCGTTTTCTCGACAGAGCTTTGATTTTCCTGGCGACGATCTTGAGCTTCTCTCTCAACTCATCGCTCAGCCTGAGGCTGAAATGTCCTGCTTGCCCAGGGAGAGGAGACCTGCCCTCCTGAAGTCGTGGGGGCAGTGCCACCAGAGCAACAGTACGGAGAATGACAGGCCATGACTGTACGAGGAGGGGCTGGGGCAATCACAGCTTCTGTCCACCGTGAGTATCGTACCAGAAATAGCTCACATTACGGGCAACGGCTTTGTTACCTGTGCCTTTGCTAAAAGTACATTAATAGTTTAGTATTGGGTCAGGCAAGCTTTTGGACCCGTAAAGAAGAGCCACAGGGGGTGGATTCAGTGTCCATTCTCTCCTTAGTCTTTCCAGCCCTCCAAGCAAGTAGAGAGCCCTGTGAGGGTAGAGGCGGTCAGGTAGGTGTCTGCTTAAATGTCCCTTCAGGAGAGAACCGTCCAGAGCGGTGCAGTCAACTGATGGCGGCAGGCAGGGCCCCCAAGGCCCAGCGCAGTGCTTGAGCTGAGTGGGTGGGGTTACAAGGGCTGCCTTGTCTGCCTAGGGCTGGACTCTTCTCCAGGCTGTCTTTGCACTGGAGCTCCCCACTGGGCTGGGTGAAAAGTTCTGAGCTGTACTGCAGGGAGGCTCTTCCTACACAAGCTTTCTTCTCTCCTCTCCCTTTATAGATGTCAGACCAGCATCAGGGCGTGGAGCCTTTATCCGCCTACTCCTGCTCCTTCTACCTTCACGTACAATACCATTCCCTCCACCGGTCTCCCTCACGCTGCCGACTCCCTGTCTGTGTCGGTTTCTCGGGGGAGGCAAACTGACACAGGGCCTTATTGGCCACTGGCCACTTGCTTCCTTTTCTGTTGAAAAATCCTTTCCTTTCCCTCATTTTCTAGTTTTGCATCTACAGAAAACGACACAACAGGTCTCATGAGAAGACGAAAGAGCGATTCAACTCCTCCTCAAAAACTTCCTCTTGGAAGCTCTAATAGTGTTTCCTGGAGAAACAGAACCAGCTGGGTGTGTGTGTGTGTGTGTGTGTGTGTGTGTGTATGTGTGTGTGTGTGCATGTGCACACACACATGCACATGTACATATAGACACACATTCTATCGTTCATTCATATAAAATATTCAGAGCAGGCCAGCAGGCTGGAGACCCAGGGATGGGTTGATGTTGCAGCTCAAGTGTGAAGGCAGTCTACTGGCAGAATTCCCACTTCCTTAGGGGATCTCAGTCTGTTTTCTCTTAAGGCCTTCAATTGATTGGACGAGACCCCCACTAGGAGAGTGAGGTACTTGATTCAAAGTCTACTGACTCAAATGTTAATCTCATCTAAAAAATACCTTCACTGCATTTAGACTGATGTTTGGCCAGATGCCTGGACACCATGACCTACTCAAGTCAACACATAAAATTAACCATCACAAGTACCCTCTGGTCTCAGTTCTGTTTTCAAATAACTTGATAGTAAGCCTGGAGAGGGGTAGCTAAATCTGCCCTGATTATTAATGACTTTTGTTATCTTGGGCTAATATTATTTACCAAAGACAAGCTACCCATGAATTTCTAAGCCTTCCGTTGATAAATGTTTCAGCCTTTATACTGTCTCTGTTGCAACTACTCAATTCTGCTGTTGTATATGAGAGTAACCGTGGACTATATGCTAACAAATGAGTGCTCCGTTCCAATAAAACCTTATCGATGGAGATGGAAATGTGAACTGTATGTAATTTCCACCTGTTGTGAAATAGTATTCTTCTTTGGATTCCTCCCCTTGCCTTCCCTCTCAGTCATCTAAGAATGTCAAGAACTTTCTTAGCTTTTAGAGGTTGCAGACAGGAGGTGAGCCACCTTGCTATCTGGGAGAAAGAAAGCCAGCGTTAAGGTCCTGAGGTACATGCCTGGAATGTCCTAGAAACAGCACAAAGGCCAGTGTAGCCAGAGCTGAGTGAGTGAGGGGAAGAAATACATTTTGCTGCATAGGTTTGAAAGATAGGAGAACATAGATGCCTTCCAGAGACCTGGAGAAATAAAGGGAAACTGAGGCTCAGAGAAGTGTGGATTATTTTTTTCCTGCAGCCGGCCAATGTAGGAGCTGGGGCCCTGGGACCGGACCCCAATCTTCGCTACAGAGGACATTGCAGAGCTCCTTGCCCACAGGGAGACCAGCACCCCAGCAACAGAGACAAAGGAGCACTCTCTGCCTTGCAGGGATCTCGTCCTTAAGCCCTGCAAGAATAAGATTTGGCCAGACCTGGTGTCCAGGGAGACAGTGGCAGTCAGGGCTTCGTCACTGCCCGCAATGTTGAAGTTGCCCATATTTCTCTCACCGGGGATGCTTTCTTGCTTGGAAACCTTTTAGCAGGTGACGAGGTATCACCCTGGGTGTGTTCCAGAACACAGGTCTTTGCTAAAGTGGTTAGACAGCCACTTCCCTTCAAAGCCAGGGACTGCCTCCGGGGATGAAGCCATTCAGAGAGCATTTTATATTTGCAAAACATTGCTCTGACATGTTATCCTGTATTCCTCTCAACAGATCAGTGAGATTGGAGAGCTCTCTCGGAGGTTCCGGACACATCGGGAGAAATATGAGGGTCTAGAGGGCTGCTGATTCAGGCGATCCTTCTCGTTGTGTGTGGGGATGTCCTCACCCCTGTCCTCCTCCCCCTCCTCAGTTTTGTCTGTGGCAAGGGATGGAAAAGCAGAAGGCATGGCTCCCGCCTGCAGGAAATTTGTAACGTAGTTGGTCACAAGTTCATTGATTCATCCAGTTGCATATTCATTCAACATCGCCTCCATTCCGTAAACTTTTACTGAGCACCTGCTATATTCCAGTTAATTATTGGAGATCCAATAATGTTAGGGAAAGGCTTCACAGAGGAGAGAGACTTCACTTAGTTTTTCAAATGCATTTTTAAAAGTATATTTATTTATTTTGAGAGAGGGAGAGCACAAGCAGATGAGGGACAGAGAGAGAGGGAGAGAGAGAGAATCCCAAGCAGGCTCTGTACTGTCTGCACAGAGCCTGATGTGGGGCTTGAACCCATGTACAGTGAGATCAGGACCTGAGCCGAGACCAAGAGTCAGATGCTTAGCTGACTTAACCAGGTCAGATGCTTAACCTGACTTAGCCAGGTGCCCTGACTTTGCATAGTTTAAAGGATGGACAAGATTCTCTATGGAATGTAGAATAAAGGGGATATTTTGTTTAGGCCGAGGGAACAGCAAGTGCGAAGAGGAAGAGGCAAGAAAGGGTGTGTGTGTCCAGGGAAGGCTAGGGAGCCTGGTGTGGCTGGGACACGGGAGATGGGGCTGGACTGGGTGAAGGTGAGGGGAGCTGGGCAGGGCTGGAGTCAGACCCGCACGCCGTGTAAGCTGAAAGGCACCTTTTCCTCTGGATGACCAGGAGCCATGGACTGACATGATTGGAGATGGTTTTGCAGAGAATTGCTCTGGTTGGAGCACAGGGAATGAGCAGAGGGGGGAGCAAATCAGAGTGGTCCTTCTGGAAACAACAGAGAGCAAGAGGTATGGGCGTAGTATGATGGGGACGCAGACCCGGACACGCAGCCTGAGAACACTGTGCTGGGAGATAAAGGTCAGCAGGGGCAGGGCTGGCATGGATGGAGGCTCTTTCAGTCTCACGAAGCTGATGAATGGATTACATCTGTCTAATTCTGGGCCATGGGATTAGGAATCTCGCTTGCTCAAATTTGTAATATATATTCTCCAGTGTCCGTTTTTTTTTTTATCAGTAAAAATATGATGTATTGATTTTCTACAAGTTATTTCTCAATTAATTCAGAACTGGGCAGGGAAGAGAGTATTATTATCGGACCTTCTCAAAGAGTCAGAAGAACAGCCGTGCTCCTGGCCCTGACATTATCGAGCCATTGAATGAATTCCAGTAACCACTTACCTCCAGATTACTTGATATGTGAGCAAGATTAAGCCCTGTTCATTTAATTCAGGGGTGTCCATCAGGCTTTCTGATAAAGTGAGCGAATGTTGCCAATTGATAGAGGAAGGTCATGACACCATTAAATCTAGACCCGCAGAGAGGACAGCGGTTGGGGTTTGGGAGCCCTCAGTGTTCAGATGAGAGTGGAATTCATGACTAGGTATTACAGGAGCACTGAGGATCATGTAACCAACATGGGAGGAATCAAAGAAGACTTCCTGGAAGAATGGCCATCTAAGCCATCTTGAAGGGTGAGAAGAGAACAAATATATTGGATTCAGAGTGAGGATTTGGTGGAGTTGGATGGGGTTGGATAGGCTATGGCTGAGGGGGCAGAGCAGTGGCGAGCAGGAGGGAATGGAGTCAATAACAGCATATGCGCATGTTGGTGTTGCTTATAAAGCAGCATTTTCAGTGAAGATAAATAAGGATAGAGAGGCAGGTGGGGGCCAGATAATAAAGTGACTTTTCAATACCATTGAAGTTATCAGATGAGGAATGATAGAGCCTTGAATGATACCCCAATAAAGGAGACAGAACCAAGAGAGGTGATTTCAGAGGAACTTTTGAACAGTGCAGAATGTGATAACCATTTGGATGATGGGATTGAGGGTGAGCTGTGGTCTGAGGTGGTTTATAGATTTCAAAGGACAGCGTGGGATGGCGGATGCTGTTAACCTCTGTGACAATATCGGGGTCTCACATCTTCCTAGCTGAGAGCACCTTGACAGTGCCCAGTGCATCCTGCAGTATGGACGGGGCGGCTCTGTCACTGAGTTCCGGGTTTGCCCAAAGGTATGGGAAGCATTATGCGTTTCCTGACAAAATGGCAAAGTACAACAAGCACTGAGTTTTCCTTCTTTCTTGTGGCCTTGTATTCAGGTGCTTCATGAAGACCTGGAGTGATAAGCAGGAGAAGAAGTCAAGAGAACAGCCTCCCTGCTCGCCTTGACATTACTGAGTTATTGAATAAATGCCAGTAACCACTTACCTCCACATTACATGATAGGTGAGCAAGATAAAGCCCTGTTTGTTTAATTCAAGGGGGCACATCAGGTTTTCTGATAAATTGAATGAATGCATTCTTAACTGATTCAGGAAGGTGGCTGCAATAGAAATCTTCCAGGCTTCGGTTTTGAATCTGCCAGGAGGGAACATGACGATGTGATCAGAGAACATGAGCTGTAGCACCAACACGTCTGGGGTCTGAGCACCCGCTAACAGTTTCCCTTGCAGAGTGGAGACAGGTGTAATCTATATTAGCATGCTGCTTGGCACAGTGACAGTGGGGGCTTCAGCTCCACCTCCTCTTTCTTTCCTTTTTTGTTTATTTATTTTTGAGAGAGAAAGAGAGAGAGAAAGAGAGAGAGAGAGAGTCTGGTCTGGGGAGGGGCAGATAAAGAGGGAGGCAGTGAATCCAAAGCAAGATCCATGCTGAAAGCGCAGAGCCTGACGTTGGGCTCGAACTCCCAAACCGTGAGATCATGACCTGAGCCAAAATCAAAAGCCAGACACTTAAGCAGCTGAGCCGCCCAGAGGCCCCTCCATCTCCTAGTTCTTTATAAGAAACAGGGTTGCTTTCTACAGCCTCATGCAGAACACTTTGAATGACAGGCTTGGAGTCTCAGGTTCAAGCTTCAGCCCTGCCTAATCTGTTCGACCGTGTGGAAGTCTCCTCCCCTCTCAGGGCCTCCGTTTTCCTTTTCCTTAAATGAGAGACTTGACCTAGAATGTGACTTCTGAAGCTCCTCTGGGTTTGAACTGGGTTGCTCCTCTTAACGTTGGTTTCAAATCCTGCTGCGGAAGTTTTCTTCTTGCCAGAAGGTGGTGCTGTTGAGTTCTTCGCGTTCCTGTACTCCCGCTTATCCGCGGTTTTCCGTTCTCAGATTTCCGCTCTCCGCCTGTCAGTCACCCGGCGGTCAGCCACGTCCCACCTCCCCGGAAGCGGAGGATCCCCCCTCCCGCCAATCACTGGGAGATGAGTGGTAGCTCAACCCTACCTCCCAGCCCCCATCATCCGCCTCACTTCATCTCATCACTTAGGCATTTTATCAACTCGGATCAGCTCAATACGGGTGAGTACAGGACAATAAAATTTCGCAAGAGAGAGCGAGCGACCACAGTCACGTAAGGTTTATTACGGCAGATTGTTATGCTTGCTCTGGTTTATTATCAGTTATTGCTGTTCATCTCTTCCTGCGCCTAATTTATAAATTAAACCTCGTCATGGGTACGTAAGTTTAAGGAAAAAAAAAAAGATTTGGTACTATCTGCAATTTCAGGCATCTGGCGGGGGTCTTGGAACACATCCCCATTGCCCCGCCCCCCATAAGAGGGGAACGACTATATCGTAAAGAGTGCTCTGTTTGCTTCAGGTTCTGGGAGACCCAAGCTGGCCATTCTTAGGTGCTCTGAGCGTGAACTTTTGGTTGCAGGGGGCGCTGTAGGTCCCGGCAAGGCTTTGCCCCCTTCCCGGCCCTGGGACCCAAGGGTGCACGTACCCGGGTCAGTTCTGTTCAGGTCTCAGAGTACTGGTCAGTACTGTTCTAGTTTCACTGGCCTCCTCCTTTCAGGGCCACAGAAGGGACGCTGGGGGGCCCTTTGGGCTATTTCAGGGTGTGGGGGAGACAGAGGTCGGAGGGTTGACCCCCAAGACCGGCTGGTGCAGGTTATACCTGAGACTGCCCAGCTGAGGGTCTTGGCAGAAACAAGCGTGTTTGACTTGACCAGGACTCACAAGACTACTCTTGACCCCTTACCTCAGACCATCCATGTCCCTGAGTCCCTTCCAACCCCTGTCTGCTGGAGCTACTTCTCATTACTGGAACTTTCTAGATCCATCTGGAAGCACCAAAGCTTCACATCTGGCCAGGAGTCCTCACCTCACCTGAATTTCAATGGGGTTGATGGTTTGGGCGTGACTGAGGACTCCCCTGACCTGTCTTAACTGTTTGTACCCAGGAGCAAGCCCCAGAAGGCTGTCTTGGTGTCCTGTCAACAACCGCCAGAGGGGTGAGCCCTTGTGGGTACAGACCGTCACCATCAACAGCAATCAATGCCACTTTTTCTCAGGCACATAATATTGATGAGGACTGAGCTTTCCCACAAAGGCAAAGGCATATGAACAGTTTCCATCAGATCAGGAAGTGCTCTCACTTCTCACTCGGGTTCCAGCTCCTAGGTGGGCCCGTCGCTGGGATCCATCAGCTGCCCTCTCTTTCGGGAGCTGCTTCCATGCACCGCGTCCCCTACCTCGTGGGTGCCTTCTCCCGTCAAGCCCCACTGAAGAACCTAAGGTGGTCAAACCAGCCTGTGCTTCCTTGCTCCCCAAACCCTGCTGGGACAAATCACAGGGTTTGGGGTTTCATAGGTGTGCTGTGGTTCACCAAGGGGACCCAGACAGTCGATGTCTTCAAGACATTGCAAACAAGGCAGAGTGGAAAAAGGTAAGTTCTGGAAACACAGAGCCTGGGATGAGGCTCCCAGGTCTATCACTACTGCCTAGCGCAACAGCACCTGCGAGGCATTTAATTGCTCTCTATTTATATACAGACGTGCACGTGTCCACGTATGCTTGTATATATGTACGTACACACAGAAAACAACTGTTTGGGTGCTTGGCTTCAGGTCATGATAGTTTGTTGAATGTATGTTGTTTTATATCCAGTCCCTGGGATGTTTATTGAACTATGGGGAATACAGGATAATGATTAGCTTTCCTCTTGAAAGGAGCCCCCTTTTGGGGTCAGTGATTTCTTGGGTTCTGGTGACATTTTGGGGGGATTTAGTTTTAATTGCCTTCGTTTGGTCAATGTCTTTTAAAAAACACTCAATATTTCCCCAATTCTGGGACAAGAGTTGTCTTTTTATGCTGGAATACCCATGTGACCTGCTTAAGAACATTTTGGGGTACTGACCTCTGCCCATGGCAGAGCAGTAACAAGAACGAGAGAGTGTTCTCAGGTTTCAGGGCCTCAGATCATTCTGCAAAATCTTTGCCCTTTTCTTACTTCATGGAAATGGGTACCAATGTACCTCCCTCTATGAAAAGCCTGAGCAGCAGTGATTTAACTCAGAAATCACAGAGTGATCATTTGAATGATGGCAGGTAGATTTATTTTGGTTTTGAACTACTACTACTACTGCTGGTAACGTTTTTTATATGTGTATTGTTTTTTGTTTTTAAAGTGATTTCCTATGTATTATCTTCCTGTGACATCCCCAGAGTCCAGGAATAAGAATATTGAATATTATTTATCCATATTTCATAGATAAGAAACTCAGAGCCTTGAGAGGTTATGTAATAATTGTAAGCACTGCTATCAATCACATGCTTGTTTGGAACATCGACCTTATGAGGAAGGCATTATTGTAACCATTTTTCAGGTAATGCAGCTGGGCTCAAGAGACGCTGAATAACTTGTTCAAGATCACACCGCTACTGAGAAGAACCAGAATCCACACGTTTGTGTATAAAGTCTCATAGGTTTTGCTTGTTTCTTGGCAGCATGGTGCTCTTCCCCTAAGAGTGGTGCCCGTGTGGGAAAGACACTGGCCTGGGAGTCAGGAAGCCTCTGCTCCTGCCCGCGTCTGCCCCTAACCCGTGAGTCATCTTGGGTAAGTCGCGTTCCTCCACTTCCCTTCAGCTTCGTTACGTAAAGCGTGGAGTGTGGAAACGAGGCACCTGCTAACTCTAGGACGCCGGTGTATTTGAATGACTCCCCGGGTTACAAAGTGGGAGTGATTACAGAGCTGCCCAGACATGGCCACTAAGCGTCTACACTGCTTAGCTCTTGTCCATGTCTTTCGCGTCTGAATGAGAACTTCCCTCCAAGAAGGATTCACCGGTACGGGCGCAGCTGCCGATCCTGCAGGGAAGAGTGTTGGGGAGGAACAGCAAGGCTGAGAGTCGGGGTCGCAGTGGAAGCCTACCTCATCCCTGCGGCGTGGCAAGGATGGAGGAGTCTCACATAAGCCAAGCGAGGGGAAGGTAGCTGAGCGTGATCTGCTGTGCTGTCTTGGGGTTCCCCCAAAGCAGAGCCTACAACAAGGGCTCACATGCAGGTCATTTATTTGGGGAAGTAATTTGGAGATCAAGAGTGGGGGGGTGCTTGGCAAAATGACGTGGAGGGAGGGAACGCCAATCCCAAGGGTGCATTCTTGAGGTGGTTACTGCTGCGCACAAATGGGTCTTGATTTTGCAGGCTCTTGCCTTGGAATTGCCACTAGAGTCATGGAAAGCCACTTGAGTCTTCCGCTGGAAGCTTCCAGGTGTTAACTCCCCTGTACTTCCAGTTTGCACATACTCCGGAGTGGCTGAGTGGACTCCAGCCCACAGCCGCTATGGTGAGGGGCCCTGGGCAGAAAGCAGGGGGTGCCTGGGGCAGCAGAAGAAAGAATCTAAACCTTGTTGCTTCAACAATCACCAGGGCAAAATGGTTGCCGAGAGGATGAGAGATGGAGCATCAAAGATGTCTGCACGATCGTGGGGCTGGTACCCAGCCCCTGTGGGCTCTGGGGTAGGTTTCAGGGTGAGGTACAAGTGTGGGGATGGAGGGGCTGCGAGAGATTGTTCTAGAGTGCATCTGCCACATCAGGAAGCTGTGTGATGGAGAGGCCCCATACGTTCTCCCACGGGTGCTCTGTGAGACAGCCAGCATTTGGAAGTGAGCCACTCAGAGCTCATAGGTGACCTAAAGGAAGAAGACTCTCTTCCTCTTCTCTGTATTCCCCTCTTCGCCCCTGGAGGAATTAGGAGTGGAGGCAGATGAGGTAGGGAGGCCACCTCCTCCTCCCCACCACCTCCTCCTCCCCACCAAGTCCCTGGGGCCGATAGGCTGAGCACCGAGCTGGGGGAGGGGAGGGGAGGGTGCAAATGCCAAACTTGACATGACACTTGTGTTCCACTGCACTGGGCTGAGTTTTTAGTACCCAAAAGTGACCAACAGACAAGCTGTATGGGATGCCACTACGGGGTGGAGAAGGAGGTGTGACACAGCAGCATTGATGGCGGTGCCGAGAGGGAAGCTTCCGAGAGGGCATAGATGTTCAGCCACTGCCCACCGTTATTAATTTAGCTATTTATCACGTGGGACACCTGATCCACGATACTTCTTTTCCCCCAGAGCGGCCTTCTCAGTTTAGATGATGTCACGTGTGTATCTGACCTGCAATGTTAAGGACAAAGTGCACTTTATGATGGCGGTTCCAGCCTCTTGGGCCGTCAGGGACCAGCTAGGTAGCAGAAGGGAGGGTGGCAGGCTGCTTGGGGCCACTGAACCAGAGCGCTCATGCCCTCCTCCCAGGGGGCAGGCACTGTTGAGCCATAGCCGGCCGCCTGGCAGAAACAGCAGAGGAGGGAGTTTGGATCTTTGATGAATTGCGTCCACCGTACTGGCCCTCGGTCCCCACGGTAGACTGTGCTAATGCCCCTAATTCTTTACCCCTTTCTGTATCCAGCTCCTTTTCTAGTTAACTTTACAGCGTCCTCCCATTATGGTTGGGGACACTTTCTTGTCTCTGGGCCCGTCTCATTCTCTGGTCTGGTTTTGGCCAGTGGTACGTTAGCAGCTGAGACACAATGGCGGCTCGAGGGGCTGGGTTTGCCCTCTTGCACGTCTGCCCTCCCCATGAGGAGAGTACGCGTGCCGCGTGCACTAGCTGCTGATCCCACGAGGGGAGTGGGGGCGTGCGGGGCTGAGCCACACCAGCCAAGCCCCTCCTTGATCAGCTGGCCTGCGGATTATAGAATGATAATAAAAATTATAAAATAATCATCATTATAAATGATGATTGTTGTTAAGTCCCTGGGTCTGGGGTGGTTGGTTACAGAGTGATTTTGTAGCAGCAGTTAAGCTAATAGAACAACATCAAGGACACTGGTAACGTGACATGATTTCTGCTGCGCCTCTAGGTGGCTTCCAGTTCTCCCCGACACCGTCGCCTAGGCAGCCACTGGTACGCCATGGGAATGAGCAAACCCATTCTGGACTGTTGGCCAGACTCCAGGTGACAGGGAGCCTCTGATGGCTGCCGTTGGTGCCTGGGTGTGTTCGCGGCACCACTGGGTGTCCCCTTCCTTTGTTCTGTCTGCCCTGGTCCTCAGAGAGCTGGTGGCCCAGCCACTGTGAGCTATTCAGCACTTGCAGGGTATCTGATTGAGTCTATTTGGTCCCCTTTTTCTTAGTATTTGTTCTCTGGGCTTTTTACAGCTTCAAAGAGCTTCTCACCCATATTCACTAATTAATTCATTACTCCAGCGAGTAAAACCTGAAGCAGTGAGAGGAGAATGTCATTAGCAAGAATACCAGAGGCTCATTATTTAGAGTAGGTTGCACAGAGCCCAGCTCCATCCACCAGGGCTGTTAACCCCTTTTCTGGCTGACAGGGCCTCCTCAGGTGAGTGTGTGTCCAGGTAGGAGTCTGCTAGGCACTCAGCAGTCGCCAAGCACCTACTGTGTGCTCAGCTAGTTATGCTGGGTGCCACAGGGATACAGGAAGTTATAAGACATGGTTTCTGACTTCAAGGGCATTCGGTCTAGTGAGAGCTCTGCACTCAGGTAGACCTGAGTTTGAATCCCAGCAATTTAGAAGCTGTGTGGCTTTGGGCTAAGTAGCCTCAGTTTCCTCGTCTCTAAAATGAGATGCTCGGACCTCTTTAGGGGCAACGTGAGGATAAACAACGCGATGCAAATACAAGGTCTGGCACACAGCGAGTGCTCCATAAACTACATGTTTACTAATGTCACCCAGATGTGTGCCTTCACGTGTGTCTCATCAGCACAGGTGCACGGGACAGCGTGGCAGGAGGAAGGGAGCTGAGAGAAGGTAGACATTTGGGGGACACCTTTATTTCAGCGGTGATCGGAGGAAGAGGGAGCCGAGAGGGAAACCAAAGTGTAGAAGGGGAGAAGGAGGGCGGGGACCGCAGCAGCACTCCAGCAGGTGGGTCCCAGCAGGTGAGCTTTGAGAACGGGGAGGCAGGAAGGTGGCCACCAGCAGTGCCCTGTGCTGAGATGGAGCAGGGTGCAGTCTGAGGACATTCACCCATTTGATCACCCAAGGGCCGCTGAGAGTCGGGGTGGCCTTGTAAGGTTCCGCCCAGTCACCTCCTGTGGGGAGCATGGCTGACCTCCAGCCTCTGCCCCTCTGGACTGGGTTGCCCATAGCGGGTGCCTAGGGAACGTGCTGAATAACAGCTATATGCCAGTATTCATCTCCGCAGTTTTTAAAGTTTATTTATTTTGAGGGAGAGAGAGCACACACCCAAGCTGCCGGGAGGGGCAGAGAGAGGCAGAGAGAGAATCCCAAGCAGGCTCTGCTCTGCCCACTCAGAGCCCAACGAGGGGCCCGAACCCACGAACTGTGAGTTCACAACCTGAGTCGAAACCAAGATTCTGATACTTACCCGACTGGGCCACCCAGGCGCCCCTCATCTCAGCATCTAAACTGCTTACAAATTTAATCCTCACGGCAGTTCCAAGGTATGGATACTATTACCTTTGCTTTCCAGGTGAGAAAAAAGGGGCAAGTCCGTGCCTGGCACCGAGGCCTGATCCCAGGTCCTGCCATACCATCCCGATCCGAGACCCTTTAGTAAGACGTTCAGTTCTCCTGGGTTGTCAGTGTCCACTTCCGGTTGTCACTGTCCGCTTCCGCTTCCGGCGGCCAGCCTCCGGGCCCCTTGCTGCCTTAGGTCTGCGTTCCGGCACCGCCCCCGGGGCAAGCTCCGCCCCGCTTCCGGTCCAGCTTTCTTGTCCAGGGTTTGCCTTTCTTTTGCTTTCCCCGCCGTGGGTGCAGGGTTAAAGCATAGTGCTAAAACGGCATCTCTTCGTGCATCTCTTATAACACTTAATCGCTGGTAATGACTGTGACCCCCGCGGCACTGATGTAGTGAACTTCAAGTTGGCATTTCAATTAGCTGTGCTGATTGCTGGGTTTGGGCATTTCATGTATCTGTGAGGTGGGTGAGCCTGAGAGCAGTCCGCTAAGGGACTTATTACCACAGTGCTTCTTGGGGGGGAATAAATAACCTCATTACAGCTCCTTTTGCTCTGGCGGAGAGAGAGGAAGAAAATGTCTCAGGGCAGTTGTTTGGGCGGGGGTAGGGGTGGGGGGCAGGGCTCGGTGCCTGCGACTAAGTGGACCTAGCGGGAGGGTTTCCTTTCTCCCTTTCCCTCCCTTAGTCTCCAGCCCTCTCCTGTCTTCTCCCCTCCCCTGCCCCTCCTTGCCTCTTCTTCCTTCGGTTTGTCATTTCTTTCGTTCTTTTGCTAAAGCCTTTGATGGAAATAATGGAGTGGCCTAGGCTTCCCAGCACTCACAGGTTCGTGGGTACAGATGGGGTCCCGATAGCAGTTGAACTTGGAACTTACAGACACGCACGTGTGCACGCATGTGCTTCAAAGCCCCAGTCTCCCCCTCCCCAGGTATCCTTGGGAGACCCCCGGGTGTCTCACAGCTGCTTTCCTGTGGTGTCTGCCATGTTCTTCTTCTCCTGCCGGGGGCTCCTCTCAGGGCTCCTGGAGACATTGGTGGCATTGTGACACCCCAGAGAGCACAGGGTCTCTCGCTGCCCTGCTCAGCTTAGCTGCCCTGCGGTGGGGCCCCCTGGGGCCCTCGTCAGGTTAAAGCATCACTCAGGGTTGGACGTGCACCCCGGTCGGGAGGTTTAGATACTATCTTTTCCCCCCCGGCCCTCTCTCTTCCCTTCTCTCCTCTGGGCGGCTGTGCCTCAATTCCATCCCTCTTCCTTGCCTCCTGCCCCATTCAGCCAGATAAGCCAGACCCAGCTCCAGTAAGCTCCGCAGACACCCAGACCCCACGGAGGCTGTCACTTCAAAAGGGGGCACTGAAATGGGTGCTTATTTTGAATTTTGCTGTAGCTGACTTCAGGGTCTGCTCTCAGGGTTACCACGATGGGCTGTTCTTTTCCTAAATGAGCACCTATGTGGTCCCTGGAAAAGGCCTTGGATTTGGTGGAGTCACAGATCCTGATTTCAATCCCTCTGGTACTTTTCAATGTAGGAACCGCTCCCATTGGTTAAGTGTGTGTGTGTGTGTGTGTGTGTGTGTGTGTGTGCGTGCGCTTAATTTATCTGTAAATTCAGCAGGGTCAAATGAGATTCTGTGAGTAAAAATTATCCTGGTACATAATAATACCAGGGAAATAATTTTTTTTTAACCCATCCTCACTACACTGTTTAAAAACACATAGTTTCCTGCTGTAATAAATCTCAGCTCCTTTCCCTGCCACCACCATGGTGGTCCCCATGGTGCCCCTCTACTTGCCCTGACTTCTCCCACCTTCCTGCCCTGGCTCCTTTCTTCCTTAGCCTGTAATGTTGAAAAAAAATCAGCTAAGATTCAGACCTAAGAGGCCTATGATTTGATTCAGGTTCACTGTCTACTAGCTGTGTGAACTTGGGTGCTTCCTGGGGCTTCCCGTTGGTTTCTGGTTCCAGTTCCGGTTCCGGTTCCCATAAGCACCCTTCTGGAAGCAGCAGCGCCCTCCTGGTGCGGCTGCTTGAAGCCAGCTTGCATGCGGATTCAGTCTCTTCATGCCCACTGCTAACGACATCAGCCAGGCAGTGCCCTTCCTCATAACTGGGTCTGGGGCTCATGCGGTGGACTTTTGCTGAGCTCGCATCCCCGCAACAGGGTCCCTTCCTCGGAGGCCCAAGTTTCAGCTCCAAGGGGCCCCTTCTCCAAGGGGCCCCTTCTCCAAGTTTCCAAGTTTTAATAATGAATCATTTCAGCCTCTTCCCTTGGTTAATCCAGCCCTAAGTGGTTACTTTAAAATTCTCTTTGTACTCAGTTATCAGGTTAATAACTTTGTGTCTGGTTAACAATCCTTAATTCTAATTCTGTTTAAATAGCTACTGTGGTTTCTGCCTCCTGATTGAATCTTGGTTTATACCAGTGACTGGGGCGGATCAAAGGTTCTTATAGGCTCCTTGGAGAGAGCAATAAACAAAATGGGGAAAATAGCCCCTCATGGAGTTTACATTCTGTTCAGGCAAAACAAAACATAAACACCTGCATAAGGAGGGGCGCCTGGGTGGCTTAGTCGGTTAAGCGTCCGACTTTCACTTAGGTCATGATCTCGCGGTTCGTGGGTTCGAGCCCCGTGTCGGGCTCTGTGCTGACTGCCGGCTCAGAGCCTGGAGCCTGTTTCAGAGTCTGTGTCTCCCTCTCTCTCTGACCCTCCCCTGCTCACGCTGTCTCTCTCTCTCTTAGAAATAAATAAAAATATTAAAAAAAAAACAAAACACCTGCATAAGGAAAATATGGTTATGTCAGAGGGGGTGAGTGCTGTCTGGAAACAGATGTAGAAGGGTCGGGAAGGAGGTGGTTTGCAGTTTAAGCTGTAATGTCTGTGTGACACCGCCCATCGTATATATGGAAATACTTGGTGGCCCAAATATTGGGAATTATTTTGTTTCATCCATAGCCGAGCCTTTTTGTGAATCTTGGAGATTGTGTAAAACCAGGGAGGGTATAGAGTAAACAGGACTCAAAATGGATGCCATACCTGGAAAAATATAAAAAAGGCAAAGGTTTTAAGTGGATGGCTAATGAGTATGAGTGTGTATGTGTATGTATGTGTGTGTGTGTAGCAGTGGTGATTCAGTTTACAGCGTAACCATTGAATCCAGCAGTCTTCCTTAGAGCAGATTCGCAGGCTCATCTTAAACCATGGATACTATAGACCAGAAAGAGACTCCATTTTTCAAATAAAAGCTTTTACAAGTTTCCTCATCACTTCCCACTTCTTGAAGGATTCCAATCACATTTGTGTACCTATTCATTTATTGTCCTGGACAACAGGCGGACCTCTTGAATCGGAGAATCCCACCGTTAGGGTTGTTCATTTAGGCAATGTGCCCAGGGTGGCAGCTTTTTGCTTCCAGGTTTCTGAGTCCTGAGGGAAGGTGTGACCAGTGTCTTGGGGACAGAAGGGCATGGTTCTGGGTTGTAATTAACTCCACAGACCGGATTGAGGGAACAGGACTTGTATCTCAATGAAGAGCCTAATTTCTTGCTGGCAGGTGTTGTAATAGCTTTTTGACAATTCTTTTTCTCAGGACTAGAGAAAAAAATCTGACTCCAACTCGTACTTCTTTGTATTTTGCAGAACAATTTGTGTGTGTGTGTGTGTTGGTCAGAACGCTAGGTACTAAAGCCCCCAAATGGAAGAGTGGGGGTGGGTTACTCAGAGAGCTGGGCCAGCCTGGCCTGCGTGGGACTAGTTTCCATCCTGGGTATTTACACAGCAGGGGATTCCTCTTCTCCTGATTTCGGAAGAAGTCACAGATTTTCGTCTTTGACTTTCTGAAAATGTCCGTGGGCTGCATGGAACGCTTTGTTTATTAATGAGGAGGAGAAACAGATCCACCTTTCTTTCCTGAAAGTTTGTAGTCCCCTTGGCATCATTCCAGGCGAGAGAAAGTTTATTTTCTTGCTATTGCTGAGGGCCCTGTGAGGTCTCGGTTACGCCCCATGCTGGGATTCAGAGATGTCACGTAAGTAGGTGGACCGCAGACCAGAAGGTTATTCTGAGTGTTTGGTTTGTGCTGGGCACTGTGTTGCAGGCTTCATACGCATTTATCTCATTTAATCCACAGACCCATCTATGAGATGATTGTCCTTATTTTACACAGGAAGATATTGAGCTGTTGGGGATATTGGGATATTAAGTAACTCAAGTGAGGTTTAGAAATGGGCCTCCAACCTAGGTCTGTTTGATACGGTTTGCAAAGGATACTTGCATGAGGCGGGTGGAGGAAGGGAGTTTCTGAGCTAAAACTACTTCATGTCCCTTTCTACGACTCAACATTGAAGGTCTGAGAGAACGGTCATGTTTGCTCTATGTTCTGAAGACAAACCAGATCTAATCAAACCTAAACTTACTTGTGCAATGGCCCTACTAGGCTAGCTACTATTGTTAAGTCCTTTTAAACTTCTGATCATATTCAATTTTCTCAGTATCTTGAGAAATAGAGATTATTGTCCCCCTTTTTACAGATGACCTCACTGAGCTTAAGGTTGAACTAGCCAGTCTTCCTGAAACTGGGTTCATGGTTTCTAAAGGTTAATCTCTTCTCTGAGATTAACAGACTGCTGTTCTTGTTATCAATGGCTATGGACAAACCAACCCAAAACTAAGTGACGTAAGACAATCGTCATTATATTATGCTCACACTTTTGTTGGTCATGGATTAAAACAGCATACAGGGAGGGTGGCTCCCAGCTGAGTGGGACTTCAGCTCAAGGTGCTCTAACTACTGGAGATATCGGGGTTGGCTCAGCTAGACACCTCTGGGTTCTTCAGTTCTTCGTCACTTTGCTTCTGCTGGAAGTGAATGTCCAAGATGGTGCCTTTACTCATGTCTGACATCTGGGCAGGTATGGCTGGGACAGTTGGAACAATTCAGGCATTTTCTGTCTCTTTGTTTTTAAAATATTCTTTTTTGTTGTTTATTTTTGAGAGAGAGAGAGAGAGAATGCACATGAGCAGGGGAAGCACAGAGAGAGGGGGAGAAAGAGAACCCCAAACAGACTCTGCAGTGTCAGTGCAGAGGCTCTGATGTGGGGCTCTCACTCATGAATGAGCCATGAGATACTGACCTGAGCTGAAATCAAGAGTCGGATGCTGGGGCGCCTGGGTGGCTCAGTCAGTTAAGTGTCTAGACGACTTTAGCTCAGGTCATGAGCTCATGTCCGTGGGTTTGAGCCCCACATTGGGCTCTGTGCTGACAGCTCAGAGCCTGGAGCCTGCTTCGGATTCTGTGTTTCTCTCTCTCTCTGCCCCTCCCCTGCTTGTGCTCTGTCTCTCTCTGTTGAAAATAAGTAAACATTAAAAAAATTAAAAAAAAAAAGTTAGACGCTTCACTGACTGAGCCACTCAGGTGCCCCAGGCATTTTCTCTGTTTATATGGACTGTCCAAGGGGTTCCCTTGGGTTTCCTCACAGTGTGGTGATTTCATGGCCTCTCAGTCTTAACACTATTGACATTTGGGGATGGACGATTCTTTTTTTGTGAGTGGTTGAGACCAGATTCCAACTTTCCTAATCTCCAGCTTTTATACAGTTCGCTGAGCTATACTTGAGTTTGAATGACTCATTGTTGAAGACATGGGCTCAGTTCCAAAGGCCACTCAGGACTTTGTTCTTCAGGACTCCTTTAGGAAAGCAAATGCTTGCGATGCCAGACAGGATAACCTTTAGCAATGCTGTAGAAGAGAATGTAAAAGGCTGCTTTATTTATATAATCCTATGTACCACACACTATTCTGGGTGCGTATATATAGCCATATATCCATATACATAATTTTTTATAAAATTAAATCCTGTTACAGTAATAATATCTTCATTCTGTAGTTAGCTGCACTGAGACGTGACCATGTAGCTCAAGTCACTTGCTCATCGTGGACTGGGAGGCAAAGATCTTGCAATGATTGAGACCCTAAACATGTCAACGTCATGAAAAAATGTTGGAGTCAAGCACGAACTAGCTCCAGAGCTGTTTTAACCCTTCCCACTCATACCACAGTGTCTGTTTTATTCTGCCCATTTGAAAGTCATGCCTCTGTATCAGCCTCTCTCTCCATCTACCTACTAACATCTGGGAACTCTGGAAAGGCTTTGTCTGATATTTATCATGCCCATCAGAGTCACTAGGCAATCAGTGGGTTTCTTTGCAGAGACGAAAACCAGGCTGACAACTCAGGGGAGTCTGATGCAGTATTTTTAGGGCCCTTTTTTTCTGTGCAATTATTGTTTTTTTAGCGTTGATTGTCAGTAGTTGCAAATAGACAAAACTGTGCGTGAGGTGTCTGTGGGTGTTCAGGATGTGCAGCCACTGAGCCCATGAGTGACGGATGGTCATTCTATCTGGCATTTGACAAGCCTTAAGTATAGACGTCATGATAGGTTGTCACTACAGGTTCAGTTCAAGGATGTTTTTATATGGAAGTGTGGGGGGGGGGTCCTGGAGAAGGAGTTCAAGTCATAAAGAAAGTTTGGTGTTTTGCCACATCAGCTGCTAAATCACACTTACACTTTCTCCAGATCCCCCACAGACTTTAATTTTCAGTTTTCATTCGAAAATAACAATGTCAGTTTATGGATCACTGGGACTGAAGGTCTCTTTGAGAATACCAGAAGGCTCTAGTACTTCTGCCCTCACAGACTGCAAATCAGTAATTCCCTGGCACCCAGTAGGTGCTCAAGAAACATTGGTTAAGTGAATGGAAGAGCTGTGGTCTGGCCTGAGAGCTGAAATGCTGCATTACAGGTGTTGACAGTTGAGAATACAGTATAAGTATATTATTAATTGTTACCATCATTATTCCAGGGACTTGTCCAGCCTCAGAGAGGGCTCATCTCAACAACAAAAAAGTAGCTAGAGTACAAATTATAAAAAAGTAATTCCTATTCATTTTTTATTGACTTCCTCAGAGAACGCTAGAAGGAGAAGGTCCATCTCATTCACTGAAACATCAGGTACTCTCCCTTCTCTTTTCTCTACACCTTGCTCATACCTAGTGGTTACTCCAGAATCTCTAAAAGTACCACCTCCAAGAATTACTTCCTTATAATTCTTAAGCAGTTTTATATCTCTCCCAACAACCCCAAGTTTTTCCAAATATAACTCTCCTTGGTCTCTTCCTTCAAGCAGGACTCCTGGTTCTCTTGAGGAGAAGAGGAGGGTTAGGGAAACTAAATGGACAGTTAACAAGATTTTTATTTGAAAAACAAGGGAGAGATAAAGGCTGTGAAGACTCACATGATAATTTTTATTCTATAATTGCTTCACATATTAATTTGTTTATTGAGTAAATACTAAGTAGCAGCTATATGTACAACAATTTCTTCATACATTCATAAAGATAGAGTTTGCCTATTTTCAGTTTTAATATCTATTGGCAGATTACTTTCCCCCCAAACTGTGGCAATTCATGCAATCAACTTTCAAAAGTGCTTGTTTCTTTGCATTTTCATCAGCTCTGGTTATTATCTCCTCTTCAATTGTCAGTCTGATGAGTTACTTTGATTTGCATTTCCCTGAATACTAGTAAAGATGTTTCTAAGAATATTTTCATACATATTATCCACTTGGATTTTCTCACTAGTGATTTGACTGTTTTTATAATTTTCCCATTTTCTGATTTTTTCTTTTTAAATCGTCAATTTTTAGATGCTCTTTATATATTAGGGTGTTAACTCTTTGCTTATATGATTTGTTGAATTAATTATGGTAATAGTAGCTTCTATAACAAATGAACCTCCAAATTTTAGTGGCTTAATACAACAGAAAATTATTTCTTTCTTGTTGAAATTTTTTTAAATGTTTATTTATTTGGGGGTGGGGACACAGAGAGAGGGAGACACAGAGTCCGAAGCAGGCTCCAGGCTCTGAACTGTCAGCACATAGCCCAATGTGGGGTTCGAACCCACAAACCATGAGATCATGGTCTGAGCTGAAGTCAGACGCTTAACTGACTGAGCCACCCAGGCACCCCCAGAAGATTATTTCTTATTCTTCTGACAACCCAGTATGAGCAGTCCTCATTTGTAGGTGGGCAGCTTTCTTCCAATTGGTATTTCAGGGACTTGGATTCTTACCGTCTTATGGCTCTTCCATCTATATGGCCTTAGCGTTCTCTGCATATAACTAAAGAAAGGGAAAAGTAGGGTGGAGAGTCCCTACCAACTTCTTAAAAGGCCCAGCCTAGAAGTGCCACACACTGTTAAACATTGATGCGATATCGATGCAAGGGGCTGGCTGTGGTTCCTGGCTGGGCAGCTATCCCTGAGTGTGAAGTTTTGGTAGACAGTTAGCCATCTTTCTGCCACATGTGTTGCGGGTATTTATTTTCCTGTCTAATACTTGTCTTTTGACTTTACTTATGATATTTTTGTCATAAAATAATAAATATTATGGAATTATCTCTGTCCATTTACCTATCATTTATCTATCTATCTATCTTATTCATCATCTATCATCTAATCTTTCTATCTTGCTGTCATCATTTATTTTGTGGTTTCTAGGATCCCTAACTTGCTAAGGACAGTCACCCTCATCTCAAGGTTATACACATTTCCCCCTAAACTTCTTATCACATCTGTAATTTACATTTTCAATATGGTATGAATCAGGTTAAAAAAAATTTTTTTTTAAATGTTTATTATTTTTGAGCAAGAGTGAGAGACAGAGTGTGAGTGGGGGAGGAGCAGAGAGAGAGTGAGACACAGAATATGAAGCAGGCTCCAGGCTCCGAACTGTCAGCACAGAGCCTGATGAGGGGCTCAAACTCACAAACTGCAAGATCATGACCTGAGCCGAAGTTGATGTTCAACCGACTGAGCCATCCAGGCACCCCTGAATCAGGTTTTTTTTAACCACAGTTTTTCCAGTGAATATGCTGGAATTCCCTTTTTGGCCATTTTTGGTTTGTTTCTTTGTATATTAACTCTATCCTGGTGTGTATTCAGTTTCACACTGTTTGTCCAGTGTTATGGAAATATCAGACTAGGCTGACTACAGTGGATTGGAGTGAGTTTACAAATGGCTTTGTCAGGATAGCTGTCATCTTAACTATTAGGTTATGTGGGCTTTCTCTTTAAATAAGTTAATCTCGGGGCACCTGAGTGACACTGTCAGTTAAGCGTCTGACACTTGATCTCTGCTCAGGTCATGATCTCATGGTTTGTGAGTTTGAGCCCTCCATCGTTCTGTGTACTGATGGTACGGAGCCTGCTTGGGATTCTGTCTCTCCTTCTCTCTGCTTCTCCCTCACTTGTGCTCATTCTGTCTCAAAAAGAAGTTACTCCTGGGGTGCCTGGGTGGCTCTGTTGATTAAGCGTCAGACTCTTGATTTTGGTTCAGATCGTGATCTCAAGATTTATAAGATTAAGCCCTGTGTTGGGCTCTGCACTGATGGCACAGAGCCAGCTTGGGGTCCTCTCTCTCTGCCCCCACTGCCCCCACCCCTTGTCCCTCCCTCACTCATGTTCTCCTTCTGTCTCTCAAAATAATTAAATAAGCATTTTAAAAATTAATAAATAAGTTATTCTCATCTTTCTTAGCTCTAGCTTCTGTCTTTGAGAAACAAAAACAATACTGTTTGCAGATCGCAATGGTGGGTTGAAGAGGCCCTCCATGCATTCTTTGACATTCCTCCTGTTGAGACATGAGGTGTATGTCTCATCCTCTTGAATCTGGGGAGACTCTGGGATTTCTCTGATCAAGAAAACATGGCCGAAGAGGTGTTGCGCTGGTTTCTGGGCCCAGGCCTTAAGAGAATGGCAGCACCTCCCCTCTGGAACATTTGCCCTTGGAGCTGCTGTGTGGGAAATCTGACTGTCCTGAAGCCCCTGTGATGTAGAAGGCCAAGCCGCATGGAGGGAGCCTAGGCAATGCAGAGGGAGAGAGAGAGAGAGAGACACAGACAGACAGAGGCCAAGGAGCATCAAGATGCCAGGGATGCTATGAAAAGCCGTTGTGAAGTGACCCTTTAGCCCCAGTCACCCCAGCCGGTGGCAGGAGATCTGAGAGGAACCTCCCAGCTGAGCCCCACCCCAACCCCAGTTCCTGGCCCACCCCCCCAGATTGTACAAACATAACATGGTGGTTTTAAGTCACTAGATTTTGTGGTAGTTTGGTATGCAGCCTTTGGTAATCAGACATGGTGGAGATCTTGTATCATGTGCCTAGTGTCGTGTTCATGAAATAAGGTAGCTGTGACTGACAGTAGCGTTAGAATCTCTCCCGGAGGAGAGCACAGGCTAGTGGAGGACACTTGTCCCTTTCTCTTTTGCAGGGGTCCGCTTCCGTGCTGGCACCAGCGGGTGCTTCATACCAGCAAGCCGAGCTGTCCGTCAGCTCAGCCTCTAGAATAGATGGAAACTTTAGGCATAGCACATGGTGTGTCTGGCGTCTTGGCCCTTCCTCGGACTGTCTCCAGCCGCTTCCCTGTCCTTACCTCCCTCTACTTCCGGGAGTGGTCCTTTCTTCCAGTCCAGGTAGACTCTCCTTTCTGTTGATCCTATAACATCAGATGTGGACACCATGGGCTCTTTCAGTGTTGTCTTCCTGTCTCCTTTCCGCGTTCCTTCTTCCCACCCTGCCACTGCCTGTAAAACCTGAAAAGGCCTCTCCTGATGTCTTCCACTTGCTAATTCCGGTGACCTCTCCGTACCCAGCCCTGGCGCTCTGTCCCTATGAGCCTTTCGTAAGTATTCTGGTTTGTGTACCTCCCTTCCTCCTCTGAATTCCTTCAGCACTTTTTTTTCCCCCTACCTTTTACATGTATTAAACACAGGCTGTTCTGCTGTGTGACCAAGTCATACCATGTCTCTTAATCATCCACTGGACAAATATTTATTAAGCCTCTACCACATGCCAGACACTCTTTTGGTTGCTGGGGACATAGCAAGGCAGAAAACAGAAAAAAATCCTTTCTTAAAAGTTTTTAAAATTTTTATTTATTTTTGAGAGAGATGGGGAGAGAGAGAGAGAGAGAGAGCGCACACAAGAGGGGAGGGACAGCAAGAGAGGGAAACACAGAATCGGAAGCAGGCTCCAGGCTCTGAGCTGTTAGCATGGTGCCCGATGCGGGGCTCGAACTCGCCCAATGCGAGATCATGACCTGAGCTGAAGTTCACTGACTGAGCCACCCAGGCGTCCCCCCAAAATCCTTTCTTAATGGAGCATAAATTCTTATGTGGAATAACAGCTGTTGGACAACTAAATATTTTATGTAACAGGTTAGGTGATGACAAGCGTAGTAGAAAATTAGAGAAAATAGAAAGGAATTGGTTGCACCTTTTTTGGTAGGTGTTATTATTTTTATTAACTGTTAATTATAAAATAAGCCATAAAGCTGAATTTTACCACAAAAGCCTAATAAACCAGCCTTGTAACTAATCATCCCAATTCTCTTGAGATTCTCTTATCACACAGTAGAGGATAAGCATTCTTTCTTTTTCTCTTCTTTCTTTGAAACCTTAAATCCTGCCATGGAATGAATGTATTGTCCTTCGCTACCCCGAATTCATAGGGTGTTGCAGTTTTAAGTAAGGTGATCAGAAGAACTCACTGGGAAGGAGACTTTAGGCAAAAACCTGAAGAAAGGTTTTTGAGGGAGGAGGCTCATGCAAATATCTGGGGCAAGAGCATTCCAGGAAGAAGAAAGAGCAAGTGTAAAGGCCCTGAGGCAGGGATCGGTTATGAACGTGAAGGAGCAGCAAGAAAGCTCCCTGTCAAGTCCTGGAGGGCTAGAATCATCTGTTATGTTTCTTGTGTCTCTCCCTATAGCACTTAACTCAGGACCAGGTGCTTAGTAGATATGGAGAGAAACAGAATATTAGAGCTCAGAAGTAGTTTCTAGTGCCCCCATTTTGCAAATGAGGAGCCTGAGGTCCCAAGAGTGAAAGTGACTTGCCAAATTGTTGATACCTCTGCTCTTGTGGCTGCCACTGCTACCACTATTATTATTACCATTATTAGTATTATTATTCAAACCCCAGGGCCTTATATCATTCCTCTGATACACTGCTGCATTAAAGGAAACATACTTCAATAAGGAAAAGTATTTACGAAGCACTTATAGATGTTATCTATACCCCTTGAAGAACATGAATAAAAATCCATCTCAAAATTCATGTCCTCCTTTCCTTTCCCAGCTTTTCACTCTCTTGTTCCCCGTAGCTGACTCGTAACACTCTCCTCCTCAAACCCTTCTCTTTTTCTCCCTTTGATCAGGTGACTTTGGCCTTTCTTCCTCTTGCCTCTTCCTTTGATTTCTTTGGTTCTTTTCTCCCCATCCTTCCTATTCTGTATTAAAACAAACCAAATGCCCAGAAGGTAGACAAAGATAGAATGGGGCAGGGGATGGGGAGGAACTAAGTGGAGAATAGAAAAGTCTTTATAGCTGCCAGGAGGAGAAGAAAGGGCTGGTAACCCTACCTTGTTATTAGTATTTGTCTTTTTCAGACTGCCATTATTTCTGTTTCTACTGGTACTGTTGACAACCACTATCACTTATATTCCAGCTCTTATTTTACAAAGAACTTTTATAACCAAGGTTTAATTGGAATTAGAACCCACATGTGGTGAAGGCCAAACCTCCATTCTTTCCATTACTGGTTGGTTGAATGAATGAGTGAGAAAATGAATGAAATGAGGATCCTGCCCAGTTTATTTAGCACTTCCCAATCAGGAGCAAAGAGGAAGTAAATTTTCTTCCTCATGCATTTTAAAAATGTTGGCTGATCATGTTTTTATTGTTGGCTGGCATGAAGGAAGTACATATGAGCAAGCACAGTAAAAGAGCAAACAATCTCCATTGAGAAATTGTGATGGCTAATTTCATGTGTCACCTTGACTGGGCCATGGGATGACCAGATTTTGGTTAAACATTATTCTGGGTGTATCCATGAGGCTGTTTCTAGATGAGATTAACATTTGAATCAATAGACTAAATAAAGCTCTCCCCAATATGGGTGGGCCCCATCCACTCAGTGTGGACCTGAATAGAACAAAAGAGAGAATTTGCTCTCTCTGCTTGACTGTTTTTGAATCTGCTACATAGGTGGTCGTTGTCATCATCGTAGTCTTCTTTTTCTTCTTCTTCTTTTAAATGTTTATTTATTTATTTTTGAGACAAAGAGAGAAAAAAGGGGGGAGGGGCAGAGAGAGGGAGACAGAATCTGAAGCAGGCTCTAGGCTCTGAACTGTCAGCATAGAGCCTAATGCAGAGCTCAAACTCATAAAGTACAAGATAATGGCCTAAGCCAAAGTTGGAAGCTTAACCGACTGAACCACTCAGACACCCCTACATTGGTCTTCTTTTGCATTAGGACTGGAACATACAACATCAGCTCTCCTGGTTGCCATGCCTTTGGACTTACATGGGAAATATACCTCTGGATCTCCAGGGTATAGACAGCAGATCATGGGACTCCTCAGCTTCCTAAATCATTTAAACCCACTCTATAATAAATCACATATGTATAGGATATACATATCCTATGTATATATGTATGTATATATGTATATGATATGTATGTATATATGTATATGGTAAACACATAAACCATATATATATGTATTTTGTATATATACATGCATACTCACATATATGTATATCTATATATTTATATCTATGTCTATATCTATATATCTATGTCTATGTCTATATCTATACCTATACCTGTATCCATATCCATATCCATGTCATCTATATCTATATCTATATCTATCTATCTATATCTATCTATATCTATATCTATATCTATATCTATATCTATATCTATATCTATATCTATATCTATCTATATCTCCTATTAGTTTTGTTTCTCTGGAGAGCCCTGACTGATACAGAACCTTTCTGTATATTGGTATACACATATGTAGAAAGTGAGTGCATTAGAGTGCTAATGTATGGACCCTAGATAGACAGAACTGGATTCAAATCACAGCCTTTCTATTCACTAGCTGCATGATCTCAGACAAGTTGCTAAACCTCCCCAGACTTTAGCTTCCTTTGCTGCTAAATGCCTATAGTAAATATCTCACTCCTAGAAGAGATTTTTGGTTGCTACCTAATGTCCATTAGGTATGTCCATCACCCTTTGGTGCTTTCTAACCCAAATCCACATTTGTTATGTAATTCACTCTCTGCACAGCCGAATGTTCTATGTGCTAATTGCTATGGAACACGGAACACAGTTCTTGTTAAGGTGATATGGTATTTCTGTTAGATCCTTCATCTACATGGGAGACCTGGGGCTGTGGCCACCATCTTGTGACCACAAAGTTCAGCTTGCCCGAGGATGGCAGAGAGGATGATGCCATCACCACTGAATTTTCAGTCAGGGAGTTGTCTACCTCTGGGTTTCTTGTTAGAACTTTTCTCTGGCTTAATCCCAGAGCTGAGGTTTCTGTTTCTTGAGGTTGAAGGAGCCCTAAGTGATGTACTTGTTTGTGTTGTCATGAATATTAAGTGAATTAGCCTATATGAAACACTTCACACACTGTCTGGCGTTTAGTAAAGAGTCAATAAAGGCTAGCTTTAATAAAAAGTATATGAATAAATACATTATATCTGTCACCACAAATAGCCTAAAGTAGAATCCATGTTTTACTTGGTTCTCCAGAAGTTCTTACAAGACGGAAAAATAGAGGAGATGGAGGCCAGCTGCTATGTAGAGAAAAGTTGACAGCTTTTTCTATATTTATGATAATTTCCTCAGGCTAGATTCCCAGAAGTGATATAACTGGGCACAAGGACTTTAAATTCTCTTCACACATATTACTAAATTGTTGTCCCAAAGGTTGAACCATTTTACATTACAACCAGCAATATCAGTACATGCCTTTCACTTCATCTTGGTCAGTCATTGGAATTATTATTTAAAATAATTTTTTTTTCCTGGTAGGCAATGTGTGGAATCATCATTTTAATTTTATTTCTTTTGACTAGTAGTAAGCTTAAAAATTCTTATCTAGGCACATCAAAAACCTTCTGGGACTAGTTGAGATTTGCGAGTGCTCTCCAACACGAGCCATGGGCATCTGGAAGGGAGCTTGTCCCCATCTCCCCGTGACTTACAGTGGTTTGTTGCTTTGAAGTAATTAAAGGGCTTGAAATAATTTGCCTTTGTTGTATCCTGTATCATCTAGGATTCCACAACTATGGTTCTTGAGTCTTCTTCCTAAATGGGAACAGAAAAAGGGCATCCGAAGATAAGAATAGTATCTTACTAGTGGGGCCACCTCCAAGGTGTGTAGGGGCCCCAGAAGATATTTTTTATAGGACCCTTGTCTAAAAAAATTTGAGTCATCCCAAATCAGTGTTGTCAGTATGATTTTGGTGGCTAAATCTCATGTGATTCTCATGAAAGAAATACCACTCTGGCCAGGGGGACCACAGCTCTTGCCAGCCACCCTGCTGGAACCAGCCCAACCATTAGGCTTCTGTACAATTTTCTAGAGCTCCCTGGGACATCTGGTGAACCCCACACCCAGAGCAGGAATGAGAATAGAGATTTGGAGAGCATCTCCAAAGGGGGAAATGGAGCCAAGGTCCAGGCTTGGCGCACCCTGCCTGATGGCACTGCTTGCTCAAGCCCATTGTAGGTATCAGAAGTGCCTTTACAGAATCATAAGGAGAACGCTAACTCAGGTGGACCTCCGTGCCTGCATTTAAGCATATGTACTGTTATTGCTATAGGAACAGCTAATTATAATTGTGCTTTTCCAATGTACTAGGTCCTATTCTAAATGTTTTCCATTGAGGCAGGTGTTACGATTATCCTATGTTACAGGTGCATAAGTAGTGCTCTAGGTGCTAGCAAGATTGTCTTGCTCGGACTGTATAAAGGCTGGGCTCTCACCACCTCTGCTCCAGCACCTCAGCTCCAGAGCAAAGGCCCCTCCAGACTGTCTCTGTCCAGGAGTTTCCCCTTCCACTTCCCTGTTAAATCTCTTCTCACATTAAGTGAGAATGTTTCCCATTAAGTGTCTGACTCACGTCTTTACCTAACACCACCTAACTCATCAATGCCAGCCTCTTTCTTTGATGCCATTTCACACTACAGACGTCTTCTCACATCCAAAAGGATCTTTTCAAACAACATTTAATTGTGGTTATAGAATATATTTCATTGCAGTAGGTTGACTCTGAAAATTGTACAAAACAGCAGGGTCACGCTCACAAAGGACCTCTCCGCTAGTATGCAGGCCTGCTTAGCACTTTGGGTTTTGAATAGCTGCCCCAAGAGCTTTAAAAATGTTTCTCCTCCTCCATTATTTCCCCAGGGAAATGTCAAATGAACATGTGATTTTGAAAGAAGCATCTCTAAATTAAAATACAGTGCAATTGGCAATTGTGGGTCTCTTCCCTGACTCTAAATGTTATTACAAGATATTCATTCACTCTTTTATCTGCTAGGATTTACAACAATGGTAGACAAATGGCAAAATGGCAATTTGTGAACTGCAGTTATTTCTAAATTGCTAACATTTCTCCTTAAATTTAAAAGTTTTTTAAATGTTTTATTTATTTCTGAGAGAGAGAGGAGTGAGAGACAGCGAGAGACAGCGTGAGCAGGGGAGGGTCAGAGAGGGAGACACAGAATCTGAAACAAGCTCCAGGCTCTGAGCTGCCTGTCAGCACAGAGCCTGACGCAGGGCTTGAACCCACGAACTGTGAGGTCATGACCTGAGCCGAAGTCGGACGCTTAACCGACTGAGCCACCCAGGCGCCCCCTCCTTAAATTTTTAAAATAACATTAAGATGTGCGCCTGATTCCCCTCCTTCACATTCCTACAAAATGTTTTTGGTAAATATATACAGAAAGTGGATTTGACAGTATACATATAATGTAGCATATTATTTTGATTTGCAGTTTGCAAATACATTAAAATAAATTGACTGTTAGTCCACCATTGGTCAGAAGAGTTTGTGTTCTATAGAGATCAATAAGAAATTTGCCATTCTCTTATAAAAGAGGCCTCATTTTATTTGTTTTCCATTGCTAAAGATGGTGACCAAGAGAACCGAAAGCTTGGCATTCAGCCACAGAGGCTGCATTTTGAATATTTTACAACCATAAATGGAATTCCTTTTGGCATCTTATCAGAATACAATGAATTTGATTTTGGAGAGGCAGACAATCCTCTACCCCATTTTCCTTGCAACAGAAACATCTATTGTGTGGCCCAATGAGCTGGTTTGAATTCCTCTAGCACATGGTTCAGTCTTCAATTGTCAAACAGTTATACTTTCTCCAACTTTTGACACTTCCATTTTATGTGATTCTGTTGAAAGGGAATTGTGGCACCGAAGATTTAATTTAAAACCTGTTTATTGAAATAAGCAGACACTGTGAGAGCCAGGAGTCTGAATCTCTGAGGGCTGAGATGGTTGAATTTGGAAAAATATAATGATTTAGCAGGGATGCAATAAGCCAGGAGAATTGACCGCAGCAGGGGGAAGGCAGCTATAGAAAAGGGGCACTGGTATATTATTATCATAGTCCAGTCTGAGGTACTCTTAGATAGGGGAGTGAAAAGACTTCTTTTTTCTTTCTCCCATGCAAAGCATAAAATCAGGACCAATGCATCCAAAGCGCACAGGAAGAAGATTTCGTCTTAACCCTGTAAGGAGCTTCGTCTCAATCCCATTTCTTCCATAATAGAGTGGGCCGCCTCGACGTGAGTAGTCAAAACCACCACCCATAACAACCCTGTAAGGCAGGTAATGTGACTACACTTAACTGGCAAGAAATGTGAGGCTCAGAGAGGCTATGTGGCCAGTCTGGAGTCACACAGCTAGTAAGGGCTGGAGTCTGAATCCAGTTCTGTCTGATCCAAAACGTTTTGATTTCTCTACCATGCCAGGGCCTGTTCTCCTGTAATCCCAGTGAGGTGCCCGTCATGAGAGGCCACTAGCTAGAGACAGGTTGGTAGGAAATGGAAGAGGAACGAGATGCATATTTTAACACCAGTTCAGAGATTTGGTTCAGTTCAGTTACTCCTCCGAGTTAATTCCTTCTTTCTCAGGGCCCCTATGCATCATGGCTAGATCTCCCTCAGCACTTATTACCCTGGATCCTACCTAGTTAATTTGTGCTCATATCTGCCCCTACTGCCAGACTGTCAAGGTTGTTGGGCATTGTCTCTGAGGATCTCTGCCTTCTCCTGCAGCAGCCTCCCCACCTCCAGGATGCAGCCCAGTGCCTGATACTTCAATGCTCCTGGAATTAATGAATGGATACGATTTATTTTGTTAAAGCACCTTTTAGCATCAAGCTGGGGAAATTGTAATAAATTCAGAGAAAAGGTGGCAATTCCTTTGAGACTTCGAATAGGGAGATGGCATTGTGGACATGGGAGTTGTGCAGAATGACCATCGAGTGTATAATTATAAATGATCCTGAGGCAACAAATGAGGTGGGCGTCTATAAAAATTAGTATGTCAACATCAGAAAGAGTAAGCTGAGGCTCTACAAGTGTAAGAAAATTAAGAGGTAAGTTTAGCTATGTTTAAAGTAGGAAAGATGACAAAAAGCAGATATTCCTACAGCTTGGGTCAGATGGTGTGGTAAGAACATGACAGAAGGAAACAGATGTACTAGTGCTAATTTTGCTTTTATCTTTTGTTCTGGGGGGTCAACCCCTCAGCTTTAAATCCAACCCCCTTTACTAGGAGTTTTCTATATCTTTTTTATTTATTTATTTATTTATTTATTTATTTATTTATTTATTTATTTCTAGGAGAGAGAGAGAGACAGCGTGAGCAGGGGAGGGTCAGAGAGAGAGGGAGTCACAGACTCTGAAACAGGCTCCAGGCTCTGAGCTGGCAGTCAGCACAGAGCCCGACGCGGGGCTCGAACCCACGAACCGCGAGATCATGACCTAAGCGAAAGTCGGACGCTTAACCGACTAAGCCACCCAGGCGCCCCTCTATATCTTTGACCAAATGGGAGTTGTAATGAAAATGTAACTTGACTTGGTCCCCCGCCAGGGTGACTGGTCCAGGGGTGCACTACTTGCTCAGGCGTGGCCAGTGAATCCTTCTCTTGGAACTTTGGAATTGGGCAGAGGAGATCTTGAGGGCTGTCACTTCCAGGGGACCAAATCTATAAGACAGAAAATGTGGGAGCATTCAGTGATTATATGTGCCGTTAGTATAAAAACCTGGCTTGTAGTGGTAGAAGCTAATGGCTCCACAGAGGAGCAGGGATGGAAGCCAGTCTTGGAGTCTGGGCACAGTCCAGTCGTGGTTCCAGTGTGTTCAGACCCTGTCACACTCCCGCTCTTCTTCATTAGATTATGTCCTTTGCAGAAGGAAGCTGGTTCTCTGTTACTTATACCAGAAAAGTTCTAGCATATATGTACCCATGTTCAACAAGATGAATGGAATCAACTAGAAATGTTAGAGACCCCCATGGTAGAGCCCTGAAATAAAGTCTCAATAGATTAAAAAGCCCCCTCCCCAGAGGACTAAAAATGTTCAGGTGTTTCAGCCCAGAGTACTTTCACTGAAGGGCATTGAGGGTGCTTGTTACCAGATCTCTTCATCAGCAATCTTTCAGGAGTTCTGGAGGATATGGGAGGGGTCAGATAATGGGAATAGAAATGTATTTCTTAAGAGGATACTAATGAGAATTTCTTTGTCTTTGTATCCCAATTTGCATACTCTCTCTGATCCTTAGTTACTTCTTTTGTATGATCCAGATACTAGAACACCCCATTGCCTTCCTCATATGCCCCAGAGATGCCACTAGATATCAGAAAGTGCTCTATACACCCTTACTTTCCATAGAGAGGCCAGGGATTAGTATCATCATTAGGCTGGCAAAAGTTATAAACAGAAAGTAGTTGATAGCCTCTTTTATTAGTAGGTTAGATACAGGCAATAATTATTAGTGACAACATGTTCAGCATTACACGATACTAAATATTGATTAATTATCAGGTGTAAAATTTAAATTAGCTTTTTTCCCTTCTTGGATTAAGGTATTCTCTTGTGTAATAGCAATTTTACCAGGGTTAGCATTATGAGACATTTTCACAAGATTCAGGAAAATCTTGTAAAATTTGTTGAGCAAATACACTAGTATTGCCCTGAAATAAAGCAGGCCATTTCCTCCTCTACAGACTTCTTTAGACACTTATTCCATAAAAAGTAAGCTAACTCTTTTGCATGGCTGAGGATGAGATTTCAGAGAGGAGCCAGAATGACTGTGTAGAATCATGTCATGGAAGTTGGGAGAGGAAGAAACTTGGGGAAAGATCTCAGACAAACAAACAAACAAACAAACAACAGACCAAAAAGCCACAAATGCAGCAGATAATAAAGACAAAAATTTGTAAATTGGAGAGATATGCAATCATTAAGACTTGGTGATTCTACCTCCTTATTATCTGTGCCTCATCTCTCTCTCTTCTTAAATCCCTGCTGGCACTTACCAAAGTCTAAGACTCTATTAAATCTTCCTAAATTACTCAACCACCTCCTAACTGGTCTACCAGCACCCCCCTAAACTTAGTGAACACCCCTTCTCTGCTTTGGAACTTTGGCTTGGAGATAGATGATGGAGTATTGCTGTCCATTTGCCTCCCTTATCTCTGCCTTCTATTCTTTACCATCTTTCACTGAGATGAGAAAGGACAGGCATCTCCAATTTTTTTCTCTTTTGGACTGGGACCTCCCTTATATAAGTGTTAATATCGTCCACACAAGGACACCTCCTGATATGTTAAAGGAGGTAGATGAAGACATTTAGGAGAATTTCTTTCTTGATAGAACCTACATTTCAATACCCTTGTCTGGATTTAAATTACAGCAAGAGTAATTCCTTCCTTTCTCCTTGAGGTCTCGTTATTATTTTCTTACTTCCACCCCACGTGCATTTAGATTGATGGTGCAGATTACATACACAGAAATGTAAAAGAGGAAAGCCTATTAACTGCTTAAAAATATTGTACCATGATTATCCTTATTTTATGGAAGAGGAATCTGGCTCAGAAAGATTAAATAACTTTCCCTAGCTTCTGAGTTAGTAAGTCGCAGAGGCAAGATTGAAATCCTAGGAAAATGCCATTTCAAAGGGGACCCCACAGAATACTGAATGGAGAGGGAATTTGGAATCCCATGAGAAGAGGAGTAATGGCTTGAGAAAGGGGCAAGAAGCTGAATGGAGACAAAATGGAAATGAGTCAAAAGGCAGTGAACTCCAGCCTATACAACTGCCTTCTACTCCCCGTGGTTGATGGCCTTTGCAACAATTTAGGTTTGCTGGCATCACTTCCATGTAAATATCCCCTTGGTCTCCTCTCCCTGCCCCATAAATCGTGCAGTGAATTTTTTGATGTGTGGAAATCCTTGGTGCTGAGTGGCTTTATTTTTTTGGTTGGGTGAGGGGGTGGCATAAAAGTTGCTGAGCTTTCCATCTGGGTCTCTTGCCTCTTGACCAAGGCACAGAGACAACCGAGGCAGAAGTAGGAGGTAGGGTAGATCATGATTTTGGCATGAGACCTCTGGAATCATTTGTAGACAGTTTGTGGGAAGGACTTAAGCTTGCAAAGCCAATGGGATTGAGAGTTTTGAGCTCATTTTATCCAGCTCTCTTCAGGCAGGTGAGCCCTAGCTGATCTCTGGGTTATATCTGTCCTATCCCCTGAACCATATATATTCCCATGACATGAGGACCAGACTATCCTTTATTTTCATTTTTATTATTGAAGTGTAGTTGGCACACAACATTACACTAGTTTCAGGTGTACAATGTAGTGGTTAGACAACTCGGTACATTACTCAGTGCTCACCGTTGTAAGTGTGGTCATCATACAGCATTATCACAAATTATTGACTATATTCCCTATACTGTGCTTTCAAACTCTGTGAGTTATTTATTTTATACTTGAGGACCAGACCACCTTATTCCCTTCCATCATAGATCCTGACATGGTTCTTGCTTCATAGCAAGAATAAATCAATGGTTTCTTTGATAGAAATGCTTGGAAAGACTGGTTGAGTAGGATCATAGAGACAGAAGTCTGATTGAAGGAGGTTCAGAAGAAAGTATGGAAATGTAAAATTAGGAGACAATAGTCACAGATCTGAAAAATTGGGTCCCAGTAGCTAACATAAGTAGCATGGTTGAACAAAGGCATTTCTGTTGTTTTAAGATAAAGAATACATAGCTTAAGAATATTAACAAGCAGAGGGGAAGGAAATGAGTCTCCTTATAGAATAAATTGATTTTTTCTTCTTGATTACACATTTTTTACCCGATTAAACTAATTCATGTTAAATAGTCACCTAGACAGCAGAAACTCATCTTATCTGCAATAGTTGCCATTTTGTCACTTTCCTTCTTCAAGTCTTTCAGGATTTTCTAGAACCTTCTATGTACAGTTCAGAGTTGACAACATGGTGGTCCTTCCTGACCTGGCTCTTGCTTGCTTCTCTGGCCTTCTCTTCATCTGCCCTCCAGAATGACATGATCCATCTGCATGGTACTACCAGTAGTTTCTGGAAGGCACCACACACTTTTATATGAATTATCTGCCCTCTGTGCTGTTCTCTGTGCCTGAAACTATCTTTCCTACCCGCTTTCCACTTGGACACGTTCTCCCCTTAGCTCAAATGGTGCCTCCTCTGGAAAAGGCCTTTCCTGGCCCATCATCTTGGTATTTTCAGAGAAATCCATGATTTCCTCCTTGCTAATAGATCTTTTGAGTAGCTGTCTAGATTCTAAGTTTGTGATGGCTGAGACTATTGTGTTTAGTCTCTGCGTCACTGTTCCTCAGTCTGACACTGAATGGGATCGCAGTAATTTTCTATCAACGGAATGAAGTCAGGGCAAAGAACATTTAGCCATTTGCAGCATTAATGATTTCAAGTTTATACTGCCCATGTCCATTTTATGGTTTTGGTAGACAAATTTGTTATTGTTACTTTTATGGCTGTTTGTTCTAACTTTTTTTCCTCACATGGCTCTGTGGTCCATTACAGGCCTGCATGGAGTTCTCGGAGGAAGTTACGGTAACAATAGGTGCACACTCCTTTCTTCTTTCTTCCATCATATTGCCATGTCTCAGGACCATGTCTTTTCCCAGTGGATACAGTATTTGATCAGGTTAGCTTGTCGGTCTCAGGAATAGCTATTTCTCGTCCATGGGGATAATATTTAGGGCAGCTATAAACATCTTTTCAGAACCCCTTCTTTTTCCTTTAAAATTAATTTCTTGGGATAAATTCTCCAAATTGATATTGGTGGGTCAAAGAGTATAAACATTTTTATGACCCTTGTCACTACTTGCCAGATTGTTTTCTGCAAAGGTTGTGCCACTTTATAGTGCTACCACCAAACTTATTCTCCTCTGCTTTCCTGATGTGGTTTGGCCATTTGAAGAAAAAAGAATACATGAAAGCATTCATTTTTATTATGTTGCTAGAGATAAAATAGATGTTCAGGCTTATTTCAATGCATATTTCTTTTATTAATAAAGAAGAGAATTTTTGTCTCCTGTTTGTATTTTTCTCATATCATTTATCTATAAACCTGGAAAGTTGAGTGGAGGAAGAAAAGAGTAAATATTAATACAGAAAAAAAAAACCCACCCTAAGATAATTGATGGCAAGTAATCCACAAAGGTTACTGGAGAACAGAGGGGAAGTTTATTCTTTTTTTTTTTTTTTTTTAATTTTTTTTTATGTTTTTATTTATTTCTAGGAGAGAGAGAGAAAGACAGCATGAGCAGGGGGAGGGTCAGAGAGAGAGGGAGTCACAGACTGAAACAGGCTCCAGGCTCTGAGCTGGCAGTCAGCACAGAGCCCGACGCGGGGCTCGAACCCACGAACCGCGAGATCATGACCTAAGCGAAAGTCGGACGCTTAACCGACTAAGCCACCCAGGCGCCCCGGGAAGTTTATTCTTGTAAAGATGAAGAGACACATTTTCTCCCAAGAGAGGCGTACATAAAAATACAAGCTAGGGAAAGGGCAGAGATATAATAATGGGAAGTAATAACTACCTTTAATTGGTCACTTAATGTATTAGAATTACCGTGCTAACTGCTTTCTATGGATTCTCTCTTTTAATTGTCAGAACCACCCATTTCACAGATGGGGGACTAGAGGCACAGTAACATTAGGTGACTTTATCACATAGAAGGTGTGGAGCCAGGTTTCATACCCAGTTCCAATCTATGCCCTTAACCTCTCTGTCCTGCACCTCACAGCTGAGTTTTGGGAGAGAAGATGAAGGTTTTTTTTTTTCTTTTTTCTTTTTTATTCTTTCTTTTTTAAAAATCTTGATTCAGTAGAAGGAAGTGGGGATCGTCTCTTGAGCGGGACCATAGTAAAGAATATTCCAGGGACATACGACGAAAGCAGCAGTTGTGGGCAGCATTCTGGCATGAACCTGGTTGGTATGTTTCTGTGACACTTTTCAGCAATAGCCTGGGCTTTGGGCAGAGGAGAAAAAAAAAGCAGAGAGAGAGAGAGATGGTCTAGGTTTGCGTGCTGTGGCATTGCGGCGGGGTCTGGAGCAGGGGTTTCTGCCATCTAGAGTCAGGAGGGCAGCATCCCAGCAGCTGATGGAGAGGTTCAGGCCAGGCAGTGACCCTCATGGCCCTGGGGTTAGCTGTCTGCACAGTTCTGTTAGAGCAGCTGGTATGAATGTGGCTGTTGTATTAGTCAGGATTCTCTGGAGATACAGAAACAATGGGATATCTATCTGTCTATCTATCTATCTATCATCTATCTATCTATCTATCATCTATCTATCATCTATCTATCATTATCTATCTATCTGTCTATCATCTATCTATCTATCTAAAGAGATAGATCTATTTGATATCTATCTATCTATCTATCTATCTATCTATCTATCTATCTATCTACCTACCTAGATTTATTATGAAGAATTGGCTCATGGAGCTATGGAGGCTGAGAAGCCCACAGCCTACAGGCTGGGGACCCAGGAAATCCAGTGGTGTAGCTCAGTCCGAATCTGAGGCCTGAGAGCCAGGGGAGCGGATGAGGTAGATCTCAGTCTGAGGACAAAGGATGAGAGGAGATGTCCCAGCTTAAGCACTATGGCAGGAAAGAAGGGGGGAGGGGAACCTCTTTCCTGTCCCTTTTGTTCAGCTAAGGCCCCTCAAAGCACTGAATGCGGCTCAGCCACGCACATGGGGGAGGGCCATGTGCCTTACTGAGCCTGCTTTTTCGGGTGCGGTCTCCTCTGGAGGCACCCTCACAGCTGTGCCCGGAAGCGCCATTTAGTCTGGGCGCCCTGTGGCCGAAGCTGACATGTGAAATTAACCATCACAACTGCTAGCTGCCATATAATACTTACTGCTCACCCTTAGGGTGCCAGTCCCCGTGCTCGGTAGGGGCTCCGCCTGGCTTCTTGTTCAGCCCTACAGACAGCTCCAAGGGGCAACAGGCTGCCCCATGCCTGCTTGCACTTGGAGGCGGCCCCACCCTTCCCTGCTCTGCCCTGTACTGTAGATGCTGCGCTTCCCAGGCTCTTTGGCTGACGGCTGCTGGTTAGGCCAAGAGACAACGTCACTAGCGGTGGCTGTGTCTCCTTCGTGGCCCCTAGTTCCTCCCACCCAGAGCCTCCCCATAGCCTTCCAGACTTGCAGGCGGCTCTTCCCATGCGTAGCTCCAGCCTGTGAGATGGTGTTATTGCCCTCAGCTGGCATAGGACAAGACTCTGTGTGGAGTGAAGTAACTTTTGCAAGATCACCAGCTATTAAGTGGTGGTGCTAGGATGCAAAGCGGGGCATTCTGACCTGGTTGCTGAGGCTCGTGGCGTCAAGGAACAAGTCCCGAGTCACACTGCCAGCAGGTGTTGGAGCCAGAATTCAAATGCAGGCTGGAAACACTCGGCCCGGCAGGCTGGGAAGCTGGGAAGCGGAGGAGTGGTCCCGACATGAAAGCCCCTTTGTCTCTGACTTTGCTGCCCTTGCACCGTGGAAGTCAACACAGTTCCAGGAAGGATGAAGAGAATTAGGAGAGAAAAAGGAGGAGGTGGACAGATCCAGAGCCTCCGCTTTGACTTGAGTCTGAATGGTCGGGTCCACACAGGGGGCGTCAGAGGCCGGGCTTTTCCCACACAGGCCCCTGGTGGTCCCTGGCCTGCCAGCCCTGATTAGCTCCAGGCCTCAGCGCTTTGCCAAAGCTGCTGCCCATCAGGGGCCGGTTCTCTTGCCCTTTGCCCACACTTTTGATCAGAAGGTGCCCAGCAATAAAGGCACAGCTAGGAAGCTTTTCCTTCGGGCTGCCTGGGACTTCCTGGGATGGCTTCAAAGGTCAGAAAGCAATTTGCAGCTTTTGTGTGGAAGGCCACAGGGTTTGGGGAGGGAGTGCTTCGGTTGGCGGGGGTGCTAATTAGGCCCAGGAACTGTTTGGCCACCTCACAAGTCACTTGAAAACCCTCCAGGATGATGGGGTGGGGGAGGACAGAGACCACTTTGTGCTCTGCACGCCGTTCGCCGCTGTAGATTTGGGAAATGAGGTCTGGGGAGACCGCTATTTAATAAGCGTCAGGGGATTTGCCAAATGGACTCACCAGGAGTGGTCGCCCTATATTTACATCCTGCAGCAGGTGGTCCTAAGGCCATAATCCTGTAATATTCTACATTGTTTCTGGGGTGCCTTTCTATGCAGAGCTGCTAATTACGGGTCACATATGCTGTTGTATCCTTATTAATAAAAGATCTCCACTCTTATCAATGAATTAACTGTTTCCATAGTGACTAATGCAGTTTGCAAGAGGGAAACTGGAATGTTCTAAAAGCAGATCCCCTAAGGAAATGCCAGAAAAGTAAGAAAGACAATTCGATTATTTATAAACCACGATTCCTGCCAGATTTTTGTGGGAGGAGAGGAGCAGAAAGATGTTTTATGAGACCATGTTTGGGGGACAGGGACGTTCATAGAGCTACAGCGAATGGCTTCATTTTTAAGTCTCGATAGACCAGTCCTGGTTTTAATTACCTGCTCACGCTTTCCGTTTTGGTTTCCTCATCTGTTAAGCAGAAGATAATCATGGGCCGTCGTTAGATTGTGAATAATCTGTAACCCAGACAAGGCACCTAGCAAGTGTTGAGTGAACATTTGTTGTTACTATTATCACACACGTTCCTTAGTTACTAGTTGGTGAAGTTAGTAAGGAACCATCTTCGTTCAGCCAACTAAGCCTTCGATTTTTCCTTTCCAGCCAGTAGGTGGCATGCAGAGAAACTCCGTTCATTCCATTTTTGTCTTCAGCAGGTCACGCGGTCATCTCTATTGCTATCTTAATCCGCACTCATTTTGCCTTTAACAGGAATGACCAGGTAAATATACATACATTTGCCAGAGAGTTAGGCTAATGTTATATTTTAATTATGCCAGGGACTACTGGTAACTATTCTCTAGGTTGGTGATTTATTAATATCCTTGTGTTCTCTGTGTTTTGATCTACTTTCCATGGCTGCCCTCTTTTTCTTTTGGTTCTGACAACCTCATGGAGCCCGTCTGCACTGTACGCAGGGTCCCAGGAGTCTCTTGAAGGGGCGTGGCGGTCCTTGCTGCAAATCCTCATCAATAGGCACAAGTCCTTTTCCCTGAGTAGCTTCTCTGTCCTGTGTCCCTTGGGCAGCAGCATTTGCAGCTTGAATTCTGCACAGAGCGAGCGAAGCATGGCTGCTGGGAGGCCTTGCCTCCTCCTTGACTGTTATGGGCTGGGGTCTTGAGCAAACGGCACAAGTGTAATTTAACACTTAGGAGAGCGTTCATGGTGCATCAGACACACCGCACCCTGTTTTACGGGTGTTAGCGCTTTCATTTAACACAACATCCTGAAAGGCAGGCAAGGGTAGAGTCAAGCACACTTAGATTTGTTTTCTGGTTCTATTTACTGTCTTTGTGACCTCGCACAAATCACTTATAGGCCTCGGTTTCCTCATCTGTAAAATGTCAATTATGTTAACTGCCTTGGGGGGTTATTGGGAAGACAAGGGAGATATCATCTCTAAAGCATAAGTCAGATAAAATAAATGTGGATGCTTCCCTCTCTTTAGAGTTCTGTTGACTAAGCCCTGAAGGTACTGGGATCTGCAGTAAAGGCATTCCACATGCCTTCTGTGGTTCTGCTTCTCGGCAGTTTGTTTCTGTACGTCTGGCTTTCTTTAGGAAAGCCATTTTAGTTTAGGTGAGAACAGCACTGACTTCCTGGCAAAATGTTCCGAGGAAGGTTCAGCCCTGGAAAGTTTTACAATTTTAGCATTTACATTTAGGTCTATTATCCTTTTTTTTTTTTTTTTTTAATTTTTGCTTATGCATGAGATAAAGGTCTTAGGCTTTTTATTCTTTTATTTCTTTAGCTATCCGATGATCTCAAGCACCATCTGTTGAAAAGATAATGATTCACCAGTGAGTTGCCTTGGAAATGTTGTTAAAAATCAATAGACCTCGAATGTAGAGTTACTTTCTGGACTCTGTCCTGTTTCTGAGTCTCTAAGTCTATCCTTAGGTTAGTGTCACACTGTCTTGATTATTGAAGCTTTATAGTAAGTTTTGAAGTTGGGTAGTGTGGTAGGCTAAAAAATGGCCCTCCAAGTGATATCTAGGTCCCAATCCCTGGAATGGCTGAATGTTGCCATGTATGGAAATAAAGGATTTTTGTAGATGTGAAGAAGTTGAGGATCTTGGGATGTGGAGAGTCTTCTGTTATAGCCAAGTGGGCCCTAAATGCAACCATAATTATCCTTTTAAGAGAGAGGCAGAAGGCAGGGTCATGTGGTCTAAGGTGTTGGATTAAGAGAGAGGCAGAGGAAGAGGCCAATGGGAAGATGGAGAGAAGACACAGTTGAATTTGCCAGCCTCGAAGATTGGAATGTTGTGTCCACAGCTAGGGAATGACTATAGCCACCAGAAGCAGGGAGGAGCAAGAAAGGGATTATCCTCCAGAGCTTCTGGAAGAAGCATGGCCCTGCTGACACCTTGATTTTGGCTCATGAGAGACAGAATCCACAGGTTTTAGGGATGCCCATCTTCCGACATTCAAATGTTTTGTTCTTGATAAGCATCCTGCTTTCTAGTTGTTTGTGTTAAAGTTTTGTCGTTTCGCAGATTAGAACTGTCAAAGAGAGGGGGCTGGTTTTATTTTCTTTAATACATGCCTTAATGTCCACTTACTTCTAGACACGCGTAGCAGCTAATATACATCTGTCAGCTTGATTTAAACAGAATAGTGATTCGGAGACTTGAAATTTCAATTTTGCTTCCAACTCGTGTTTAAAGATAAACCAGGCATATTAAATTTTAGGAGTGTATTTGAGTACAAACTTCTAGTTGTAAGATAAATAAGATCTGGGGATGAAACGTACAACATGATGACTACAGTTAACACTGCTGCATGGTATATTTTGTTAGCCTTAAAAATAGAAACTGCCAGCTATTTTACTAGCAAAAGATAGTTTTATTTGGGAATAAAAGAGAATTGCAATCCAGGACAAATAAGCTACAGCAAAACCACAGGAAGTCCGGGAAGCAGAGGAGAGATACTCTTTCTTAAGGCGGAAGTGAGGAAGTTGGCAATCGTCGTGAACTAAAAGTCCATTGGAGTAGACTGGGAGTTCAGAGTGGTGGCTTTTCATTGGCTGAGCTGTTGCCCGGGGAACAAGGAGAGCATCTCTTCCTCCAGCTTGGAATAGTAGAGTGGTATCCACCTGCCAGGTCAAGTCTGCGTAAGGTCAAGTCTGCTTTTCCTGTTGGGTTTGCAATTGACTTTGAGTGGTAGGTCATGAGAGCCTCCCATGCCCAGACTTCCCGACTCCAGTCTAGTGAGGCTTCCCGTGATCAGTTTTCACAATTGGAAACTTACGAGGGTAAATCTCAAGAGTTCTCATCACAAGGAAAAAAACGTTTTTTCTTTTTCCTTTTCTTTTCTTTCTTTTTTTTCCCCCCAGGAGATGGAGATGATGGATGTTAACTAAATTTGTCGTGATCATCATATCGCAATATATGTAAATCGCATCATTATGCTGTACACCCTACAGTGCTGATTGTCAGTTATATCTCAATAAACCTGGGGGCCGGGGGAGTAAGGGAAAAAAGTTTGAGCAAAAACAAATTTAAATAGAGCAGTGATACCCCAGAAATGGTTAGGGGCACTCTCGTGCAGGGGAAAGACTTCTATAAAGTGTGGTAGGAGAGAAAGAAAATTGTTTGATTGGCTACAGCTTTAAGCCTAGTTGGCTGTTTGCAATTGGTTGTTGTAAGCATTTTGAGTTCGGAACCTTGAGGCATTTACAGGCTTAGACTTGGGTTCACTTATAAAGGCCTCCACGTCATTAGAGCTGCCATCTCCATCTATAATGGCTTCTTCATTTAATTCATTAGGGAACTGCTTTGCAATTGCTTTGTAATTTTAGGTGAACAAGCGGCTTTTCTGTACTTTACAGTTCTTATCTTGTCAGTGGGAATTATAATCATAGAATAATGGTATTAGGAGTAACGTCTCAGTTTACCAAAAGAATGTAATACAGAATAATAGATAAACCTGAAGCGACTATACTTGGCTAAGCCCTAAATGTCCTTTGAATGATAAACCATAAATTTCTCCAAGGATCCATTTACAAGTGGTGTTTGATGCAGACTGTGGTCTGTCTTCACATCATGAGGGCCCTCGTGAGCAGATGCCTTACCTTATCATGTTTTTCAAAATTGCCTCATGGTTTTCACAAAGCTGTGTGCTAGGTATTGGAATAGCCATTTCAAAGAGAAGCAATAATCCACAGGTGGGTTTTCCATATTTCAAAAGAAGCACGCAGACCTTAGGTTCACACAAAATTAACATCTCCATTGTCTTTCACCAGGCCTTAGGGAGGTTATTATTCTGTTTTGCTTTGTAGATGTGTTCCTAAAGGATGGAGAAGATCCTCCTTAGAAGCAGGAAAAAGCGCATCTTATGGCATTCATATTTTCAGAAGTTTTATATCAAGTCAAAGTTGTTTTCTCCGTATTATTGCTGCTATCAGTCCCAACTTCATAACATAATCTAGGAGACATTCTCAAACATCAGTGAAATAGGAAATTCTCTAGGTGCTGAGAGCAAGCTTTTGAGGGACAGAGAGCACTGGGATGTGATGGAAGATACCTGAACAGATTCTGCCTGGACTTAATTTTAGTTTCTTCCTGGCTAGGCATGCCTGTGACTTAATTTCCACCTCTCCCAAAAGGGTATAAGCCTATTAGCTATTACTATCATGACTAATACATGACACCTCTATTTGTAATACTTTATATATTTTGCAGCTCAGTAAAATGGACTAGGGGATATAATAAATACATAGCATAAATTCACTTCCTTTAGTGAGATTTAAAGAATCATAAGGACGTGACAAAGGCTCCAGGGCTGAAAAAGGTCGGTCATACTAGCCAGCCGAGCCCCTTGCTGAAATGTTTTAAAGCACCCGCAATCGCTGTCCACTGGAGCTGTAGTTAGGAACCCCAAAAGGGAAAACAGTCCAAACCATTTCAGCCCTCAGCTGCCAAAGCTTGTAACTGTTGCTGCCAAGCATCTTCATTCTGGGTGTGAGCTCCAGCTGGAGCAGAGATGTTTCCTTCTGTACAACCGCAGGTGGTTATATAATTAGCCACATACATTTGTAGCGCTGTAAGAAGTCTAGTAACAAATCCATCCTTGCTGTACATCTGTTGGATGTGACAGTGGTCTGGAAAAGGCTCTGTCCCTAAAATAAATGGATGAAAATACTTTTGTGTTTCCAGTTTTCTGGAGTTGCTTACTGAGGCCGAGTCCCTGCTGAAGTCTAAGTGATTGGAATGGCAGGAACGAGTGAGCTTGAAGTAGATCTACATCTGTTGTCTGCTCTGTGTGAGTCTTTTCTGCATCCTTCAGAAGCCTGCATCAGCCTCTTGCCTTCTGGAGGGGCTGGTCTTCATTAGAGCCTCTTACCCTCCCAAGTCTCCTGCCTTGTATTAACAGATTTGATCTTCTCATAACGTCCGACTTATTTCTTACCTCTTCAGACCATGTGGATATTTCCATCTCTCACACTTGCCAACGATGGAAGTGACAATTTCAATCACATGCCACTCATATCATTTATTACTTTTATTTATTTATTTTTTTAAATTTAACGTTTTATTTTATTTTTTGAGAGACAGAAAGAAAGTGCCAGCAGGGGAGGGGCAGAGAGAGAGAGAGAGAGAGAGAAAGAGAGAGAGAGAGAGAGAGAGACAGAGAGAGAGAGAGAGAGAGAGACAGAGAGAGACAGAATCCAGAGCAGGCTCCAGGCTCTGAGCTGTCACCACAGAGTCTGACCTGGGGCTCAAACCCATGAACCACAAGATCATGACCTCAGTTGAAGTCAGATGCACAACCGACTGAGTCACCCAGGAGCCTCAATTTATTACTTTTAAATTAAAAATACCTTTGTTTTGGAAGGAGTACCAAACACCTCCCTAGGTGGGGTCCCAGCTGAGCAGACAGTTGAGGTTCTACTAAGTCCCTCTCCTGTTTCCGCATAGTTGTTGATTTTGGTAGTGTGTACAAGGAAGAGAACTTGGGAGCTATGTGCATCGCTGATGAGGTGACATGCATGGTCGGTTAGGGAAGGTGACATTTTGATCTTCCACAGGCTGCTCATTGTCTTACTTAAAAACATTTTTGGAACCAGTTGAGGAAGAGAGGGTTGTGTGCTCCCTAAAAATTCCCAACAATACTGCTCCCATTTCTGATGCCAGTGATTGCTACAGTTTTTTTTTTAGTTTAGTTTTTTGTTGTTGTTGTTGTTTGTTTGTTTGTTTTAGTTTTGGCTAAATCAGAACACTGCCACTCAAAATGATTCTTAGTCTTTATTTGACAGTCACTTCCTTCATGCAATGAATGGCTCCTCCCATCACTCACTAGCAAAAAAGCTGGTTGGGCTTCTGTCAGCGATGAAAGGCTGATGTCGGCTACTGGCTGTTGCCCCATTGGTTGGCAGACAACTGGATATGGCATTTCAAGTTAGCAATTCATTAAAAGTTTGGGAAGGCAAGGGAGTCACAGCACAGTCCTGGTCTTTATGTTTGTTGAGATGTCTTTCCAATGGCCCTTAGGCCTGAGAATTATACCCCTCATTTGGATGACAGGCAGGACTGACATGGCGTCTAGGGCTTTGGTAGAGGCAGAAACCAGGCCTTTGTGCGTGCGTGTGTGCCTGTCGGCATTTGAGGCACGCACTGTGGGCTGCTCTCCCTGAGAACACTTGGTGGCTCACTTGACTAGATGAGATCGTAAGTGTACACATTTAGCATCTTGGGTCTCCAGACACCAAAACTTTTTAGCTCTGACTTGAAAGCTTATCACTATAGAGATGGAAAAAAAAAATCCACTCTCTGATAGTAAGGAGAGAAGACTCCCTGAAAGTCTCTTACGAACCAGAGTGATGAGTGAAAAGTAAGAAAAATAACACTGCCTCGATTTTTATACTTCACAAAGCCAGGAGAGGGAATTTTCTGAGGGTCCTTTGCCAATAGTACTTTTAACCCGGCTCAAGATTTGAGTAAAGCCAGCTTGGCTTGTCCCTAATTTAGAGTAGAGAAAGAAAATAAAAAAGAATCAATAAACATTTAAGCCCCAGGAAGCCAATGGAAATTTCTAGAAGCTCTTTATGTTTTGTTACTGTGTTCTCCCTTCTACCCTCTCTTGTCTAATCCGTTTGGGTCATGGCTTCCAGGTTAATTTTTCTGAAATGCCACTTTGTGTATGACATTTTCCTTGTTCAGAATTCTACAAGAGTGGCTTATCGTCCCCAGAAGAAGACCAGAATCAATAGCCTAACTTTCAAAGGCCGTCTTGTGCTGGTGTCTATCCAGCTGTGAGCCTCTTCCTCCATAGCTATAGCCAAAGCAAGCTCTCTGTTTCACCTAAGCACCTCATGCACAGTTTTACCTCTTAGTTTTTGTTTGGGGATGTGGTGATGCTGGTGTGTGTGAAAGTTACTTAAGAAGCTTATTATAAGGACAACACCAACTTCACCCTCTTCTTCCATATGGGATGCCTCTTTTTGCCTAACTCTGCCCGTCCGAGTCCTCAACTTCTTTGAAGGCTGGCTTCAGATTCACCAGTAGCCCAACTTAGATAAATGGATATAAAAGGAGAATGGCATTGTAGGCAGGGAGAAAACAAGGCAAAAACTGGGAATTGTGGAAACCACCAGTCAAAATTTAGGTCTACAGATTATATCTAAATAACTTAGCACATGTGTCTGCACAAGGAAGTCCAATGCCCTTTATCGGCAAGGTGTCAGCTTTGAGTTTGGAGAGGGTTGACTCTGAGTCTTCTTACCCTGGGGATGGGCTAGCTTGGGTAGGTCACTTCTTCTGACACCTAGTTCATTCATTGGGAAAAAGTGGGCTCTGTTTTTATCTTAGAGATCGAATGTTATGACATGTGCAATGTATGTAGCATGTAGTAGGTACTTACTAAACGTTGGTTCTCTTCTCTTCCATCTGTTTGGGTAGTAGAGACAGGTTGAGGAGCCAGTTGTTGTGACATGGCAACAGATGCCACCAGCGCCTTGCCACATCTTCCATTTCCACCTGCCAATCCCTGCATTCCTGTGCTTGAGGATTTTCTCTCTTCGATATGTTTTTCTGGTTCATGTGGTAGATCTAAAGTTCTAGGGATTGCCCTCTTTGGGAGCTGCTGTCAACTAGTGACTAATGGGGACTGCTGTATAAACACCCAAACACCCCAGAGTCATCATCCCTTGAGTATGATAACTTGGAGGCAAGTGCTTTGTATTGATCCCATGAGACTGAACTCCAGACATCCATGGTCATAGCTGGCTTGATGACGGCCCCTTAGTTGGCTTCCTTCTTTCCCTTGTCTCATCCACTCCTCTGCTAGTATTTTCTTCTCCTTTCAAATATACTACTTGCATTTAAATTCTCATTTCAGGAACTGCTTTTTCTGGAAGAATCCACACTAAAACAGAATCCTGGTCCATATTTCTTTTTACAACTCCTCCCAGTAGGGCTGGTCTAGCTGCTCCCAATTGTTTTATGGATCTGGGTGGCAGAATAAGTATATCATCTCAGTTCTCATAAGCCATGCTGTCATCGTGGAACATAAGAAATGTGACGTGGCAATAACATGCTACATCTTAGTCCCTCTAGTGTGTAAACTAATGCAACGGTCGGGCACATTCCATGTCTCTGATATTAAATGATGTCTGAATTATTGATAACTGGTCCCACATTCCCTTGAATCAAATATTAATAGAGCAATATCTTACATGTGGTGGCTGGACTCCTTTTTAATGATTTCATCACTCAGAAATCCGACCACGTCTTTTACCTCATACAAGATGAATTGGGTGCATTCTGGAAAGACAACTTGAGGAGATGGAATGTTTAAACATTGGCTGTTGGGTTCTATCAGAGTTGACACATAGCAGGCTTTCCCTGGGACAAGTGTCAAACACCAAAGAAGGATTTCAACTGTCTGAAACTTTCATTAGGGTCTAGTATAGAATTTGTTTTTGCTGACCTGTTTCATGGCAGTCTTCAAATGGGAAACACAAAATGCAGGCCTCACAGAGTTGGGATGGCCTTTCCATCTACACTCTTCACATCCAGTATTTAGTTTCAAGTATTTCGGTGTATTCTTATGGCATGTACATATCCCTTGTTCTAATACATTTATTGGTGAATGTCTTGTTTCTTCTACTGGATCATATTCTTGAGGTCATAGTTCTCTATGTTGTTGACATTGAGATGCTCCTTTCCTGAGGGCTTTGTATCTACTCATCCTTGCACCCCAGAACTTACTGAGAAATCTGCAACACCGTAGGTTCTCCATAAATGCTTGTTGAATAGCAGACTTTGGCAATGTAGACATGTCATTTCAAGTAAGGTTTGGGGGCGAAGGAGTGCTTAGTTCATATTTTATTATCTCTCTTCTGGATCAGAGATATTCTCTTCAGAGGTTTCAAAAGGAAAGAAAAATGCTAAGAGATCTGAGAAAACCCTGTGGGAGATTTTAAAAGGATGTGTTGGCTTTTATTAATTTTATTACTATTCCTGGCACTCAGTGCCATACCTGGTTATATAACAAACATTTATGGAACATTTACTATAACCTGGACACTGTAGTGGGTCTTTGTTCTGGGGTTTTCAGTTTTTAAAAACACCTACCGCTCATTGCCGTGTGCTCCTAGGCAAGAACAAGTTGTTAATGAACACAATCGAGGGTTTTAAACAGTTATAAAATTTTCTTAGTATGTTGCTAAAACAGGAATCCGCTGGAGTTACCATTCTAAAACAAATACTATGCTTGTTATTTTATGTGAAAAGTAAAAATTTTAAAATCTAATACTAACCCATTTCTGAATGTCAGGCACTGTGTTGTACATGAATTAACTATGCCAAATGGCTATTAACTATGTTAAATACTTGCAGCAATCCAGTGAATTATGTACTGCTGTCGTTGTATTTTCCAGATAAGAAAACCTACCTGAGGTCACACAATAAGTGGTAGGTTTGGGGGATGAACACAGAGAGTCTTACTCCAAAGTCTGCTCTCTTAAAAATTGTGCAGTACTCTGAGATACCACCTCACACCAGTTAGAGTGGCTAAAATAAGCAAATCAGAGAACTCTAGATGCTGGCAAGGATGTGGAGAAACGGGCACCCTCCTACACTGTTGGTGGGAATGTAAACTGGTACAGCCCCTCTGGAAAACAGTGTGGAGGTTCCTCAGGAAACTAACAATAGAACTCCCCTATGACCCAGCAATAGCACTGCTAGGAATTTACCCAAGGGATACAGAAATGCTGATGCATAGGAGCACATGTACCCCAATGTTCATAGCAGCACTCTCCACAATAGCTAAAACATGGAAAGAGCCTAAGTGTCCATCAGCAGATGAATGGATCAAGAAGATGTGGTTTATCTATACCATGGAATACTACATGGCAATGAGAAAGAATGAAATCTGGCCATGTGTAGCAACATGGATGGACCTTGAGGGTGTTATGCTTAGCGAAATAAGTCAGGCAGAAAAAGACAAATATCATATGTTTGCACGTATAGGAGGATTAGGAGGAACTTAACGGAGACCATGGGGGAGAAGAAGGGGGGAAATAGTGGGGGAGACGGAAGGAGGCAAACCATGAGAGACCCTTGAATGCTGAGAACAAACTGAGGACTGATGGATGTGGGGGGGAGGGGGGATATGGGCATGGAGGAGGGCACTTGTGAGGATGAGCACTGGGTGTTACATGGAAATCAACTTGACAATAAACTATTTGTAAGAAAAAAAATAAAATAAAAAAATTGTGCAGTACTGTTTTTTGTAGCTGATCATTTCCCTTTTTTACTTTGGCTTCTGGGAAGCTTAGAGAGAAATTTATCATTGAACTTTACTCCAAATTTTACGTTAACATTGAACTTTGACTTGAATTCACTTGTGTTTCTTTTTCTTTTGATCTTATCTAGCTGTATTTTTCTGTTCAAAAATTAGACAATTTCTATTTCCCTTTTATCTTCTTGCTCTTTTATGTGGGGGGTGGGGAATAACATCATTGACTGTAATGCCACTTCCATCATTCATATATTCAGGTAAGAAAGTATCTGGAAATTCACTCTCCAGGCAGTTTCTTCAGGAAATGATGCTCTGGACAGAGGAAGTGACTTGTTCCAGTTCACATACCAGTAAGTGGTCACCCTTGACAAAAATCTAGTTCCCCTGACTTCTGGTCCAACGTTTTTCCTACCCTACCATAATGTCTTATGTTACTCCGGCTTATTTACCACAAGTACCCATGTCTCAATTATGTCTTGAGTCATCTTTCTAGAATATATTTAGCCTTTCTTTCATCTTAAGAAATAATGTAAATTATTAGGAAAAATATGGTCCCAGGAGTTAGAGAGCCCTATGGCCCTAAACCAAGTACTTAACTTCTGTGGGCTTTAGTTTTCTCATCTGTATTGATAAATGCTGTAATGCCTGAGGTGCTTGTTTTGTACAAAGATATAAATAATTCACTAACATTTGTAATGTACTTAAATGCAATTTATTAAATGCATATAGCTAAGAATCAAAAGTTTGAAAACCAATTTTCACAAGTATTAACTTTATTGATTTCAAGTGTGATTAATGAAGTTCTCTCAAATAATTAATTGCAACTTCAAATTTTGTATAATTCTTTTAAAGGCTGAACACATATTTAACTGTAGGCAAAGCACGAGTGGAATTATTACAACACATATTATTATGTACGCATTCGCACCTTTTCTAAGATGTCACCATTGTGGTCTCAGTTCATTTCCTCATTAATTCTGTATTTGGTTTTATATTTCTGAAGGTTTATTTCCTTACTTGGCTGGGATCTTTCTAGAACTTTCTAGAACTAATATTTTGACACCTACTCAGGGAAGCAGTAATCTTACCAGACTCAAAAGAAGAAGAATATCTTTATTGACTATTCAAGCTTTCAGTACCTACGTTTTAGATTAGTTGACTCTCACTCAAGGTGCAAGATCTTTTGCCTTGCCCACAGCTATTCAAACACAAGTCACTAATGAGTAAAGATAAACTATGCTAATATGACATTTTAGGTTCACACTTTCCATATTTTGTAACCTGCTATTTCCACCACAAAATTATATCCATATTTTCCTTTTTAAAGGATTTATTGTCTTTTAATATTTATATATAAATTTCTTATATACAATTAATAATAAAAAAATTAAGCTATAATTAATATACAAAAATGCATTGACTTTAAGTGTACAGTTCAATGAATTTTCACAAATGCGTATACCAAATAACCAAACCATTATCAATACACAGAACACATAGAATATTTCCATCACTACCTGAAATTTTCCTTGTGCCTTTTGCTGGTCAGTCCCTAGCATGACCCCAGACCTGAATCCAGACAACTACTCATCTGGTGATTGCAAATAAAGCCACTATGCCTGTGAGTGTACTGGTTTTGAACATACTAAAAACAAATCTCTAAGTAGTTCATGTTTTTTGATGCTGTTGTAAATGGTATCTTTTTAAATTTCAGTGTCCAGTTGTTCACTGATAGTGTATAACAATCAGTTGATTTTTTTATATATTGACATTTTATCTTATCAACTTGGTCATTTTTTTCTCTAGTGGCTTGTATTCTGGGTTGCTTAGGACTTTTTATTTTCCACATGATCATCTTTTCTATTCATGAAGACAGTTTTATTTCTTTTGTTCCAATCTATATGCCTTTTTTTTTCTTGCCTTATTGAAATGGCTAGGATCTCCAGTACAGGGCTGAACAGAATTGCTGAGAGTAGAAATTCTTACTTTGTTGACTGTGTGTTGCCTTTCACCATTAAATATGATGTTCAGTCTTTTACCATTAAATGCGATGTGAGTTGTTGGTTTCATGGTAGACATTCTTCATAAGGTTGAGGAGTTTGTGGAATGTTTTAGTTTTATAATCATGAGTAAATGTTTAAGTTTGTTCAAAAGCATTTTATGTGAATATGAAAATGAACATATAATCTTTCTCTTATTCTTTTTATATTGGAATGTTTAGACATTTACATCTTATGCATTTATTAATTTAATTGGACTTAAATCCATCTCCTTGCTATTTATTGATGTTGTATTATCTGTTCTCTATTCTTTTTCAGTCTTATTTTGAAAGCCTTAAACATTTTTCTAAATGTTTATTTATTTTTGAGAGAGACAGAATGTGAGTGGGGGAGGGGCAGAGAGAGAAGAAAACACAGAGTCCGAGACAGGTTCCAGGCTCTGAGCTGTCAGCACAGAGCCCCAGGTGGAGCTTGAACTCAAGAATGGTGAGATCATGACCTGAACCTAAGTTGGATGCTTAACTGACTGAGCCTTCCAGGCACCCCTTCTTTTGACCTTTTAAGTGTGTTTTAGAATTTTATTTTATTTTCACCATTGACCTGTTAGCTTTATCTCTATTTTATTTTGTAATGGCTGCTCTATGGTTTACAATATGCACCATTCACTTACATAGTCTATCTTCATGTACCATAATGCCATGTCACAGACAATGCATACAAATTAAAACTGAAATTTCAGATTTATCTACCCATCATTTGTACTATTGTTATCACACACTTTGCTTGTAGATGTATTGAAAGCCCCGTACCAATTTTTTATACTTGTGTTAATACATCAATGATATTTTAAAGATTTTGAAACTTGAGATATTGTCTTTTATGTTTATTAACATATTTACCCTTTCAGGAACTCTTATTTCTTGTCAATCCGAATTCACATCTAGTGACTTCTTTTCTTTATAACTTTAGTACTTATTTTAAGCCATCTTTGTACTTTGTTATTGTATAAAATTTCTAAGAGTGTTTGTCTCACTTGCTGTTCTTTGTATTTACCTTCTCCACTAACAGAGTTAGAAATAGCACATACTGAAACTTTACAATAGACATATGCTGAATAGACGAAACAAAATACTCATATGTACCCATACTCCAAACTTCCTTAAGAGATACCTTATTGTATTCATCATTCTTTTATTTTAAAGCTATAATTTTTTATACTTTATGTTTAATTTCCTCTTTGGTTTCTCATTATGAACAAATATGCTTTCATAGGTACACCTTGTTTCAGCTAACCATATGATTATAATAATTATTTTTGATGCTGAAATTTTCCCAGGGTGGTGTTGCCAGACCCTTAAATTAGAATCCTTTGTCTTTTCAGCAGTGTTCCATAATGATTCTTAAGCTCCATCCATATTTTTTCTGTAATATGTAATTAATCTGAAATACGAAGTGAATAAGATTATTTTTCTCTGTGAATGTTTGGATATAATATTAAGTGCTTTTAGGAGTTGCTTATACTTCTGTTACTATGACTATGACCTGTTACTTGCCACTCCCTCCTATTTTTTATTATGACACAGGTTATTTTCTGTTTGATGCTCCCCATCCTCCCCACCCCCATTTCCTGCTCTGCTTTGTGTGTGCTGGAGACTGATTTATTTGGACTATATTAAGGGTCCCATTGTCCTCTGGCTCATGTTTTGACTCAGCCGATGAAAGACACCACCAGGAGATTGGAGAGTTTGGAATGTTTGGGGAGAGAAAATTTGGGGTATTTGCCTTCCTGCCTTCTCCATATGTTAGTGTTACAGTTTGGAGAGCGGCTGGACTCATTTATGCTAGAGTATCTGCATGGTGTTTTCTTCTCCATGCGTTCAGGTCTCACCATACTGTGGTGACATTATTTCATCCCATTGTCCCTTCAGCCAAAGGGGCAGTGATGACGTATCGCTGTGGCTAATCTCTGAGTGCCTCCACATCATTAGCTGATCCTCTTAATTCAGTCAATGGTCATCAGTTCTCCTTCATTAAATCCTGTTGAGTGGAATTCTGTTTCCTGTTGGGACCCTAACTGACACAGCACTTACTACAAAATTCCCATGTTCCTGTTGTCAAAGCTTGAGCTCGCTATTAGAGCAAACAGGGCTCTCATGTCATCTGATGCGGCTTGATAATAAATGTGGTGGTGGGGAAGCATACTCTCTTTTCAACTCCTGGAAATGTTAGCATTACGTTGAGTGTGACCATGAAGTAGGATGAACTTTAATACATCTAATAGCCAATAACCAGTTTCTGACCATCCACCTAATTGCTCTGATTATGAAAACAAAAGATGAAAAACACAGCAGGATCCTCTCAGTTTCAGACTCTTCTGGAACCCTATGGAACACTTCTAGAACCTTATTACTTTTCAGCTTTTGACATTAGTTATTATCTTAACTCTTCAGAGAGGAAAGTAGAAAGTCACTAAGATCTCCCAGGTTGATGATAAGGGCTAGAGTCTGCAAGATGAAAGTTTCAGGACGATCCAGTCAAACATTTAGTTGGGGTTATTTTCAAAACAATGTCATTAAATAAGTTAAACTACTCCTTCCCCTCTGTTTCTATACCTCCCCTGCTTTTTTGTAACCAAGTTCATAACCCTTCCATAGAGGTGGTATAGCCTCTTCCTTCTTTACCCTGGTTTTGCCATTCTCCTTGAGATGTGGCAGCTATGAACTTCTTGGCCATTCTGCAAATAGGAAAGTTGTGTCCCCTTCCAAACCAGAATTCTCATTACCTTTTCTCTATTATCCTTCATTTTGATTCAGATCTGATACATCATAGAATGAGTGAAGTGAGGACTTTGATAATTTGTTTCTAAGAGTGTTTATCAAAGTGAGTGACTGGTCCTTATCCTTTTCATTTCTCCCAAGGATGTTTCTGAGCACAAACTAGCTTAGTCTTCTGGGACTTAATTTCTCTAATTTTTGTAGAGTGTTTGTGGTAGAGGGTGGGAGATGTGGGTGATTTTCTCTTAGAAGGTATTCATGGGGTCCCTCCTTAAAGCCCATCTGTATATTTTCTAAATATTCCACCTTCTAGAGAGTGAAATGGGTATGACTATAAGAATCTTACCTTTCAAACATGCGCAGCCTGTTACGTTGATGGCCACTGTTGACTCTACTTTCTTGTATCCATGTCCTTGACTAGTGTCCCCTTGAATGTGGACTAGCCTGGTGACTTCCTTTAACCAAAAGACACAGGAAAGTGCTGGCATGCAAGTTCTTGGCCTAGGTTTTTTTTTTTTTTTTTTTTAATATTTGCTTTTTGAGAAAGAGAAAGACAGAGAGAGAGAGAGCGCATGAGTGGGAGAAGGGCAGAGAGACAGGGAATCACAGAGTCCAAAGCAGGCTCCTCGCTCTGAGCTCTAAGCACAGTGCCCGATGCGGGCCTCAAACTGATGAACTATGAGATCATGACCTGAGCCGAAGCCGGACACTTAACCAACTGAGCCATCCAGGCACCTTTTGGCCCAAGTCTTACAAAGGCCTAGAAATTCCTGCTTTTGCTTCCTTGTAAGAAATCTGATTACCCTGCTGGAGAGATCACAGGGAGAAGCCACCTGAAGAGGCTACATTAAAAGGGAAGAGGCCTTAAGGCTACCTAGAGAGGGTAAGGGAGAAGGGCCTAACCCTCTTATGGTCTCCAGCTCAGCCTAGCCCCAAGCTGATCCACTAAATGAAAGCCATCACACAAATGCATCCTAACTTGATGAGCAAAAGAATCACATAGCTGAGTCCTGACTAATACGTGTAAACATTCAACATGCTACTAAATGCACAGGGGTACAAAATGGAAAGGCACTGTAACCTGCACTCTCTCACAGACTGCTTTTTGGATGCCTTTCCACCTTCCTTCTCCTGGCTGAGTTTTTTCCTCTCTTACTACTCAGGAAAGCAGCTTTACGCATACCCTAAAGTCTGGATGCAAGACAATAAGCCCAGAGAGAGACTAGGATCCTACCTAACGTTCCTCTTCTGAGTTCTAGTTTTCTATTTGAGCATTTTACCGTGTGACTTTAATATTTACCATACTGAAGACTGTAAAATTGCCTCAATGTTCATTCCCATCTAAGGGATGGTGTGAAGTTACATTTTGTTGCGCCCTCCCCAGAGAGGCCTCCCTCTTCCCAAGACTAGGCAGTCCTCTGTACGGATGACAACACATGAGAACTAACATAACCCTGGGCAAGTTCAGACCTCGAGTTTGCTGGCAGTACCCATTAGGACTCTTTGCTGGGGATGCTGGCTCTTCGAATTCCAGGCATAAGCTAGGACTGCACACCCTGTGGGTGAGACCATGCATGAGTTGGGATGGAAGAGATGCCAGTTACTTCTGGATGGAGCTTTCACATGCAGATGCCAGACCATCCAGAAGCCCCTTGCCTCTCTCACAGTTGGTGTTGGTTGCCACTCTGTCAGCAAAGTTCCTAGAGTTAGGTGATACGGAGAACTTTCTTGCTGACCTTCAATAGATGTGCAGCATGAACAAGATTATTGTTTTAACCACTGATATTTTGCAGTTATTTGTAACTGGAGCACAACCAATTCCAGACCCACTGATCGATTTATTAGTGTAAGAGAGAGCTCCTGGGGCGCCTGGGTGGCTCAGTTGGTTGGGCGGCCGACTTCGGCTCCCGTCATGGTCTCACGGCTCATGAGCTTGAGCCCCGCGTCGGGCTCTGTGCTGACAGCTCGGAGGCTGGGGCTTGGTTCTGATTCTGTGTCTCCTTCTCCCTCTGCACCTCCCCTGCTTGCGCTCTGTCTGTCTCTCAAAAATAAACATTAAAAAAAAATTAAAAAGAGAGAGCTCCTGCTGTAGACCCCCTACTTGCTCTTTCTCTCTCATTTTTTGTCTTCGTGCTTAAAGCCTTTCTTTATGGAAAACATGCAGGTTATGTTTCCGGTGTTTGCTTTTCTGAATTAGTTCTGAAATATATAAAATAGGCCAAAACTCTTAAGCTAACATTTGTGGGTTGTTTTCGAGGGTTTCCCCGTTCTTTTTTCTTACATCTCTCTTATTGTTTATGTTTAAACACTCTAAGCTCGAGCCAAGTTGGACTATTCCCTGTCTGCCATGCACATCCAGCATTTCCTTTCTTCTGTGCGTAGCAGAGGGATTCAGAGCCGGCGTACAAATTAGGCTCAAATTCTAGCTTCAGCTTCCACTGTGTGACCATGATGAAGTCATTGAATCTGTCAGAGATGGTTTTTCCTTCTGTGAACAGAAGATATGATATCGTCCTTGCAGTTTTAGGGTGAGTATTAAAAAGAAAATGTTTGAAAAGTGGTCAGCACAATGCTTGACTCATTATAGGCCTTCATCAAGACCTGGAGGTGGAGCTAAGCTTTGACACATTCCCTGTAGGTGAAATCCCCTGTCAGTCGCTCTAACTTAGTCCTTTAAGGATGGTTTAAATGCTTTGTCAGGTGTCATAAAACACCTGTGTGTTTTATGTTTAGCCCACAATTCCTTCTTTACTTGTAGAAACTATGTATCATCTCCTACATTCTGAAATCCTAAAATAATTACTAGTATCTCTTCTAGTTCACAGTTATAATATGATACCTTCATGGTTTGTATAGATGTCCTTGATCATGTGTTAGATTTTAAGTTTCCTGAGGGTAGACTCCATTGCCTGTTTCTCAATTTTATATGGCCCATAACATCTAGTCCTGGTCCTGAAAACCATTCCAAGTAGAAGATCAATCAGGATTTTTTGCATAAGTGACGAATGAAAATCTACCACATATGCTTTGGGTCCTACCACAGCCATATCTCCTTTTTCTAGGTTCTCGGTTTCTGACGAGAAATACTTCATTTGTGTCAAGAGGGACAAGGAGAGAGGCAGACTTTGCAGCACTTACGCAGCTGGTCCATTACAAACATTGTCTCATTGAATTTTCATTCAGCCTTTTGAGGCAGATATTTGTTAAGCCATACATCCAGGGCCACCCAGGTGGTAATTGGATGTGTTGACTTCTAGAAACCACACTGTTTCATTATATGATATTTGCTTTTGAATCAGGCCTTGTAACAATTTCTGCAACTTTTTCTCAAGCCTCAGGCCAATTCATTTTCTGTTCTGGTTCTATTAAATGGAATAGAGATGTTTTTAAATATGTGATTCTTAAACACAGTGTGATTTAGAGCTTTAGTGATTGAGACAGACACAGAGTGAATGCTCATGGCAGATTAATTCCAAATGAGGATGTAGCAGTTTGAAATAACAAGAATCCATTGGAAAGTAGGTTTTACTTATGCAAAATTCTCCCCAGAACCCCTTGAAGAACGCTACAGGGTGAGCTGTTCTTTTCTTCTGGAGTCCATGGCCACAGGCAGAAAACAAAGAACTCAGCTGAATTAGAGGAGACATAGGACAATGTCATTGTGTTTACAGAGAAAAGGAGAAAGGACACCACCACAGGTATGGCCTCCCACATTGGTATACCCCCTGATAGCTAATAGGGTCAGGTAGAATGTGCTGAGCCAATGGGGTGAGGGAAGGCTGTGGGAAGTTGTGAAAGATGGAGCATTAGGAAGGGGAAGTCCCAGCTTATGGTCCTTGGCCAGGAAGTACTGTTCATTGATTTTAGTACCTGGCACATGTGGGGTCTGTCTCAGTCCAAATTAGCTCTACCCAGGATGCTAACTGGAGAGAAATGCATTATTTTCTCTGGCTTTAGTCCAATCTGCCCTCCCACACAAGGTCCTATGATTCTTGAGACAAGATTTGGTTTCAGATCATCCCCCCAAGACTTACACAACTGCCTTTCCCACTCCTATTTTGCCTCTCGCCCCTACTTTATGCTGTGGGTGGGCCCTTGTCCATCCAGATTTGACCTCATTTCTTTCTTTCTTTCTTCCTTTTTTTTTCTTTCCAGGAAGCAACTTTTATTCGTGCCGGCACTGCTCAGTTGGGCTCGTACCCACAGAACTGAGTGGCCAGCACCCCATGGCATAATTTTTTCATACATTTTCTATTTCTTTGTCTCCCATATATGGTAACACACATAAACATGCAGTCTGATTAAATGGTCTCAGTTTGGGGCGCTGGGTGGCTTAGTCGGTTAAGCGTCCGACTTTCGCTTGGGTCATGATCTCGCGGTTCGTGGGTTCGAGCCCCGCGTCGGGCTCTGTGCTGACTGCCAGATCAGAGCCTGGAGCCTGTTTCAGTCTGTGACTCCCTCTCTCTCTGACCCTCCCCTGCTCACGCTGTCTCTCTCTCTCTCTCTCTCCTAGAAATAAATAAAACATTAAAAAATAAATAAATAAATGGTCTCAGTTTATAAGGTCATGGGGGCTGTAGGCATGTAGGCTCATATCCAGATGACCTTGAAGTCTTCCCTCCCTTTATTCTCTCTCCTTAGGGAGGGGTTCCTACCACAAAACAGCCTGGTTTAATTCCCTTCAACAGATGGGTAAATACCAGAGAAGGCAGAAGAGAGTCTGGAAAAACTAGCAGCCAGCAAAGTATGAAAATTCCTAACAGTTTCTTTGGAATCTCTATCTGTAGTGCTCAGTAAAGGTGAGGAGGGAGCATAAAGCAGGCTGAGGGCAAAGTACAAGCTGGCACACCCTCCCCCCTCCCACCCCAGGAGGGTTACCCCTCAGGCATTCCTAGGCTGCCCCAGAACAGAGGAAAGGAAAGAAAACAGATGACTAACCGATAGAGATCACAGTCCTGCAGAAACTTAGTCTCCGACAGTTTACAAGTATCTTGGTAAATGACAAGGAACAGGGAATCTTATCAGTAGCCTCATCTCCAGAAATCTGTACACTGAGTTTCCTGGAGCATCGAATATTGTGCTCCCCTCCAAGGTGATGTGGGGAACGAAGGCAAGAAGGAAATGGCAGATAAAATTAAATACGCTTATAACCTGCAGCCCATTGAGGAATACTTGAGGAGGCAAATAACAGAGTCTAACAGGTCTCCAGGAACTTCCTACTGTCCTAATGCTACTGCCTTACCTGAGGAAAAACAACCTAAGCTTGACACTAGCAAGGCCTCAGGTATCTTAGGATTCCTCTTTAGCGCATCAAAGTGCTTCTGGAGGCCTCCCTATTACCTCCCCAAATCCAGAGTATATAATTAGTCACTCCTCACAACCCCAGTGCAGCTCTTTCTGCCCACAGGTTCTGTCCCCGTGCTTTAATAAAATCACCTTTTTGCACCAAAGACATCTTCAAGAACCCCACGATCACCCCAAACCACCATCAAAGAGAGGAAAATAAAGTTTCATATTGTTTTTTCTTTTCCATATTAAGATCTATTGGTTACTTACCTTTTCTCTCCCCGAGATTGTTATGGCCTTCTGTCTTGTCTTCTCACTTGCTTTGTGGAACTGTGCTTGGCTTTCCTCCTGCTTGGAACTTGTAGGTGGTTGGTTCTTTCTTTTGGCTGCCGCTTGAAATGACTTTGGGTTTTGGGAAGGCAATCTCCTTCACAACCTCTTTGGAGACTCCTCTTACACCCAGTGGGGGTCACTCAATACTTGAGAGTTCTAGCATTGCTTGAGACTCAATTTCCAGCCATGGCCTGGTGCACATAGATCACTTCCTGACAATCCCTGTATCCTTGTCTTGAAGCGAATTCCTCCACTTAGGTCCCATCATGGGACCTCATCTCCCAGCCTCACCTTCTCTTCAACAGTCACAGTTTCTCTCTTCTATCTCTTTGTATTTTCCTCTTCCATTAACTCCCTCTCCAAGGTTTCATTCATTTCTTCACATATTTCCATACATTGCTGCTAAGGATGTTCAGAGCTTGAGCCCCTGGGGTAGGGCCGACACCTGAAAAATCTGGGATAGAGCCATGGCAGGTGAGGGGCAAAGCCACCTCCAAACCACAAGGGCAGAAACCTCTCATTTCTTGTATAGATGGACAAACTTTCCTAACCATTGGAATTTCTGAGCCAATACGTGAGAAAATTCTCACGTATTAAGTCAGGCAGACTTAATCTTTTATTCCTATTTCTCATCACCGTGTGGGTACTTTTATGTAACATATTCTTGTTAAGTCAACCTCCTGGGTTAGTTGCTTATACAGCTATTTCCCTCATCTGATTCCTTGACCAATCCTTATCATAATCATAAGTTCACAGTAAATAGATACAGCTATCTGTGTGCACTTTTAGATGGATGGACAGAAACACAGATACCACACATGCAATATATATGTATATATGTTCACATATCGATAAACATTTATTGTATTACATTGAATTTATGGAAATAACTCACTAGTCTAATTATAAGAATTCTTATATAGTGGTTACTCTGCCTGAAACTCTTACAAAACTTTTCATACATTAATTCTTTCAATCTCCACATCAAACCTATAAGGGTAACACTATTATTTTCATCCCCATTCTCTAGGTGAAGCATCAGAGGCACAGAGAAGTTAAGTCACTTGTCCAAGGTCACACTAACCCAACCTAAGAAGTCTTTCTCCAGAGGCCATGCCCTTTACCTTCATGTTGTGTTGCTTCTCCATGTTACACTAATGGAAGGGAAGAGAAGTTAATCACATATGGGCAGAACATTTCTTTTTCTTTTCTTTTTCTTGAGAGAGAGAGAAAGGGCACAAGTGAGCCAGGGGCACAGAGAGAGAGAGACAGAATCCCAGGAGGGGCAGAGAAAAAGGGAGAGAAGGAGAGAGAGAGGCAGAGAGACAGACAGAGAGAGAGAGAGAGAGAGAGAGAAGTGGGACTCACCTGAAGTTGGGCTCGAGCTCACCCAATGCAGGACTTAAATTCAGGAACCGTGAGACCACCACCAGAACTGGAGTAAGATGCTCAACAACTGAGCCATCCAAGTGCCCTGAACAGAACATTTCTTTAGAATTTTGTAATATTCTTGGCTGTACAAACTCACATCTTCACAAAGACAGAGTTTATTTGTCCATTCATTCATTCACCCATTTATATGTCATTCAGTGAATATGTATTGAGTGTTTGCAAATGTGTTTGTACATGCAAAGGTGGGATATGTGTTGTCTTGGGAAGTGGCGTGTGTGTGTGTGTGTGTGTGTGTGTGTGTGTGTGTGTGTGTATTGGGAGAAGCAGATATATTTTCTCTGTTCCGGAGTCATCAACTTACTGTTTATTTAGGGAGTCCCAAATCCTGCTTTGGACCTATCCCTGATTCTTCTATTGTTTGGTATTTTAGGAAGAGGAGAAGCAGAGACAAGAGAGAAGGAGGAAATCATGGATCAGTGCTCTCAGAAAACTCTCCTACAAAGTTGAATGTTGCACTGAAGGTGGCAATCAGCCATTCCAGCTTGCCTTTCTTATTTGACCTGCTCATACTCAGTTGGTTGCCTTATGTACCTCATAACCCCCCCCAGCCAGTGCAGCTCGGACCGGAGAAACCTGAAGTGAATCACTGTATGAGTTAAAAAAGAGCTGCTGGTGTCAGTATATTACAGGTGCTTAGCTGGCAGTCATGAAAAGTTCAGCCTCAGATATGGGGCTGGGTCCTGCTTAGAGAAGCTAGAGAGAATGGAAATGACGCCAAAGAGACGCAGAGCTCAGAGAGACCCAATTGCCTCTGAGAGACAGGAAGAGTAGCTGACATTTATAACACCCAGCTCCAGTCCTGTAAGATCCATCTGGGTTCATTTAAGTCTTAGGATTTCTGTGAGGTTCCTTGTTATCATTGCCCAAGAAAAATCCCAGGTGTTTTCAAAATAGCTTCAGTGGGCCCCACCTGTACCAAATGACCCTGGACTTGGACAGGAAAGGACTCTTCCTTGTTTCAATGGGGAGAAGTTGGGAAGATAAGACGCTCTAGCCCAGGAATTATGGGGTTGGTTCAGTGTCATCATTGGCACTGGGTGTCATCAGGCCTCTACTTCTCTGTGGTAAAAACATGGATCACCAAATAATCGTTGCTTCCTACTTACTCGTGAGCCCTGTATAGTGACATTGGACAGTGGCCCTGAAGAATGGGAACAGTGGGAACAATATTGAGGAGGGCCAGTCCCTTGAGGCTGAGCCTCAATGACTGTGGTTTCAGTTATGGGGCAGGAGATGCCAGTTTCGCTCATTGGTTGCTACAGTGCTTCTGTGATCTGGATGCATCTCGATTCCACTCAGGGCTAAAGTATTGAGTGTCCCCAGAATCAATGCAAACAATCAGGTAAATCAATATAAACAATTAAAATAAGTTTTAGTGGAAGGTTAAATAGAACTCCTAGAAATAGCAGGTGAAGTCATCCTTTCTTGGTGGGTGGGTTTTGGGAATTTCTCTACCCTTTTAAGTACCTTCAGAAAAATTAAAAGGTTATAGGGGCTCCCTATCTACCAGGTGGCCCTCAATTTTCTTGTCTCTAAAGTGGGGGAATGGGTAATAGATCAGATGAGCTGTAGGGTCCTTCCAGCATTGTGGTTGAGAGTGAGTGGAGTCAGAGTCACCATAGCAAAGTCAGGGGTTTCAGTTTCCATGAAGATGTTGTATAACAGACTTTCCTATATATATTTACGTGCTACCTGCCAAAGAGGGTAAGTAAATACCAGTAAATGGTTGTTATGGGTTGAGTGATGAGAAAGTTCATGTTCTGAAATTCCTAGGATTGATTTTCAAGCAAAATGAAATTTCCACTCTAAGTGCAGCCCAATGTGGGGAACTGCCAGGAGAGATTAAGATTAAAGCCTGTGGGGGCCGGGTGGGAAACAGGGTTTTAATTAAATGAAGCAATGGATATAAAGTTCTTACCTAGTGCTTTTCAGGTAGCAGGTACTTGGTATAGTCAGACTCTTTTCTTTCTTCTTCCTCCTTTCACTCATCTTTCATTTTCCAAGACTCTGCTTCTTAAGACTCCTTTAACCACCTGCCTCCCTAGGAAACTAGCAAAAACTCATTTCCAGTGGAATTAAACTCGTTCCTAATGCCAGAAAAGGACAGTGGAAGTGGATGAAGGGAATTTTGGGGTGGGATGGTTTAACCACTCTCAGAGGCAGGATTCATGATGGGTAAAAGCTTGCAGGCTGACCATAGAAATGGAATGCATGTCAGATATTTAAAGGATGAGATAAAATGCTGGGAAGATGAAAAGGATGTGAAACTAGTCCAAGCTAGGATGAAGCAGTGATGTTTTAAATTTGATTAGAGATGCTCTAATAGTAGAATCTACTTCATGGTGTTACGGGTTTAAGAGTCCAGGAGATGTTACAGCAATAAGATATTGTAAGGCCAGATAATTAAAAAATACTTTCTGAGAACTATGTCTTAGCACATCATTCAGAATATAATAAAGATCTCTGCTTTTCAGAGCATAATCTGTGCTCTTTTTGGGGGGAGAGGATGGAGTGAGGCATAGCTTTGGAGGCAACAGGAGAAAATATAATGGTCGTACTGAGGAACAAAGGGAGAAAATTTGCACGGCTCTGACCGTTTTCGACTACCTGGCCAACAGTTAGCTTCACGTTCTGCAGCTGTCCATGTGTTGCAAGAAAAGTAAATAGGAAACCGACTTCTTGGGGACATTGAGAACTCCAGTTGTCAAGGCCTTATGGTCATGAACTTGATTTTGATGTTTACAAGTAGCTGAGGTCCTACTAGTGGTGCGGGATGGATGAGAACTCATAAAAACATACATCAAACGAAAGGCACAGAGCTCCTCTATGCATAGAGCTTTCCAGTTCTTCAACGTTCCACCCTCTAAATCCTACTTAGTGACTAAAATAACTTTGCAAGGCAGGAATTAATTTCACTATTTTTAGATGAGGAAACTAAGGCTGAGACGTTAAGTGATTTTTCCCAAGAGATCTGGCAAAGTAGGAAGTTCAAGTCTCCACCGCTAAACTCAGTTTTCTTTCCCACAACACCTGCCTCTATTGATTAGCACTTGTCCAAGCGCTCTGAGCCTTATGCTTGCTGTGGAAATCATTATATTGAGAAAACTTCGTTTGTCCTCAACGAAGCCACTGTTCTCATTTCCTGCCACCAGGCTAATACATAGTTTTGCAAGGATCTATTTTAGTCGGTCTCCAACTTTACGAGGCAAAAGAATCACTGCACATCTTTTTAAAATGCAAATTAATGGGTTCCTTCTCCAGACATTCTGAGACAGGAATCAGGCCAGGAACGAGCATTTCATGAGCACCCTGGGTGATCCCGTTTCATGTGAGTGACCACGCTTTGAAAGCACGGTACCAATTGTGTTTCTTACCTGCTGCTGCGGTAACAAATGGAGATCTAGATAATTTGCTTTCCACTAGTTTTTGTCTCTGGATTCATAGTGGTTTATCATTCCTGAGTCCTGCCACGCCTCAGCGTTCCCAATATGTTGTCCCTGGAATTATGATTTTGCCACTGAATTCTGCAGCTTTTTCATAAGTAGAGGTGATTAAAGTTTTCTTAGTCTTATTTGTCCTGGACTCACCTGTCACATATAGTTCAGAATTACATGCGATGGTGATGTAAATCCATGAAATCTTTGATCAATTACAATTTTTCTAGCTTGAGTAGCTTTGAGTTTGGTGTAATAAGAAAATGTCCAAAATTTAGAGTTAAAAATATTGTTTTCAATTACTGTCCCACCAGCCTTAGTGATGTGATTCAATTCACTTAACTTCCCGGAGCCTTGGCTTCCTCATCTTTGGCATGAGGATAATGACATCTGCCTCCTGGAATTGTTATGAAAATTACATAAGATAATGTGCGTTGTTTTTTATAAAGTACAAATTCTATAGGAATGCCTGTTGATTCCATCAGCGTTGGCTGCAGACTAGAGTATTACCACTGACTGTTCTCTGAAGGGTAGTGAGGTTGAAACAGAGCTGGGATGCAGACTGGCTTCATCCAATGAACTGGCCTCTTAGCTCCACCTTGGGGTTTTTGTCCATGAGCCCCTTGAATAGGTGGTTGTGGGACAAATGAGCAAAGAGACACCTAAGAGACCGGCATGGCATCCATTCCCCTAAGCCTGCCATGTGGACCATGCCTGGTCCTTACATGGATAGGAGGCAGTGGGTTACACGTGAATGAGTGCACCATCTAGAGTTTTGGAGAGACCATCGCTTTTTGCGCATTGAGGTCAGTGTGGATGCGTCAACGCAGTGAAGGCTGAGGAGAGCACAGCACTATTGGTTACCTTAAGGGTCCAGCTCTGGGCACAATAGAAGTCCCAGGAAGAAAAGGAGCACTTGGTTCTCATAAGGTGGTGTCAGCAGCAATAGCACTAAAGCTGCTGCCCTAGAAAGGCCGTGGGCAGAGAATGTCCTTGAGGGGAAGAGGCTTGCATGGATTGCCTCTGGGAACACAGAGAAAAAACTGGGACACCTTGGGGAGGGATGCAGAGTCCTTAGCTGTGGAGCTTGTGCAGACAGAGGTGCTCCAGCTCAGTCTTGCCTTGGATTGTCCTTACTGTAAAGTCTCCGTGAAGAGCATCACCCCCACGGGATGCATGGGTGGCTCAGTTGGTTAAGCATTCAACTTCAGCTCAGGTCATGGTCTCATGGCTTGGGAGTCAGAGCCCCGCATCAGGCTCTGTGCTGACAGTGTGGAGCCTGCTTGAGATTCTGTCTCTCTGCCTCCCTCTCTGCACCCTCCCTTGTTCTCTCTCTCTCTCAAAGATAAATGGATAAATATTAAAAAAATAAAAAGAACATCACCTCCTATATGCTGTTGAGACTCCAAAATATGTACCTCTAGCTGAGGCCCACCATCTAAGCTCCAAACGCACACATATTCTGCCTGCTAACAGCTCCCCTTGATGCTTTTGAGCACCTCAGACTCAACACGTCCCCCAAAACACCATCAGTCAGCAATGCAACTTGGAGCCACTCTGGGCAGTGGCTGCTTCTATTCGGCTATACCAGGCAGCTCCCTTTTCTTTTCTGTCACCATTTGTATTCAGTCTGTCATCAAGCCCTGCCAATTATATTCCTAAATATTCATGATGAGTCTATATTTCTCCATCCCACAGCCATCGTTATGGTGCAAGATATCATATCTTTCAACTGAACTTGTCATTAGCATGCTATTTGGCTTCCCCACATCCTTCCTTGCCTTCCCTCCTTCTACCTTGAATAGCTGCCAGAAGGATCTCTTAAACAGACAAACCTTGTGTCATCCCCATTTTAGCTCTCTTCAGGACTCCTGTATCATTCCTAAGGGAAAGACGACATTCCTTAAGGTGGCTGGAATAGCCGTGCATGCGGGGACCAGGCTGCCTCTTACTCTTTCCCTTGCACTGTCTGTTACAGTCTGTGGGGTCTTCCCTACACTGTGGGGGTGTCCAGCTCATTCCCACCTCTGGGGCTTTTCATCTGTGTTTTGGTCAGTGCCAGAGACTCTTCTCGCTCTTCTTTCTCTCTGCATGCCAATCAGAGAGGCCCGATGAAGTTTATGTAAATAATTTTTTTATTTGAGTACAGTTGACGTGTACATTATTTTCACGTGTACAACATAGTGACATCTCTGTATGTGTTCTATGCTCATCAAGAGTGTAGCTACCATCTGTCACCATACAATGTGATTATAATACATTGACCATATTCCCTTTGCTGATGAGATAATAAAAACAGAACAAAAAGCCCTCCTCTTTGCTCTATTCCCTGAGCACCTTATATTTACTGGCCCATCAAGCTATGTACCACATTTGTCTATACTTTTCTCTAAAGTGTGACCTCTCCTGGGGAGGGAATGTGTCTCTTGCATTCACTTTTATGTCATCAGCGCCTAGCATGGATGACACAGTACATAGCTTATACATACAGTTCAGACCCTCAGTAAACACTCTCAGTGATGGCATAAATATGGAACCCTGAGACCATTTCTTTCCAAGTGTGTCACAGAAATCTCATGTTCAGCAGGACTCTACCCAGTGGCTTGTCAGACCTCCATGTTTATGCGCCAGACCGACATGCGCGCCAGACATCTACGATTGTTAACTAAGCCGCCGCAATTCATTCTTTCCTCTGAAAGTAATTACTGGTTGCTGAATATTCAAACATGCATTGAAAAAGCATCTCATTACATTATGTTAAGAAATAAATTACTATTTCTAATTGCTTCTAGTAGTTAATTACTTCTAATTATTAGTCTGAGTAATAAATTACTGCTTCTGATTATGTTGTGGGCACAGTTGGAGCATTCAAAAATGCAATTTTCATGGTTGTTTACATCAGGACATGTTTACTGAATTATAGAGCCATAATTACCCCCAAAGAACTGGTAGCAAAAAATAATAAACATTTGGTAAATTCAATCGAAATATGTCATTTCTTTGTCAGCTTATTTAAGAAATCAAGGATTGAAATGGAACAACCATGCTTGACTTTTCCAATCTCTTCAGGGGGTAACAGTATGTTAAAATGGGGATTTTTATTTTGTTTTGGTTGAATAAGAACTAAATTAGAATTACTTTTGTTCTTTAAAACAACAAGGAAAATCATCAGACTGCTAATACTGTTAAAAATTAGGTTACACGACCAGCATACATCCCATACAAAGGCATAAATTATGCCTACTTACAGGGAAATTGTAAGAAATAGTAAGAAAGGCAGAATTATTTTATTGAGTTAGGACACATCCAAAGCACATTAAACTTAAGTGTAGAACTTTAACATTTCCAAGTCCATGGCTTGAATCTGTCCCCTCACCAGTTTGTCAAGTCAGTGACAGAAAAAGGTAACCTATCACAGGCTACGGGCTGACTTTTTTAACCTCTTAAACTATTTGTTACAACCACATATCATCATTATCCCTCCCCCCCACCGCCCATGTCATTCTGTTGCCATCCCCTATATGCTAGACACTTAAAAAAATTCTTTTAATGTTTATTTATTTGAGAGAGTGAGAGAGCGAACGAGAGAGAGCCATCAGGAGCAGGGGAGGAGCAGAGAGAGAGGGAGAGAGAGAATCCCAAGCAGACTGCACTGATAGTAACACTGGGCTTGATCCCATGACCCTGAGATCATGACCTGAGCTGAAATCAAGAGTCGGATGCTTAACCAACTGAGCCACCCAGGTGCCCCTGCTGGACTGACTCTTAAGATGTCTTCAAGGTCTGTATTTCCTGGGAATGCCTTTGCGTGCTTCCCTCTCTTGGAGGGTGGGTGGACCTGTGACTTGCTTCTAACCAACCACATACGGCTGAGATGACCGGATACACAGGACCACCTGGATGTGATAATGTGATTAATTACATAAGACTGTAGGGTCTGTCTTGCTGGAGTCTTGTCTCCCTTGCTGACTTGGAAGAAGTAACCCACTGTTGGGAAAACCAATGCAGCAAGGCGCTCTGAGCAGCCTCTAGGATCTAAGGGTGGTCCCGAGCCAACGATCAGCAAGAAACTCAAAATTCCAGTCCTATAATTACAAGGAACTGAATTGTGCCAACATCCTACGTGAGCTTGAAAACGCATCCTTCCCAGTCAGGCCTTGGAGGAGATGGTAGCCCCAGCTGATACTTGCATCCTTGACAGACCCTACACTGATCCCCCAGAAAGGCTGGGCCTGAACTCGAGACTTGCAGAAATTGTGAGATAATGAAGACATGTTATTATAGCTGCTAAAAATGGAGTGATGTTGAAATTTAGAAGTACTCACGTTTTCTCTTCCTATAGATACTGATAATAAGAGAATCCTAAAAGACAGATCTTCATTCTAAAGTTATTTTTTTAAGTTTATTTATTTATTTAGAGAGAATTTGTGTGTAAGCAGGGGAGGGACAGAGAGAGAGGGAAAGAGAGAATCCCAAGGATGCTCCGTGACATCAGCACAGAGTCCAGTGTGGGGCTTTATCCCACAAACTGTAGGATAGTGACCTGAGTCAAAATCAAGAGTCAAACACTGACTGAGCTACCCAGGAGCCCCTTACCAAGGTTATTAAAAGCTGCCAAAATTACAGCTCTCAAATGTTCATCTATTGTCCAGTAAATAGAGCATAGAGCTTGGGACAGAATCCCTCTGAGGTTGAACCATGCAAGATTGCCTGAATGGGCTGTAGAACGTCAGAAATTTCACAAATTTAGCTCTTCTTGTTTCTTTCACTGATAGCAATTTAGCTTTGAGCAAATCATTTCATTTTACAGTTCCTTTTTTCCTCATCTACCAGATCAGAAATAATAATAATTACAATGTATTAATATTTCTCACTCTGTCCTCACAATTGTGAGAGTTATCGATTGTCCTACATCACAGATGAAGAAACTGAGGCTTGGGGAGGCAATGCAACCTGAATAAAGTCACACAGTACTATAGCTACAATTCAATGCTAACTGTGCCAATTTTAGGGTTTATTCTTTTGGTTTCATTATGACACAATTCTCCCCTTACAGTAACACTATAATGAGGTCAAACAGAGACTTTACAGCCAGACACATCTGAGTTTAAATTATAGTTTCAGTCCTGTTCATGTCTTTGAGAAAATGAGCTCTCTGGGCCTCAATTTGCTTGTGTAAAACATGCAGATAGTTCCTGCCTCACAAAGTTCTTCTGATAATCAGTTAAGATTACACTGCAAGCAAAGACCATAGTAAACCTTCAAAAATTGCTGTTTTTTTTTTTTACCGATATTATGAGGCCAAAAATAAGTTTAAATAAATGCAAACATTTTTTAACTAGAACATTTGTTATATTTGATAACACTTATTGCAAACATGTAGTCCTTAGGTATTCAGAAAGTAAAGAGCTACCTCTTATAAAATTAGTTTGAATCATCATAATGGCCAGCTAGTCAAATACTTCATCGAAGAGAATTGGCCAAAGAAAAAAGAAATAGAGCATTTGGCTCTCATCAGAGCTAGTGAACATTTTGTAAGCAAAAGTCAACAAGTTTTTGATCTGGTTTAGGTCCAGATCAGAGTGTACATCCTGGGACTCTTCAGTGATTATGAACATAATGCCCACCGTTTCTTTTCCTCTCTTAACTTATAACAGTTGTGTAGGCAGGACTTATCAGACAGATGATCTGGATGGAGAAGGGTCATGAGTAGACATGTCACATTGTCTAATTTGAGTTTTAAAATAACAGTCTGCTTTTTGGGTTGAGATTTGGATGTAGGAAGACAAAGTTGGAAGCAGGGAGGCAGAAAGTTATTACACTCACCTAAGGAAGCAATGGGTGAATGTGGCATAGTAGAGGGGTTGGAATTGTTGGAATTTGAATTCACTTTGATTAAAAAATTTTTTTTACATTAAAAAAATTAAATCTGAGTTAGTTTACATATAGCGTAATAATGGTTTTAGGAATAGAATTTAGTGATTCATCACTTACATAGAACACCCAGTACTCATCCCAACAAGTGCCCTCCTTAATGCCCATCATTCATTTAGCCCATCCCCCTACCCAACATCCCACCAGCAACCTTCAGTTTGTTCTCTGTATTTAAGAGTCTCTTATGGTTTGTCTCCCTCTCTGTTTTTATCTTATTTTTGCTTCTCTTCCTTTATGTTCATCTGTTTTGTTTCTTAACTTCCACATATGAGTGAAATCGTATATTTGTCTTTCTCTGACTGACTCATTGCACTTAGTGTAATACACTCTAGTGCCATCCACGTTGTTGCAAATGGCAAAATTTCATTCTTTTTGATTATTGAGTAATATTCCATTGTACATTTATACCATATCTTCTTTATCCATCCATCATTTGATGATGGGCATTAAGGAGGGCTTTTTCCATACTTTGGCAATTGTCAATAGTGCTTCTAAAAGATTAGGGGGCATGTGCCCCTTCGAATCAGGACTCCTATATCCTTTGGATAAATACCCTGTAGTGTAACTGCTGGGTCATAGGGTAATTCTTTTTTAATTTTTAGAGCAAGCTTAGTACTGTTTCCCAGAGTGTCTGCACCAGTTTGCATTCCCACCAAGAGTGCAAAAGAGTTCCTTTTTCTCCACATCCTCGCCAACATCTGTTGTTGCCTGAGTTGTTAATTTTAGCCACTCTGACTAGTGTGAGGTGGTATCTCAGTGTGGTTTTGATTTCTATTTCACTGATGATGAGTGATGTTGAGCATTTTTTCAGGTCTCTGTTAGACATCTGGATGTCTTCTTTGGATAAGTGTCTATTTGTGTCTTTTGCCCATTTCTTTACCAGATTGTTTGTTTTTTGGGTGTTGAGTTTGATAAGTTCTTTATAGATTTTGGATACTAACCCTTTATTTGATGTCATTTGCAAATATCTTCTCCCCTTCAGTCCATTGCCTTTTAGTTTTGCTGATTGTTTCCTTCGTTGTGTAGAAGATTTTATCTTGATGATGTCCCAGTAGTTCATTTTAGATTTGTTTGTATTGCCTCTGGAGACATGTCAAGTAAGAAGCTGCTGTAGCTGAGATCAAAGAGGTTATTGCCTGTTTTCTCCCCTGGGTTTTTGATCGCTTCCTGTCTCACCTTTAGGTCTTTCATCCATTTTCAGTTTATTTTTGCATATGATGTAAGAAAGTGGTCCAGGTTCATTTTTCTACATGTCCTTGTCCAGTTTTCCCAACACCATTTGATAAAGAGACTGTCTTTTTCCCATTGGATATTATTTCCTGCTTTGTCAAAGATTAGTTGGATTAGTTGGTCGTATGTTTGTTGGTCCATCTCTGGATTCTTTATTCTGTTCCATTTATCTATGTGCCTGTTTTTATGCCAGGACCATACTCTATTAATGATTACAGCTTTGAAGTCTGAAATTGTGATGCCTCCAGCTTTAGTTTTCTTTTTCAGGATTTCTTTGGCTATTTGGGGTCTTTTCTGGTTCCATACAAATTTTAGGATTGTTTGTTCTGGGTCTGTGACAAGTGCTGGTGTTGTTTTGATAGGGATCACATTGAATTTGTAGATTGCTTTGGGTGGTATTGACATTTAGACAATATTTGTTCTTCCAATCTGTGAGCATGGAATGTTTTTCCATTTTTTGGTGTCTTTTTAAATTTCTTTCATAGCTTTCTATAGTTTTCAACATATAGATTTTTCACTTCTTTGGTTAGGTTTATTCTTAGGTATTTTATGTTTTTATGTGCCATTGTAAATGGGATTGATTCTTTGATTTCTATTTCTGCTGCTTTATTATTGGTGTATAGAAATGCAGTAGATTTCTGTACATTGATTTTATATCCTGAAACTTGGCTGAATTCATGTATCAGTTCTAGTAGTTTTTTGGTGAAGTTTTTTGGGTTTTCCACATAGAGTATCATATCATCTGGGAAGAGTGGAAGTTTGACTTTCTCCTTGTTGATTTGGATGTCTTATTTCTTTGTGTTGTCTGATTGCTGAGGCTAGGACTTCCAACACTATGTTCAATAACAGTGGTGAGAGTGGACATCCTTGTCATGTTCCTGACCATAGGGGGAAAGCTCTCAGTTTTCTCCATTGAGGATGTTATTAGCGGTGGGTCTTTTGAATATGGCCTTTATGATCTTGATGTATGATCTTCTTTCTGTCCTTACTTTCTTGAGAGTTTTTATCAAGAGAGGATGCTGTATTTTGTCAAATGCTGTTGATCATTTTAGAGTATCTATTGAGAGGTTCATGTGTTCTTATCCTTTCTTTTATTAATGTGATATATCACATTGATTGATTTGCATATATTGAACCAGCCCTGCATCCCAGGAATAAATCCCAGCTGATCATGATGAATAATTCTTTTAATGTATTGTCGGATCTGGTTTGCTAGTATCTTGTTGAGAATTTTAGCATCCATGTTCATCAGGGAAATTGGTGTGTAGTTCTCCTTTTTAGTGGGGTGTTTGTCTGGTTTTGGAATCAAGGTAATGGTAGCCTCATAAAATGAATTTGGAAGTTTTACTTCCATTTCTATTTTTTGGAGTGGCTTCAAAAGAAGAGGTGTTAACTCTTCTTTAAATGTTAAGTAGAATTCCCCTGGAAAGCTGTCCAGCCCTGGACTCTTGTTTACTAGGAGATTTTTGATTACTGATTCAATTTCTTTTTTTTTTTTAATGTTTTTTTATTTATTTTTGAGAGAGAAACAGCGTGAGCAGGGGAAGGTCAGAGAGGGAGACACAGAATCCAAAGACAGTCTCCAGGCTTTGAGCTGTCAGTACAGAGCCTGATGCAGGGCTCAAACCCATGAACCGCAAGATCATGACCTGAGCTGAAATTGGACGCTCAATCGACTGAGCCATCCAAATGCCCCAACTGATTCAATTTTTTTACTGGTTATAGGGTCTGCTCAAATTTTTCTTTCTTCCTTTTTCAGTTTTGGTAGTTTATGTTTCTAGGAATTTGTCCATTTCTTCTAGATTGCCCAATTTGTTGGCATATACTTGTTCATAATATTCTCTGTTTATTGTTTGTATGTCTTCAGTGTTGATTATGAACTCTCCTCTTTCATACATGATTTTACTTATTTGGGTCCTTTCCTTTTTCTTTTTGACCATTATAGCTAGGGGATTATCAATTCTGTTAATTCCTTCAAAGAAGCAGCTCTTGGTTTCATTGATCTGTGCCACTGTGTTTTTTATTTCATTATCATTGACTTCTGCTCTGATCTTTATTACTTCTCTTCTGCTGGTTTGGGGTTTTATTTGCTGTTTTCTCCAACTCTTTTAGGTGTAGGGTTAGGTTGTGTTTGACACCTTTCTTTCTTCTTTAGGAAGGCATGGATTGCTGTATGCTTCCCTCTTATGACTGCCTTTGCTGCATCCCAGAGGTTTTGTGGTATCATGTTTTCATTTTTATTGGCTTCCATGTACTTTTTCATTTTCTCTTTAATTTCTTGGTTAACCCATTTATTCTTTAGTAGGATGTTCTTTAATCTCCAAGTATTCATGGCCTTTCCAGATTTTTTTCTTGTGGTTGATTTTGAGTTTCATAGCATTGTGGTCTGAAAATATGCAAGATATGATCTCAATCTCTTTGTCACTTTTTGGACCCAGTATGATCTGTTCTAGAGAATATTGCATGTGCACTCGAAAAAATGTGTATCCTGCTGCTTTAGGATGAAATATTCTGAATATATCTGTTAAGTCCATTCAGTCCAGTGTGTCATCCAAAGCCGTTGTTTCCTTGTTGATTTTCTGCTTACATGACCTGTCCACTGTTGTAAGTGGGATGGTGAAGTCCCTTACTATTATGCTATTATTATCAATGAATTTCTTTATTTTTGTGATTAATGGATTTACATATTTGGGTGTACAACGTTCAGGGTATAAATATTTACAATTGTTAGATATTCTTGGTGGATAGACCCCTTAATTATGATATAATGCACTTCCTCAACCGTAGTTACAGTCTTTATTTTAAAATCTAGTTTGTCTGATATAAGTATGGCTACTCCAGCTTTTTTTTTTTTTTTTTTGATGACCAGTAGCATGATAGATGGTTCTCCATATCCTTATTTTCAATCTGCAGGTGTCTTTACCCTAAAATGGGTCTCTTGTAAGCAGCATATAGATGGGTCTTGTTTTCTTATCTGTTCTGATACCTTATGTTTTTTGATTGAAGTGCTTAGTCCATTGGCATTTAGAGTGAGTACTGAAAGATATGAATTTAGTGCCATTGTGTTGCCTGTAGAGTTGGTGTTTCTGGTGATGTTCTCTGGTCTTTTGTAGTTCTTGTTGCTTTTTATTTGTTTGTTTTGTTTTGTTTTGTCTTTTCTCCACTCAAAGAGTCCCCCTTAAATTTTCTTACAGGGCTGGTTTAGTGGTCATGAACTGCTTTAGTTTTTGTTTGTCTGGGAATCTCTTTATCTGTTCTTCTATTTTGAATGACAACCTTACTGGATAAAGAATTCTTGGCTGCATATTTTTCTGATTCAGCACGTTAACTGTATCTGGCCACTCTTTTCTGCCCTGCCAAGTTTCTGCAGATAGGTCTAATAAGTCTTCCCTTATTGATCAAGGATTTTTTTCCCTTGCTACTTTTATAATTCTTTCCTTATGTTCCTTATGTGTATGTTGTGAAGTTGACAACGATATGCCTTGGGAACTATGATATGCCTCAGTTTTTGTTGAGTCTAATGGGAGTTCTCTGCACTTCTTGGATTTTGATATCTATGTCCTTCACCCAATTAGGAAAGTTTTCTGCTATAATTTGCTCACATAACCCTTCTGCCCCTTTCTCTCTCTCTTCATCTTATGTGACTCCTATGATTCAGATGTTACTTCTTTTTAATAAGTCACTGAGTTCTCTAAGTCTTATATCATAATCTTTTGCCTTTGTTTTCCTCCTTTTTTCTGCTTCATCATTCTCCATTATTTTATCTTTTATATCGCTGATTTGCTGCTCTTGCTTCATCCGTCTATGCCATCGTGGCATCCATTTGAGACTGCATTTCAGTTATAACATTTTTAATTTCATCTTGACTAGATTTTATTTCTTTTATCTCCTCAGAAAGGGATCCTATGATTGTTTTCAACCCCAGCTAATATTCCTATTATCGTGGTTCTAAATTCTAGTTCAGACATCTTGCTTATATCTGTGTTGATTAAGCCTCTGGATGTCGTTTCTTCCTGTTCTTTCTTTTGGGATGAATTCCTGCCAAGTTCTGTGTTTCAAGTTATGCAGATTGTTGTGTTAATCCTCAGATCAATTTGCTCGGTGTTCCAAATGGTTTAGTGGTGCTCTACCTTCATTTCAGGGATGAGGCAAGCTCAGGGTCTCCATGCTGCTCTGCCACCTTAACCCAGAGTTATGAGTTTACTTTAAAGTTGTGGCCAGGTGGATTTGCTGTGGGTTAGATCGGTGAAGAAAGGAAGGGGAAGGGAGGAGAAATAGGAGAGAAAGAAAGAGACAGACAGTTATACACACAATGAGAGAGAGAGAGAGAAGGGGGGAAAGCAAGATGGGGTGAGATAGTAAGGGTGGGAGAGAGGTATTTTGGGTTTTGGTTAAGCCCCTGGAAAGATGGCATTCCTCTTTCCTGAAACAGAGAAAATTGCTGGAAATCTGAGTCAAAGAGGAAAACAAGAAGTGCACAATTATGTCTATTAAGTTTCAGATGCCTATTAACACTCATGTAGAGATGAACAGACAGTGGAAAGGGTGCGCATGGATCTCAGGGAAGGGTCTGGTTTGGAAGTGTTTACTTGGAAGCTGCCACGTATAGACAGAAGTATTTAAAATCGGGAGACTTGATACCATCTCCGGGGGACTGGAAATGCAGGGAGAGGTGGTAATGGCTCGGGGAAGATGGCAGAGGAGGAAGTGCCAAGATGGTTGAATTGATGAGGGTGAGCGAAAGGTGTCAGGTGGTGCCTCCAAGGTTCTTTGACTTGGGGAGCGCGGGAATAAAGTTGACAGTTTGAGATGGTGATGGCAGGAGGAAGAGCAAGTGTGGAGTACATCAGGAATTGGACTCATCACAATAGGGCAGGGAAGGCAGCTGCGGTGAGATGGAGCAGGGTGCTTGGGGCATAGCTGAGTGGTCAGTGCTGGATACAGTGGTTCATAAAAGGGGCTCACTCCCCCTTTTAGAGGAAAATGCCAGGTTTCCTCTTTGTCAAAGTCTGAAAGTGTCTCTGCATGGCAAGTGGCAGAGGACATCATTTTCTTCTTACCTCTTACCCATGTAAAGTGCCCATTCATCCAAGTTGAGACTCAAGCAAATGAAGCTCAAAGGCAGGAGAGTGCTTTCCTGCTTGGCTTCAGACCTACTTTCTAGTTTCACTTTCTTTTCCATGGGGAACTGACACCAGAAACCCCTACCTACCCCTGGCCCAATTCTGGGGTGACTCTGCTACTTTCTCAAGGGATGCAGGCCCTATGGCTGCTACTAGGGATCATAAAACTATGGTTGTTAGGCCAAATCTGACTCACTGCTCACTTTACAAAGAAAGTTTCCTTGGAACAGAGTCATTTCCATTCATTTCTGGCCACTTTTGTGCTATATCAGCAGAGTTGAATGTTTGCAACAGAGAACATATGGCCTGCAAAGCCTAAAATATTTACTATCTAGCCCTTTGCAGGAAAAGTTTGCCAATCTCTGCCCTGAACATAACTAGTACATCTGAATTCAAGCTGTTTACCCTAAATTTTCCCATGAGATGTATACATATGCATACAGAAGCAAAATGGTTATTTGATTTCATAGTCAAACTCCAGATGCAACGCTAGCAGAAGAGATAATGCATGTGAGTTAGGATTTACTGAGTTCAAAGTATCTTTGAGTGGATAAAAGTTGCAGCATTACTTTCTGGGAATGAGATTTATTTGTGCTGGTGCCTCTTTTGAAAACAGGTCCTGACTTTACATATATGCCTGTAATCCTACAAAAATTCCTGTCCTCTGGAGTGGATTGACATTATCAAACATGCTCCTTGGAAATATCTGTGTTAGAGGTGTGGTGTGTTTGTGCTACATTGCTAGATATTGGAGGTATTATGAAGTCTTAAAACTTGAACAGTTATAAAGTAATGTTTTGGTTTTGGTATGCATGTGTGAGTTCATATATCGGTATGTATGTGTATCTGTATCTGTGTGTGTACCTGTGTGTATATCTGTGTATATCTCTGTGTTTGTATCTGTATGTGTATATATCTGCATGTGTATCTATGTGTGTATATCTGTATGTGTGTGTAGCTGTATTTGTGCATATATATCTGTACATGCATCTGTGTATGTATATCTGTGGTGTATCTGTTTGTGGATCTGTGTGTGTATGTCTGTGTGTGTACCTGGGTATGTATCTTTGTGTATGTATCTGTGTGTGTATATCTGTGTGAATCTGTGTGTGTGTGTGTGTGTGTGTGTATGGAGAAAAGCTCAGGAACAGTTGGGTAAAGGCAAAACCCAGCTGGCTCAACTATTTTGGGATTTGGAGATATCTAATACATCCAAACTTTGGAAAACATTATATGACAATTTGTTGGAACATTATAAAGAGAGAAAAGTATTATGTTCAGAATACAGAATTGCTGTCATCATCATAGATGACTTAGCAATGGTGACCTTTTCAATAAATCTGATCTGTGGGTCGTCTTGAGTCCTTAGCTGTGCACAAGCACAGCCACACCTCGGTCTTGCCATCACTGGGGACTGCTTGACATGTGCATTATGAATAATGGTCAGTCTTGGGTGTGTAAATATGGCAGCTGCTTCCTTGGGGCCAATGGACTTCCTTGCTTGGGGGTTGTTCAAGCTGAGGAGGGGAAGTCCTTTATCAAAGACGCTGTAGATGTCATGCAGCCATTGTGTGTAGTTGGTATTAAAAACACATTCACTGAATGATAAAACAAAGAGAGTTTGATGGATAACTTTTAAAGTCTGTTGCAGCTGATTTTCTAATCCTAAACCCAGTAAACTCCTCTGTACCATTTTAAATGTGACAGAGACCATAGGATGTTCACCAAGTCCATTTCTTTTTCTTGGACCCACAGGAGGCATTTATCAGCCTCCCCTGCACTGGTGAGAGAGCTTTCTTGTTCTCTGTTCTTCCAAGGCTACCAGAAGGCCAATGCTGAAGATGTCAGGGTCACAAGATGGAAGGAGCCTGGATCCCTGAGTTACTTCTTGGGGAAGAGCATTGCAACCCCCTTGCTTTGGGCTATAATGAGAGCAGAAGAAATGAAACTTCTATTTTGTTAATGCCCCTCAGATTGGGTGTTGTTTGTTGTGGCAATGAGTGTTAGAGTTCTTTGTTAATGCATTTATATTACATGCCTAAATTAGATAAAAATAACTAAATTCAGGAAAGGAACACTTTAAGTTGAAATTTTACTTTCTATAGAGCAGTGAAAATGAACTATAGCCACAGGCATATAGGCAGGAACATAATGTTGGCAAAAACATATGTATATAATGTAAATCACACAACAATACATACCATATAATGCAATTTACATAAAGTTCAAATAAGAAGTAAGACCAAACAGTGTATTGTTTTGTAATGCAAACACATGGTAAAGTTGAAAAACAAAGTAAAATGTAAGATAGGGTTAAGCTAGGGAAGAAGAGTAGACAGAAGAATGCTAGTATGGGGGACAATACAGGAATTAGAAACTCTTGGCAATGTTTTCTTTCTTAAACCTGGTTGAAAGTACATTGGTGTTTGTTTAATTATCCTTTATCATATAAATATTTATTATGTATATTATTTTGTATATTTGAATAATATGACGAGTCATGCCAAACACACATCTAACATCAAGTCAATCAAATATGTACACTGGATATTCAATTATACATAATTATATACCACTATATACTGGCACTTATATATGATTGGCCCAAATATACCTGATTATGTGCTAGATGTTATTGCATACACTGTGAGATTATAGGCATTTATTACTGCCGAAGACTGCATATAAAAAAACCTCAAATTTGGGCAATTTAATGGATTTTCAAAGATAATTTTGACCAAATGTACATGTTTCTTAGTTTCTTGCATTGGGACTCAAACCTTCTGTAAGATGCCACTTTGTCACATAACATGGGTTGCACTAGGGAAGTGTTTCTCAAACTAGGATCCCCAGATCCCTAACAGTTCATGAGCTAGTTTTGGAATTTTGAAATCCTGGGAATAGTCATTCATTTGCTTTTGATAAGGACACCTAAGCCAACAGCTCATTTGATCTATTTCAGCTTAGAATTAAACAACTCAGGCTGTTTATAGTCCTTATGTATATCATGATGATTAGAAGTACTGGTTAGCAATTTATCTGTCTTTGATTAATTAAACATGGGAAAAACCAATTTGTTACTAGTCTCAGCTTGGAAGACAAAATTTATCAAAGCATGAGGCCCATGGGAAGAAATTAATAAAATGAATCCCTGCTGGTGAAAAGGTTTAGATCTGTGTCATATATTAATTCAAGTTCATTTTGTGTTCATTCATTTATTAACTCATTCATTTATTCAACCAATATTTGCTAAGTGCCTACTCTGTATAGACAGTTGTGAGCACTGAGGGCTAGAATGGTGAATATATCCAAAATCCTTGCTGCTATAGAAAAAAAGGTTGTGTCTCCACATCCCACCCCAAATTCATATATTGAATCTCTAACTCCCAGTGTGGCTGTCTTTAGAGATGGGGCTTCTAAGGAAGTAATTAGGGTTTTATGATGTCCATAATGGTGAGCCTGGATCTGATAGGATTTAATGTCTGGTAGAATTAAGGAAATACACCAGAGTGCTCTGTCTCTCTCTCAGTCTCAGTCTTTCCTTCCATATACACACCAAGGAAAGGCCATGTGTGGACAGAGCAAGAAGGCGGCTGTCTGCAAGCCAGGAAGAGAGCTCTCATCAGAAACCAATTGGCTAGAACCTTGATCTTAGACTTCTTGCCTCCAGAACTTGAGAAAATAAACTTTCGTTGTTTAAGTCACCCAGTCTGTTGTACTTTGTTATGGCAATCCAAGCTGACTAATATACCTGTCCTCAAAGAAGTGATAGTGTTGCGGTGAGTCTCAGTTTAAGTAGCCAGCATTGCTGGCAAAGGGAAGGGAGTAATATGCGTGTTGGGAGGCATATAACATAATGGTTCAAAACACTGCTCAAGGGGTCTGACAGATCTGGGATTAAGTCCCTTCTTGGTCAGTTGATAATTTGAGACTCTGGGCAAGGGGCTTAATTCCTTGAAGCCTCAGTTTTCCCTTCTCTAAAATGGGATAGCAGTATCTACTTCAAAGGGTTATTGTGAAGGGTAAGTGAGTTTGTTAAGTACTTGACACAGCCCCTGCATGTAGAAAAGTCCTGATGGATTGGCTATCTCATGTATCAGTTCACACATTCAGTCCTCACAATGAACCTGTCAGGTGGGTGTTAGCTACTTTCTCCATTTAGGAAACATGGAAACTGGGGTTGGAGGGACCAGGCACCTTCCCTTAGGTGATGCAGGTCATTAAGAGTGGAGCTGCTGGAAGTTGGAGGCAGATGTGCCTACCCCCAAATCCCGGGCTGTCTTCCTGGCTCCAGGTTCCTCTGCATCACATTGTGAAAGCTGAAAACAGGGAATACTTGTCTTTTATACTGAAAGATCTGATATAGTTCTTTCCTTCCAGATCAGTGATTCCCAACCACACATGAGCAGAAGTGATGAATTATCCAGGGGGAGGCATATCATAGTCCTTGGGAGATGGGGATAATGAAAGAGCATATAATTTTTTGACTTGATTTTATGAAAAAAAATAGCATAGAATATCTTAGTATTGGCTTGATCCACTTCGTAATTTAATGTGAAATGTCAGATTAGGAAGGAAAAGAGAGGTTGAGGTTTATATAAAGAGATGATTTTAAAAATAGATTGAGACTCCGCTTTTCTGGGGTTTTCTCAAGGACAAGTCTGCCTTGAGCCTTTTTGCAGCTGCTGGAACCAGCCCAGGGGGCTTATAGGAAGATTCTATGAGGTTGAAGCGGGCCTTAAACATGATAGCTTTAGTATAGCTGACAGAACTCTCATGCTAATAAAGATGTCTGCTGGACTTGCATGTGTGTGGCACTGGGTAGGAATAGCTGCCTATAATATTCCAGTTAGTCTGCTCTCAAGTGAGCAATACTGCTAATTATCATAACCAATTAGTTGAATTCTGAATGAAAAATCTTAAGGGCAAAATCACTTGTTTCCACTGTTCACAAGGAGTTATTAAGTTATATTACATGTGATGGTCAATCTATGACTTAACAGCAAAAGAAAAAAAAAATGAGAAAGTTCTAGGCAACGTGTCTTCCTTCAAAACTAGTTCCCGAGGGAGCCTGAGGATAGGCAGCAGGAAGGAAGGAAATGTGCAGCACATGACACCTCTGCTTTGGATGGAAAGAGACTCCAAGAGACCACAGAACCCCCAATATATTATTTTGCAGGTGAGTGCAGAAAGCTCACCCATGTCCCGGAGGCTCATGAGAGCAATGCAGGGTGTAGTAATGACTCTGATAATTATAGACCCAGGACTAGTAGTTAAACCTCATAGGACTTGGAAGTGTCAATGTGTCCATTTTATCGATGAGGAAATGGAGACACAGAGAGGAGAAAATGATGTATCCAAAGTCATAGCAACTAGCTAGGCTCAGGAACTCAAACCTAGTCTCTGGATATCCCACTGATCTTCCTTTGTCATCAATTCTTTAATTTCAGGAAAATCCATAGCATGGCTCCAGAAACTTACCCATGTAATGACTATCATTCTACCATTCTGCATTCGTTGGTAGCCAGGCAGGAGAATAGGACCATGCCAGGCAGTCAGCTGCAGGATCTGATTTCTCTCCTTCTCTGACCTCCAGATCTCTTGCCAATTATTTCCCATTGGGTGAAACTACTGAAAAGCTAGAGGGAAAGATGGGTGGGAAGTGTATTTTGCAGGTCAGAGCAGAGCAAGGAAAGAGAGAAGAGTGTAGCTGACACATAAGCAAATGAGCTCCAGCAATCACTTGCCCTTAGCTTAAGGGTTCTTAAAAGAGTTAAGTTTCCGAGAGCTGGGTGATGAAGACATTTGTAAAAATTAGAGCAACAGTCCAAACTCATTGAATCATGGAGCCATGGGCTTGAGACAATAATAACAGTAATTAGCAGGTGTAGGCCTGCCACAGAGCAGAATGGCACATTAGAATGAGCATGGCTTTGGTATCCAATAGATCTAGACTCAAGTTTGTGCTCTTTCACTTACCAGGGGTATGACTATGGGAAAATAAGGAAACCACTGAGTTTTCTGATTTACTTATCTTTCAAGTGTTGATAAAAATTTCCCTGGTAGAGCTCTGGCAATAAACCAATGGTAAAATGAATATAGAGCATCCTTAACCATGTTTGGGATATGTAGGTTATCAATAAATAGTAGCCTTTAGGCTTTAGCAGGACTGGTGTCCTATAAGCCTTGAGCAAATGAATGTCCTTTAACATACATCCTTGTCTATGTTTCTGTTTAATGGGATAAGTTTAGAAAAGAGCATTTCTTCCATCAATTTATACTCCTATCAGCAATATTTGGTGAGTGGCAGTTTTCAAACACTTACATTTATTGTGGGTATTATGATTTTAAAATACCTTTATATTGACTATTGTGTTTTTGGGGGAGGGGGTCATTGTCATGGCCACTGACTTGGTTGAGCTGAGTGTAGACACACAAAAAAAGGGTTAGCTTGACACCTGGCAATAGCTGAATAAAAGGCTAAAGATAGAATCTGGAGTGGAATATAGGCCACTCATTTATTCATTAATTATTTTAATATTTTTAAGTGTCTCCCATGTGTGAATAACTTGTCTCAATTTCACCTTCTCAAGGGGCTGATAATAATAATAGCTATCATTTTTCTAGTGTTTATTATGTGCCAGACGCTATCCAAAGTGGTTTAAACTCATCAACTCTCACAGTAACCCAGTGAGATCGTTTCTATTATTACCCTCATTTTTCAATGTGACCTTGGTTTTGGAATATTTCACTGTAAAGTGAAATAACTTGGCTAAGGTCACACAGTTAGCAAATGGCCCAACCAGGAATTCAAATTCAGACATGTGTAACTCAAGAACTTTTGCCCTCTGTCCTACATCCTTCCCCAGATATTTATGTTAGGAATATTCCATATATTGTTTTTGCCCTCACTCTATACCTCCTACCCCCTCATGCCATTTTTCGGGTGTCCCTTGCAAAGTTGCAGAAATAAGTTGAGTCAATAGAGATAATTCACATCTTTAATTAATTCTGCGAATTACCTACCAGATAAAAAATCCCACCTCGTCATGTGTGTGCATGTATTTATGAAGTCTAGGTTAATGGGGTGGAATAAGGTGGGAAAGATGGAGATTCTTCATTCCCTGTTGAGTTACAGCCTTGTTCCTGAGATCGTTGTTAACCTGTCATCAATAGAAATATTTAATTGGGGTTTGCAATGTCATCAGCATTGTTTTCACTACTGAGCTCGTGCTTCCCTGTGTTCGACACCATTTCCACAGTTTCTCATCACAATAGTGTCATGTTCAGCACTTCCATGCCAACCTCTTCTAGTTTATTTACGTGTTCATCTGATGAAGTTTCAGTGTCATCCGTGAAGTTTGGCACGATCCCATTCTCAGTATTGATAAAATCTTCAAAGTCTTCCTTTGCAGGTTCATTTTCAAACACCCCTGTAGTCCAAAGCCTGTGCGAAGCATGTGTCAGGATTGACGTATTGCATTACCTACCGCAGAGATGACAATCTTAACTCTTTTTGCATGTCTGGGATTCCTAGGCGTTTGGTCACCGCAATAGGTATTCAGCTAAAGGAGAACAAAAGGTGGAGTGGCATTTATGCTTGCCCCCCACGGAGCATAAAATGTCTTGACCAACAGCGTTGTATCATAGGTGTAACACTGAGGGAGGAATTAAATGCTGAAAGCATTGTTTTCTCCAAGATGTTTAGGGAAGGGATGTGTGGAGTAGTGTCCACGAACCATAAAACTCTGCAGTATTTTCCAGTCCAGGTTGCCTGCAATGAACTCAAGTGTGCAGAAGGGCACTGAATCAGTCAGGAGGTATTTATGTGCTCACCCACATGTCCCTGTTTGCACAGTAGTGACAGATAAGTTGCACACATCAGTTAAACATCTTGGAGGCTGGCTCCTTCCAGTCACTATCCACTTAGTCTTCCCTGTAGAACTGGCACATCTAAGAACAGTCACCCTGGACCCAGTGTCAAAACCTGCTAGGCTTCTCTCATTAGCCATTGCTCTGTTTTTTCTAGAAACAGCGCCAGTAGAGAGCTATTTCCTCAGCGTTGGCAAATTTGTGAAGGATTAAGGTGTTCATCAGGGATGATCTTGGCAAATTTACACATGTAATTCTCAGCTGCTTCATGATCAACGGAAGCTTTTTCACCACAGATTTTCAAATATTTTACACCCTGACACTTTTTAAGTTTCTGCAGCCAACTTTCTGAATATTCACACTTACCTTCCGTGTTTGCTGCTTTATGGAATAGCCTGGCTGGTTTCATGATCAGCAAGCAAGTCAGTGGTATATATTCAGCTTATTGTTTCCAAATCTAAGAAATCCGAAATGATCTTTATATTTTCTTCAAGGCAATGCTCTGCTCACTTTTCTGTAGTTCTTGATTGTCATAGTCACTGTAAAACACCAACAAATTGTCTTTTGATTTCACTAAATTGTATATGGTGGTGGTTCTCACTTTATATTCCATGGTAAGTGACCTCACAGACATACTGTAACAGCTCTCCTTTCTCTGCTATTGATAAAAATATCATTTCTTTCTCTTCTTCTGTTATTCATTGGAGTGTTTTTATCTTATCATTATTTTTACATTTTCAGAGGGTAATTAAAAGCCACAACCCCATCCTCCCTCCACATAACAAAAATATCAACTAGCAGCAGAGGCACATGTGTTCGGTGGAAACACTGAGGTAAAACTGGCATCAGATGTCAGTTCAGGTCTTATTTTGGCACCAAACTTGCAAAAGACAATCCCAACAACACTTCTGGAATTGTGGTGAGGGGTTATGAACTATATCGTCATTGGACAAATGTGGAAACTGACGGTGGGTGGGATTATCTGGCTTGAGCATTTGTAAGAATAGCTTGCCTCCATTCTATTTTGAAGTTTGAATTTTGAATATACACTTAGACACCTCACTGTGTGGTGTGATTGAACAAGTTGTTCATGTTTTGTGTATCTATTTCTTCAATGGTAAGTGGGCATACTAATCCCCACTTTGAGAATTACCAAGAGAATTGGGCCCCATAACATATTTCAGTATATAATCTGATTATTAACAGATTTAAGACTCTCGTTGTCCAGTATCATTCTTCCATATGCAAGAGTCAGTGAGAATTCTCCATATACATCAACTAGAACGAAGTCAGGTGAGTAGCCAAGGTTTTTAGTTGCAGGAACCATGCTTTTGGAGTCTTCCAGACTAAAACCCTGGCTTTGAGTATCAAAAGTCAGAGTTCCAAGGACTCACAGAGCATAGACTTTTATATCATAAAATAGCAGCATGTTATGAATGGAAGACAGTTAAGGAATATTCTTTTCTCTCACCATTTCACATATCCCAAAGGAAAGCAAGAGTGTTGGGCAATGGTAGATATTTCTGAGTGCACCTTGAGCCCCATCCCTGGGCTGACTGTTTCTATTGAGATAGAAGGAGGAGGAAACTTGAGTAGGATTCAGAGGGCCTAAGAACAGATGGGACTTGCATGTGAATCCCCACGACAGACACAGGAGACTGAGAGAGTTCTTGAGAACTCTGTACCATCAGCTTGGGCTGAAAGAGATTACTAAATGAAAGAAGGCTGTTTGCCTTCGACATTGTACTGGCAAGAAACAAGCTGATAAAACCTACTCAGTTGCAAGCAAGTGCCATCTTTTATGAAAAAGTAAGGATAACTCAGGACAGAGGCTCAACACCAGAGGGTAGAGCAATGGACCCAGAGGGAAGAGCCATGAACCTCAGAGGATTACTCATAGGCCTTGAAACCTAATGAAATCTTCCTGGCTGGATTTCAAAATTGCTTGACTCTTTTTTTTTTTCCCCTTTCATTTTCTTCCCTTTTTGAACAGGTATATCTATAACTGTCGTTTTATGTCTTTCCTGGCATTGCATTTGGGGGCAGATAACTTATCTCTTGAGTTTCACAGGCCCACAGACAGAGATGAATTGTGTCCTAGGATGGATTATACCCAGAGCCTTCCCCTTACATGATTTAGATGATTTAGATACTGAGATTTGGGTCCTTTGAACTGATACGATTTATTATACAAGGTTTTGAACTTTGAGTGATCCCGTAATGGGATGAGGCTTTTGGGGAACTTGGGATGGAGTGAATGTGTTTTGTGTGTGAGACAAACATGAATCTTTTGGGCAAAAGTTGGACTGTGGTAGGTTGAATAATGGCTCCTTAAAGAGATTCACATTCCAATTCCCAGAGCCAGTGAATAAGTTACCGTACAAGGCAGAGGGATGCTTCAAGTGCGATTAAATCAAGGCCGTTGAGAATGAGAGATTATCCAGGATAATCCAGGTGGGTCTAGTATAATCACATGAGTCCTTAAAAGCAGGGGCCATTTTCTGGCTATGATCAGAAAAGGAGATGTAATGACGAAGCAGGGTCAGAGAGATGCTATGTCCCTGGCTTTGAAGATGGAGGAAGGAATCCGTACACAAGGAATGCAGGCAGCCTGTAGAAGATGGAAAAAGCCAAGGAAATGGAATCTTCCCTGCCATCTCAGAAAGAAACACAGTCTTGCCAACACCTTAGTTTTAATCCAGGGAAACGCTTGTCTGACCTCCAGGATTGTAAGATAATAAATTTGTGCTGTGTTAAACCATTAAATTTGTGGTAATTTGTTATGGCAGCAATAAAGTGCATGCAAGCATATCAGCGTATTTCTCATGTGGATCTTACTGGAAAACAGGTAAAAGCCATCGCTAAAGAAAGGTATTTAGGGTAGGGAGAGATTCCAACCAGACTTCACGGAATGAGTAGCATTTAAGTTGGACACTAGACATAACTGATAGAGAGGATTCTCCATTGTAATCAAAGCCAGAGTGGCCTGGATGGATATGCAGAGTGCTGTGTGGGGATATCTGTGCCATCTGGGACTTCATCCATTAAAAGGACCAGACACTTTCTGCCTGCTGCTTTGAGATCCTTTTAATTATTGTGCCTCTGGGACTTAGAACCTCAAACTATGTTGCAGTTACAGTTCTTAAATCACACGGTTCATTATCATTGCCCCTGGGAAGCTCAGTGATTTTTATGCACACAACAGAGACTGGTATGAACTATTACTCCCTAAGATATCATTCTTACTTCTCCTTCCTTTGTCAACTTCCTGAGTGACCTTGGGAAAATCATCAGCCGTCTCCTGGGTTTCATTTTCTTCTTGAAGGAAGTAACAGTCTCGTAGTCCTCTTCTCTTACTTTTTTTTTTTTTGCCACTCTTATACTTCTACCAAATTCCACTTTTCAGTTCAGAGGAAAGAGGGTGGTAGGGGCACCTGGGTGGCTTAGTCGGTTAAACGTCCGACTTTCGCTTAGGTCATGATCTCGCGGTTTGTGGGTTCGAGCCCCGCGTCAGGCTCTGTGCTGACTGCCAGCTCAGAGCCTGGAGCCTGTTTCGGTGTGTGACTCCCTCTCTCTGATCCCCTGTTCACGCTGTCTCTCTCTTTCTCCTAGAAATAAATAAAACATAAAAAATAAAAAAAGAGGAAAGTGGGTGGATGAATTAGAAACTTTCTGTCAAGCAAGGGCTTTGAACTTTTCTAGAGTGACTCGAGTTTATTTAGGCGGTAGAGCACCTGGAATGCATGACTTTTTATGAAGAACACCATGAAATGCTGATATATTTAATTCTGGTATATGCAGTAGGAACAGTTTTCCTTCCAATCTGACAGTCTGCCTCCAATTTAAAAACCACAACCTGAATACCCATATCCACTAAAAGAACAAGATGTTGGTCTAAACACGATCGGCTGTTCCTGAGTTTTTCTGGTAATATTTCTCTGCTGCTTGTTCATTTATTTTGTCATCTGCCAGTACTTTAGGTAGCAGATGTCCAAAGTTTAAGAAAAATATATCTCGGAAGAAAACTTGAAATTGGAAAAAAAATATCTGATCTCAAATGAATTTTTTCCTTAATCATTGAAAAAAATATATCATTCTTTGGTTTCATGGCACAGCACCTCCCTCAAGGCTTCCGAGACCTGGTGCTCTATCCAGGCACGTTTGAGAACTCTCATTACTGCGAGCACACAAAGATTCCTGAGAAGAAAGGCCAGCATCTTGTTTCTTTCTGTATTCTGGAACATATTTAAATAGTTACTGTCTCTCCTCACTATTTAACAATAATAGCTAATATTTACTGAACACTTACGGTTTCTCAGATGCTGTGCTAAACCCTAAGTACATATTAGGAGACTGTTATTGGCATTTCCGTCTTATAGCTGAGATAGTGCATCTCATCTCACAAAGATTATGTGCTCAAGGTCACAAAGCTGATATGCAGGCAGACAGGTTTCAAACCCACAACCCTATCCCAGAGTCTGAAATCACTGCTCTGCTCTCTAATTGCAAATCTCACTTCCTCCTCTGCTCTCTAATTGCAAATCTCACTTCCTCCTCCATGAAGTGCCTCCCTATGCCCACCCTCAAACCCAAGATGTGCTCACCTCTCCCATTATGATATCCCGTTTCCCCTAAGCTTATTTATTTATTATTTTGAGAAACAGCCAGCGAGGCTGTGTGCAAGTGGGGAGGGGCAGAGAGAGAGAGGAAGAGAGAATCCCAAGCTGGCTCCACACTGTTAGCATGGAGCCTGATATGGGGCTTGAACTCACAAACCACAAGTCGATGACCTAAGTGGAAGTTGGATGCTTAACTGACTGAACCACCCAGGCGCCCCCCATTCTGAGGTCCTTATAGCATTCACTCCTTTGCTTGGGTCTGTGCTTTCTCTCCTCAACCAGTTGGGCATTTCCTCAAGGGTGGTATACTGGCAGCTGCTGGAGTCCTGAGCCTGTGCGACTGTGTGGGTCATGCTGTGAACTAGAGAGCAGAGCAGAGTAGCAGGCAGGGAACTCATCTTTGCTGTAGGAGCCCTTCTTGCTCTTTGCCTGATTGCCTCGGTTCCAGTTGAGAAGTCAACGTTTTGGAGAGCTGTTTCCTGATCATACTACCCAGATGCCACCCTGTGTCATTTCCTCTACAACATGCACCCTAACCAGAAAGCCCTTGTCTGCTCTCTTGTGTATCATCTTGTCCCTGTCCCCAGGAATGTCAGCTCCAGGAGGGCAGGGATCTTAACCATGTTGCTCACGTTTGTCCCTTCAGTGCTTAGAACGATGACTGGAATACAAAAGTACTCAAGTCTTTATTGAAGCTATACATGAATGGACATCCTGAAATGTTTTTGAAATGCCTTATTCATTAGGTAAATATTGCATATCAGTGTTGTGCTGGACATTGTTCTAAGTGTCAGGAATAGAATGTGAGCCCTGGAAAGCAAACCACTTAAAAACACACAAACTCTGGCCGTGTCTTCGAATCATCAACAGCCAGGCCATTTGGTTAAAATGATGATGATCATATAGTGTGGTCTATTTTTGTCCTGACCTAAGTAAGTAGTAAAAATAATAATAGTAATAATAAAAATAATAAGAATGCCCCCTTTCACTCTCAAAAATGTCCTGGGTTGGATAACAAATGATATTCAGCATAGTTAAACTTGATGTATCAATGCCATAACTGCTAGCGACAGGCAGACAGCAGATAAAGTAACCCTGTTATGAGTTAGTCAAAGCATGGGTCCCCTCATTGTGCACTGTATTCATTCCCCAGTGTTGCAAGTGATGGCAGGGCAGTGCCGACTGACTTCAGCGGAAACATCAAGGGGACTGGGCAGATTTGCAAAGCTGAAAAGCCTGCCTCAGGCAAGGTAGGATCCAGACCTCAAACGCCCCATCATTCCCCTCATTCTGGAGCAGCCCCCGCCTCACTCTTCCTAGTATCGAATGGCAGCAGCAGGCTTGGCCTCATCCTTGGTTCAAGTACAGCACAGGAAAGCGAGAGCCTTTCTCAGGAGCACTTGGCCAGGTCCCGAGACTGGCTCTGACCCGTCCAGCTTGGCCCCTGCAACTCCTCCTCTCCCCAGCGAAAGGCGGAGTGCTGGCTGGCTAGAACATGGGCTGTTTCCCATCCTTGTTGCTGAATATGGAGTCCCACCCAGACCACACATCCAGAGATCGAAAGAGCCATAGGTCTGTCGAAAAACAGAAGTAAGGGATTTTCCAGAAGAAAAGAGGATGTGTTCACAATATGGATAGAGAACCCAATGTGTTCTCGACAGTCTGGGTGTTTGTATGTTTGTGAATGTCTGCATGTGCACACATGTGTGATTTGGGGCTGATCAACTGTCTTACTGAAGTGGACAAGACCTTCAGCCAAACAATTTTCTATAATCTCTTTCTCAGGTTCCTGTTTTATAGATCCCAGTAAGGCTTTCTTTTTTCTTTGCATCACAACCTCATGTAAGAATCCCTTAACTTTCCCTATACTATGTGACAAGCCTTCACACGCTTTGGTTTACTCACTGATAAGACTTTTACGTACAGATGTTCAAGTTGTGCACTGTACATACACCATAATGTGTGTTGTGTAATATGGTGACCCTATGTAATCCTCACAGAAATTCTCTTAGCAGGTGAGGAAAGTGGGGCACAGAAAAATTAATTGATTTGCTTAAGGTCATCCTCTAAATCCTTTGTTCCTACACTTAGAATCTGGTCAACTCAAAAAAGTTCTCATGCTTATTTACCTGGGAAAGAAGTAATCACTCATTGCCATTAAATCCTCTTCGTGCTTTTAAATAAACACTTTTACTGAAGCCTTGGAAATTATAATAAGGTATTCTCATTTTTGTTTTACATTTAGACAGATTAAGCAAAAACAGATTTAAAAAACAGTGAACTATCTGCAGTGTTTATACCCTTAAGTGCAGAAGAAACCCGTAGACAGGATTAATTCTGTGAAAGGTATGCAAAGCACCAGAATTTCTAAATCCTGCTTGGGTCTCTTTGTTCCCAGTCTTAGCCAGTTAATAGTTCCCAAATCAAACTTGGAAAGAAACATGGGAATTTAGAGTGCCGTTCTTGAATTTTAGTGCTCTTACTAATCACTGTGGGTGCTTGTTAAAAATACAAATTCCCAGCCTCCACGTTGAGATATTCTGATTCAATGTGTCTGGAATCTGCATTTTTAACAAGCACTCTGGTGACTGTGATGTGATGCTTCCATGAACATTTTTTGAGAAATTTTTTGAAATGCAGTTTCTAATAAAAATGAGACAAGCCATCCTTTTCTGCATCCATTTAATACTCATTGACTACTAGGTGCCTGTAATGATCACAGTCCTAGGAATACATAGGTTTTGGGCTTTCAAAACAGTCTGTCATTTGTCCTTTGATATTCACAGTAACAATATTTTGGAAGAAATTACCCCCTTTTGAAAGTAGACAAATATGCAAAGGCTAGAGATGTGAAAGGCCCTGTATCCTGGGGAAGGTTTCTGAGTGCAAGGTGTCTTTCCTTCTGAGATACTCATTCAGGCGATAGAGGCAAACTGGATGTCAGGAAGCCAGCTTTTCATCTTTACATAGAAGTGATAGTACGAGAGATATTCAGGCTGATGTTGGTAAAGAAGAGGTGAGCAATGGTTAATGCATCAATAATGCATGCCTCTGCTTTCTTATTTCCCTGTTGAATCAAGAGGAAGCACATCTTTCCACTAAAAATGCTGCATGAGAACGGCAAACAAATTTAAAATCTTGGCCTCAGCTGTGATTAAAAATAGGAAAGGGGTGAATATTTTTTTTGTGTGTGTTTCCATTCTGACACCTGGGGAAACTGAGGCTCAGATAGATTAAGTGACTTGCCCAATATCACATAGCTGGTATTCTCAGTTATCTCTTACTAGCAAGCTACCTGGAACTTAGGTACTTAAATCAGCAATTTATTATTATATCAGAGTTCTGGAAGTTGACTGGGCTCAGCTGAGAGGTTCTTACTAGGGATCCCCAAATGGCAGCAGTCAGATAGCAGCTGGGGCCAGAGCTGTCCAAAGGATGAACTGGGATTGATGTCCAGGATGTCTTCTTTTCTCACCTGCCTGGTGCCTTGGTGTTCTGTGACCTTTTTCTCTTCCTACATCATATCTTATCCTCCAGGATCTTGGCTTGTAGTTGGCACAGCAGAGTGGATTCAAGGTAGGCACACTTCTTGTATGATGACCAGATTCCAAGATAGCAAGAATAAGATGCTCCCAGGCCAGTTAGGGCTACACATGATACAACATCATTTCCATGATATCCTGATAGTCAAAGTTGTCACAGGCTCTGTCAGATCCAAGGAGGTAGAGAAATACACTCTCCCTCTTGATAGGAAAACGTCAAGGTCACATTGCAGAAAATCGTATGGGATGAGAGACACTGGTGTGGCCATTCTTGAATGAGCTTATTTTGCATGTGGAGAATATGTGTATCATTACAGGCCAGAGGGAAAACTCTGACATCTTGTCTACAAAGATGCCCTCCCCCAATCAATTATGCCTTATGGTATTCATGTTCTGTGTAATCCTTAGCCCTTGAATTTTGGCTGGCTCTGTGACCTTTTCTTGACAGATAGAATATGTCAGAAGGGATACTGTGTGACATTGGAGGCTAGTTCATAAGAAGACTCGCAGCTTTCTTGTCTTTTCGAGTGCTCATTATTGGAGAAGCTAGCTGTCAAGTAAGAAGTTGACTACTCCACTACCACCATGCTTTGAGGAAGTCCAAGTTAGCTAACTGGAGAGAGAAAGAGAGATGCCCTGCAGCTACAGCTTTTCCAGCCATTCCAGCACAAACACCAGACATATGACTTATTTCAGACATTCCAGACTCAGCAAGACCATGGAGAGTGACTGAGGAATCCAGGTGATAGTCAGAATGGAGACCCCAGATATAGAGCCTCAGTGAACCTGTCCTGGCCAGTTTTAGACATTCAAGCCACATCAGTTTAATTTTTTTAATGTTTATTTATTTTCTTTTTGAGAGATAGAGAAGGAGAGAGAAAGCTGAGGAGGGGCAGAGAGAGAGGGAGACACAGAATCTGAAGCAGGCTGCAGGCTCTGATCTGTCAGCACAGAGTCCGACCCAGGGCTCGGACTCATGAACCATGAGATCATGACCTGAGGTGAAGTAGGATGCTTAACTGACTGAGCCACCCAGACACCCCTAAAGCCACCTCAGTTTAAGCAGTATGCCTGCTGTGAACAGAATAAAATGCTGTTGCTTTATGCCATTAAATTCTGGGATGATTTGTTATGCAACAATAGATACCTAGAACACCTAACGATAATAACAACTTCTTCTAGCCACTGTGCTAAGTGCATTATGTATACTTACATCATATATATATATATATATATATGTATGTATGTATATATATATATATATATATATGAAATCTATTTCATGTACTTGTATATTTTTATATATAAAACAGGTATATATATACTAGATCTATTACACATATCTATACATAATATAATCTTCACAGTAACCTTGTAAAACTATAATTCAGAATGTTACTCTATTTTGTAGATGAAATAAAAGTTAAGTAACTTGCTCAAGAAATTAGCACGTGATAGAGCTAGAACTCAAGATAAGTGAGCTGACTCTAACAGCCATAAGAGTTCACGCTGAAGTCCAAAGCCCAGGCTCTTCCTCTATTTCATACTGCTTGGTCCTTTTCTAGCCTTGGCTCAGTTGAGCCAGTTAAAATCTTTACAAATAGAGCAAAATCTTTTGTGGGTGCAGTATAAAGGAAGAGTAGGAATGGGCTCTATTTGTAGAAAATTACCTGGTTCTGATGGGACATGTAGAGGATGAGGTTGGGCTGGAGTTCCAACCACCTTTCCTTCCTCTCTTACAAATTTTCTAGAATTTTCCTGGGGTTGAGTTAAGAGCATGTGTCCTGTGAAAGTGGGAGGAGGCCAGAAACAGCTCATTTGAGCTGGTGCATGAAATTGCATTAGAAACAGGTGTGATTTTGGTAAGACCACAGGGGCAACCAAAGAAAAGAGTTTGGACTCACAAGGTGGTTCTATGCCATAATGACTTGAGGACACCTTATCCAACTTGTCACCATAAGTTCCAAAAGTTGATGAATAGTTGGAAGAACCAGGCAACTGGCCGGACTGGCTCACTCCCTGAAGCTTTTTGCAGCTACAAGCAAATGCCTTGAATCAATTTTGATTATCACTTTAGGAAGAGAAGAGATATGACCATGGATTCCTACCAATGGATAATGATGCAGCCCTGTCTTTGCCAACTGGCTGGTCAACCCTTCTTACTCCATTAGCAGAATGGAATTATGCTATTGTCCCCAGTACCTCTGGAAGGCTTCCATGATTCCTGTGGCCTTTCCTCTTCTGCTTTTTAAAAATTTTTTGCCTGGATAAACGAGTGCCCAGAAGAATGCCAGAGATGCAGCGTTTGCTAAATGAACCAACTCCTCCATCCTCTACTCTTCAGGATTTGGTAACATTCATAAGATAGTGCGAGACTTTCCCTATAGCTCCCAGCTTTCCTTGTAGGTCTGTTATGGAGATTGAGGAGATAATCCTGGTAGAGTAATGAGAGTAGTGTCTGGCCTCCAGAGGTGCTTGGTCACTGTTGGCCCTTAGCTTCCCTCCAACCTCATAGCTCTGTCTGTGCTCCTGCCTCATGGCCTTTCCTCAGTTCTTCACACTCCTCATGGTTTATACCCTCATAGGGCTTTCCTCCTGCTGATCTCTTTGCTTTCTGGTCACCCTCCCACAACACACTCTGTCTACTTAACTCCTATTCATCCTTCTGATCCCAGTTCAAGAGGCCCTTTCTTGGAGAAGTCTTTCCTGATCTCTCCAGGCTGGGCCAGCTCTTTTTCATAGCCCCTCATGGTACCTTTCCTCTCACCCACAGCTCCTGCCAGTACTGTAATTATACATCCAGTGGTGTGATTATTTTTGAGGATTGTATGTCTCATTTAGGATGTAAATTGAGAGAAAGACTGGATTTTGTATATTTCAGTCTCAACCCTAGGCTCGGTGCCTTCCTGACAGATAGTGGTAGCCAATACTTTTTTGTTGAATAAATAAAGATTGCTAAAATAAATTTCAAGTTCCTGGAGTAGTAGTGTGGAAAAACAGCACTCACCTGTATGTAACAGTTCTGACTGCAATTAAAGTCAGTTTTCTTAGTTCATAGTCAAAGCCATGGAAGAACAGTTGCAGGAAATGAAGATCAATTATAGCATGGCTATCCTATTATACACATATGATGCATCTTCATGTAAACTCTGTGACATTTAGATATGGTTGCTCTCTGTTGGTGGGAATGTAAACTGGTGCAGCCCCTCTGGAAAACAGTGTGGAGGTTCCTAAGGAAGCTAACAATAGAACTCCCCTAGGACCCAGCAATAGCACTTCTAGGAATTTACCCAAGGGATACAGAAATGTTGAGGCATAGGAGCACATGTACCCCAATGTTCATAGCAGCACTCTCCATAATAGCTAAAACATGGAAAGAGCCTGTGTCCATCAACAGATGAACGGATCAAGAAGATGTGGTTTATCTATACCATGGACTACTACATGGCAATGAGAAACAATGAAATCTGGCCATGTGTGGCAACATGGATGGACCTTGAGGGTGTTATGCTGAGCGAAATAAGTCAGGCAGAGAAGGACAAATATCATATGTTTGCACGTATAGGAGGATTAGGAGGAACTTGACGGAGGAACAAGGGGGAGAAGAAGGGCGGAAATGGTGGGGGAAAGGGAGAGAGGCAAACCATGAGAGACTCTTGAATGCTAACAAAAACTGAGGACTGATGAATGTGGGGGGAGGGGGGATGGGCATGGAGGAGGGCACTTGTGGGGATGAGCACTGAGTGTTATGTGGAAACTAATTTGACAATAAACTATTTGTAAAAAAAGAATATGGTTGCTCTCATTTAACAGTTGAGGAAGTTAAGGTCTTAGAGGTAATAAGTGAGGGAGCCAAAATTGACTGTTGTTGTCTTTTATATAAAGGTGATATAGTCACATTATATATACATCTATATAAATATGTAGTTGGTTGTTTTCTATTATGTATACACACTTCTTTTGTTTCAGGAACTTATAAAATTGCTAAAATTATAAAATTTCATTCGGTAAAAGAGGAATTATAACACTAGAAGAGTTGGAGGAAGGAACAAAGGAAATGAATCATTTGGATACATCAACTCTCTGGAAATGATAAGGGTATCCTTGATGTTAGCACATTAAATGGGCTTATAAAATAATTTGACTGATTTTATAAATGAAATGAAGAATGTAAATGCATGCAAATAAAGTCATGAACTGAGACTAAATGGGGAGCTCTAAGAGAGGAGCATGAGATGATATTTTATTTCTTACACTCAGCCATCAAAACAGCATGGCATCCAAGAGACATGTTTGAAGGGGCTCATGGATCCCAGTGCAAAGCATACCAAAAAAAAAAACAAAAAAACAAAAAAACACCACAGTATAGGATATAAGAATAAAGAGAAGAAATCAAAATTAGTACTTTGACAGATCTTTCATCTTTGAGACAATTGTGATCAATGTCTTCTCTTGTAGGGTGTTAAAAGTCACAGCTAGGTATTACTACTCTATAGATTAGGAATTCCAGCATAGATCATAATTTCAAAAAAATAAAAATTACATTTTCTTTTCATTTCTGGTGGTGACATCGTGTCTCTACCAAGTGCAACAAATGGCTGTACAGTGATTCTGTGGATTGGCACTTAATAGATCAGTTGCTTAAAAAACATATTTTTTAAAAGTAGAAAAACTATCCAATTACATAGAAATAATATTCTCACTAAAATCTTACAGAAAACAGATTAAGAAGCAGAGCTATTCTGGCTAAATCTGGGATGGAGGCCGTGGGACCTTGTCTATTTGCCTGCCTTCTCTTTCTCCACAGTGGTGTAGGCAGCAATAGGTCTTAGATACATGCCGGGGCTCTATGAAACTCAACATGAAAACCATTATGGAAGAACGGTAAGCTGGAGCACTCAGTCCTCAAGTACTCATATTTTCTAATAGCACGTATCCTCTGGACAATTCTTCATCCCTCTTTATTCTATGTAGACAGGATTGACCAGCTGATTTGGGAGACAAGAGGGGTATTTACTTTGTGGTCTGTGGACAACCCACATTTTCCCACTTTTCATGGATTGGGTTGTGAAACAGAAGAATAAATAAGATAGACACACACATACATGCCCCTAATTTTTCCCATGGTATCTTCTTTTCACGGACTGTCTTCCATGATCTCTCAGTAAACTGGAGATAATTCTTCAGGGTTCAACCAAATAGTTCCATATCTGTAGCTTTCTCTCTCCTCTGCTGGAAAAATAACAACTTCCCTTGTATCACGAAAGCATCTTATGTAGGCTTTATATTTCATTGCATGACGATTATTTGTGTATCTATTCTACTTAGTCATTCACAGATTCATTCGATGAATATTAATTGAGCACCTGTTATGTGCTAGATGCTGTCCCAGGTCCTGGAGATTTAGCACTAAACAAAACAAATCAAATCTATGAGGCCAAGAGAAGTCATGTTATATTCAACTCCATAACCCCCGTGTTTAGCATCTGGCATGTAGTACAGCTCAATAAATATGTGTCAACATGAAGTGACATAAGATCTGTTTCTCTCGGCACCACTCATGGTTTATACACCCAGGACAGATGATGGATTTGAATCAGGATGTTATTTCTCTATTTGCAATACATTTTGGAAGTCATCTAACACTTGTCATGGAAGGCATGAGAGTTCATCATCCACCTGGCTCACTTTATGTTGGTTTCATTTATAACACAAATAGCTTTTGATGAAGATAAGCTCCTGAGCTGCCAAAATTGTACTTTTAGCAGGCCTGAGAAAGAAAACATTGGTATTTTAGTTAGCCTTGCTTGTTTTTGTGGAGAGCCTTTATATTGCCTCAAGAAAAGGGGTGATTACTGTAAAAATAGACATGGATGAGATCAAGAAAGGAAAATCACCAGGATTAGAGGCAGTGCAAAGTATTGGCTGTTCTATTTGTCTCTTTTCCATTAACCCGTGGTTTTTCTCCTGTGGTTTCTCAGCTTCTACCTGCTTTGCTCTACTCTTCTTACTGACCTGCTTCCTCTCTTTACTTTGGTTTCGCTCCCTATGGCTCTAGCTTGTATATTGCCCGTTACAGTCTGCTTTCTTCAGGAAATTTTCCTCTTTTTTTATTAATGCTTTTTGTTTATTTTGAGAGAGAGAGAGAAAGATAGAGCATGAATGGGGGAGGGGCAGAGAGAGAGGGAGAGAGATAGAGAATCCCAAGCAGGTTCCAGTGTCAGCACTGATGTGGGGCTCGAACTCACAAACCCTGAGGTCATGACCTGAACTAAGATCAAGAGTCAGATGCTTAACTGACTGAGCCACCTAGGCACCCCATCCTCTCTCTCTTTCTCTCTCTCTCTCTTTTAAATGTCTTTCTACTCACAAACTTGTTTGTTGTAGTATAGTCTATAGACATAAAAATTACACATGTTTTTGGTGTACGACCCAGTGATTTTTTTCTTAAGTTAACATGCTGAATTACTACCACTTAGATGAAGAAATGGAACGTTACCAGCATCCCACAAGCCCCCCACCCCTGTCCCACTCACCAGCTCTTCCCCAAAGGTAACTGGTAGCTTGGCTTCTAACACCATAGATTAGTTTGCCCATTTTGACATTTATAAAAATGTAGTCATACACTCTCTACTCTTTGAGACTAGTTTCGAAGTACTTAGTATTGTGTTTGTGATATTGATCCATGTTGTTCTGTTTGGCACTAGTTCATTTATTTTAATTATGTACAGTCATTTGTTGTATGAGTATACTATGCCATATTTATCATTCTTCTGCTGGTAGCCATTTAGGCTGTTTCAGTTTGGAGTTGTTATGCATATTACTGCTATGCAAATTTTTATTTATTTGTTTGGTATATTTGAGAGTTGAACTGTGCACCATACATATATGTTTTACTTTGGTAGATACTTCTCAAGAGTTTTGCAGAGTAACTGTCTCAATTTATCGCCTCCCAGCAGTGCAGGAGGGTTCTATGTGCTCGGTATCCTCACCCTTATTGACAGTTGGTAGTATCAATCTTGTTCTTGTTAGTCATTCACCAGTAGGTATGTGGGAGCACCTCATAATAGCCCAAATTTGCATCTCCTGAATGACCAATGAGGTTAAGCATCTCTTTATATGTTTGATGTCATTTGAGTGGGGTGCCTGATAATATCGTTTTTGCCTGGGTCAGTCTGGTCACTCCTGTTTTCCTCATATAATGACTGAATAGGGCCCTTTTACTCTTAAGTGGTCCCAGTTTGGGTGGTGTATTATAGGGCCACCCCCATAGCATATGCTCTTTTGTGACATACTGTTCAAACCTTTTGACCATTTTCTTATCATGTTATCTGTCTTTTTTTCATTGATCTTTGGGAACTATTTATATAATACACATAAGTATTTTGTTGATTATACATGTTATAAATATATTCTACTCTGTGGCTTGGCAGGTAATTTCTTAATTCATTATTTTTGGTTTTGTGTCTCACTCTTCACTAATTCTGTCTTTCTAGATCAAATAATAAAAATCATCTGAATGGCCTAATCTTTTCAAGCAGGACATGGCTGTCTCAGATACCGAAGTCCTGTTCTGTCACTTGTGCCCTAGGGGTGGGGTGGGTGAGTCAGAGTCTGATAGTGTATGTCATGGCCATTCATTGCTGTCGCCTGAGGAGGGGCTTTGGCATAACAGCTTCCTTCAGAAGGAGAAGCAAACATGAAGGATGAACCTGGGTTTCCATTGGGCTCTGCCATTCCGCTGGTAACCAATTTCTTGTTTGAGTTTCCTTATCTCCAAGAAAAGAAAGAAGTGCTTATTTTAGCACATTCTTTGAAGGACTAAGTGGCATATGTTACACAAAAGCACCTAGCACCATGCATGGAAGATACTGGATGTCTAATATGTGCACAGTTCATTCTTTTTTTCTCTCTTTCTTATCTTCTTTCCTTCTCTTCTTCTCTCCTTTATTCTCTTTGCCCTCTCTCCTTCTTTTTACACATGACATAAAGGAAATAGAAGATCTGATCTCTTTGCCTTGGGCCCACAACCTTGCTGTCGATGCATGATTTAGCACATAGAACACAATTTTAATGTGCCACACAGAAGAGTTATAATCAAATACAAAGGAGGGAGTATGTGGGCTATAAGGCTTGTTGAAGTTCAAAGACAGGAGAGATTGAAGATATTCTCTGAAAAACAGGAATGAATTCTTTCAAGCACATTTGAAGAGATAATGTTAATCAAATCTCTAATATAGCTGCTTGATGGAAGACATTTAGTTATGCTTGAAGTAAGTGCTTTGAAATTTCAGTTGTTCATCCATTAGAAGCAGACATCTGCAATTGAGGAAGCAAAAACAAGTAGCAGATGATTACCCTTCAAGTCTGTTCTCCTGTCTCTTTGTTATGCACTGGTAAAACCAGACCAGTCAATGACACATCACCCTAATTGATTTTAATTAGTGTTCCACAATAGAAACCTGATAAAAGATCATTCTGAGAGTGTGTACCCAGTGGAATCTGTGAGCATGGTTGAATTTGGGGTTTCCAAATTAGCAAATAAAGATGGATTACAACAGCTTTGATGAAAACTAGTCATACCTTTCCCTTTATTATCGATTCATGAAGTACTCTTTTAAATCATTTGGAAAGTGGGTAATTGTTATCTATGAACAGCTGGAAGACAAGTGGCTTATTTTATTTTTATCATAATTTTTGAGAAAAGTTATAAATAGGAGTTCTTGTCTTCATGCTTGCCTCTTCATCTAGAAAATTCTCACTGATTCTTTCAAGATTCAGGAAAATTTTGGCTTTTTCCTTAAGGTTTTTGCACATTTACTCCAGAAAAAATAAGTTTTGTGACCTCTGCCTTGATCATTTAACAGCTATTACTGAGTTCCTGGTCTATGCCAGGTGTGGTGGTGGGTGAGAGGTATGCAATAGTGAAAAATATAGTCATGAGTCCTGCTTGAAGGCATGGAGTTTACCCAGTTGTAATCATTACCATATTGTTTAAAAATTATCTGTTACAGAAATCTCTCCCCATCTGGTGTGGAAGCTTTTGAAGATGCAGACGAAGTCTATTCATGTCAGTATACCCCTCATCCAACATGGTGCTGGCACTCAATTTATTGAGTCAGTTTGAATTGATTCTGGGCAGTCTTACAATGACTTTTTTTATGTTACTTATTAGAACATTCTTGAGGCTTTTCCTCTTCTCTATCCTTCATGCAATTCTATTTTCTATTTTAGGTTTTGATTCAGGCTGGAATTATGGAGGAAGGAAAATAAGCAAAATCCATGCACCTTAGAGTCATATGTCATCTTAGATCGATTGACCGTTGTTGCCTGGAGTTGGGTGGAGAATTCTAAGATCTCCTTGCAATTCAGTAGAAAGAGCACTGTGATCAATTAGTGATGTCTGCCAAGGATAGCAGCAGGACAGGGGTAACACACAGGCTGTGTATTTGTCATCACTGCTTTATGCCTTGAGATGCAAACTTGAGAAAGGAAAAAAGGAATATGGGCAGACTATTGGTTTGGAGCCAACACAGATGAAAAAAAGTATAGATTAGCCTCTTACTATCGTGTGTCTGGGGTGAGATGATTGAGGGTATTCAAGTCAGAGACCTGGGACTTTATCTGTATTATTTATAGTCGATCATAGAAACTCAATACCTGTTGCAGAAGTTGGGCATGTGGATGAACCAAAGTCTTCTGATCGCCATCCTGTGGGTCAATAGATCCCCTGTCCCTCTAACTTAAAGTTTACTAATCTCATCATCTGCCTTAAGAGATGAGGTGAATATTACACACCCCACTCATGTCCTGCTTGGGAAAATTGGTTATGGCATTGGGACCTGAAATTATAATCAGCCGATCTATAAGATTTGGAATGGAAATGGGATGTCTGGTTTCAGCTTGAGTTTTGCTCCCTGTGTAACGTTGAGCAACTCAATGTATTGTTCTGTACCTTAGTTTTCTCATCTATGAATTGAGGTGATGCTGCTGAAGCTTCTTTTTAAATTTAATATTCTGTGTTCAGCTTGAGACCAAAGATCAGCAGGATTATCTACTGAATACCTACCCTGCGGCTGCCACCATGTCATGGTAGCTCTTTACTGCTACGTCTGCCAGGGCCCTGACCAGGTGAAGAACTTATATCCCAAACCCTAGGGAAGTGTTAGATCCTTGAGGGCAGGACCCATGTTGAACACACCTTCATATTTCTGTGCTTACCACTTTTGTGTTTAATTACTGAAGCACACCTTTTTAAGGTTTGTTTTGAGAGAGAGAGAGACAGAGAGAGACAGAGAAAGAGAACAATGGGAAAGACAGAGAGGGAGAGACAGAATCCCAAGTAGACTCCACACTGTCAGCAGAGCCTGATGCAGGGCTCGAACTCCTGAACCATGAGATCATGACCTGAGCTGAGATCAAAAGTCGGTCACTTAACTGACTGAGCTCCCCAGACATCTTGATGAAGCACACCTTTTACTGAAAAGAAGACTCTGGAGGAATTTACTACCATCAGTTTCTGGGGAGCATCATTTGTGTAATTAACATCAGCATGCAACCCGAAGGTAGCAACTGATTCCAGTGTTCAAAAGGTCACACAAAATCTGCTGCCCACGACAGGGACGGGCTATGTGCTATGATTATTGCTGTTTTAATAAAAGAGAGGGAAAATGGCCCTGTTTCTAAGGAAAACCTTAAGAAATGTGCTTGATTGCTCTTGTATCCTTTATGCTCTTCCTGAGTAGATATTCACTGCAGGAACATAATGACGATGCTCAGGGGCAGGGACGGAGAAACATAGTATATCAAATAGGAGCTATTTCTCCTTTCCACTTTTTCCCCAATTCCATTCCTGCTTCACCTTTAGCATAGTCCCGAGAAGAATGAGTTTACAACTTTAAGTGCATGGGAAGACATCGTAACTTTCAGCCTGACAGGTACAGGAAGTGAGACTCTACATATGATTAATTCTTAATAACCTCCTAGTAACCCAAACACCACAAATGAAGTTCTGATGACTCCCCTTTGTCTACAACTGAGACAGAGGAATTTTAATCTAAAACTGCAGATTCCCAGGTATGTCCATCAGAGTCAGATTTTATTGATATGGAGGAGGGGTCTGGGAATTTGTAATTTTACAAAGGTAGCCCATGTAATTCTGATAACGACTCAGGTTTAGGATTCATGATGTATTAAATAAGGTCAACTTTTCTTAGCATGGCATTCAAGGCCCTTTGTGGTTTTCTCTCCAGTCCCCTTTCTCTTTGGCAGCTTACTTCTAGCCATTTCTTCTGTGACATTCCTACCATCGTGCATCACTAAGTCACTGGGGCTCTCACACATGACAGGTTCTGTGCACCTCCATGCTTTAACTCATGCTGTACTCCATACCGACAAGGCTTTTGCACAGGTATCTGGTGAATTTATCATCCCTTAAGGCCAGTTTACCCTGTGCCTTCCCTCTCTGAGTGTCCTGATAACCATCTGTCCACCTGCAGAATTAATTGATCTCTTTTTGTGTTCCCATAATTTGCTGAACATTTTGTCTCTATTATAGCTACAGCGACATATTTTCTACTCCTAAAATTGGCACAAACAGCTGAATAGTGGGATAGAGTATCTTAAATAGAACAGAGTATTTAAAATTATTTTTATGCTTAATTTATGAATTTTTTAAACCAAGATAAAAATAGCATACGTTAAATCAAAGAATACAGAAGTGAGCTTATAATAAAAAACAAGACCTCTCAGTTCCTTCTTCCTGGTCTGATTCTCATTTCCTGAGACAATAGTTTAAGAAATCAATTTTTAAAAAATCAATTAATGAAAAATTTAGCAGAATTAAAAGGGACAGTGAAAAGTAGTTTTTTCTCCTATTTCTGTCTGGCAAATGCCCGTATTCTCTCTCCAGAGATACACACTGTTACCATTTTCTTGTGTATTCCTTTTGGGATATAGTCTACAAGTTGTCAAATGCAGTTTCTCTCTCTCTCTCTCTCTCTCTCTCTCTCTCTCTCTCACACACACACACACACACACACACGCACACACAGAATCATACTATATTACTGTGTACACAGTCTACCTTTTTTATATTTCTTAACAATACATCTTAGAGATTTATTCCATATTTGTATTTGTGGAAATTTCTCATTCCTTTTTTCATAGTGTATTATTTCATCGCTATTAGCTGTCTGTGATTTACTTAAATTCTCTACTGATGGAAGTTTAGATTGCTCTGAAACTTTTGCTACCAAAAATAATTCTGCAGTGTACATATATCATTGTTTTAAGTGCAAGAATACCTGTAAGATAAATTCCAAAGGATGGAATTGCTGGATATATACATTTTTATATTTAATAGATTTTTCCAAGTTGCTTTTTATAGAGCCTATGAACTTGTATCCCCACTGCCAATGCACTTGTCAAACCATTGTGTTATTAAGTTTTTTAAAAAACTTTTTGCCAACCTGATATTTATGGAGTGGTATCTCCTTATGGTTATAATTTGCATATGAGACTGTACATCTTCTGTACGGTTCAAGGCCAGTTTTATATTTTTCTGGAAGCTTCCTGTTCCCTTCATGATGTATTTTTAAAAAGTATTAATCAAAATTGTTGATATTTTCCCCTTTCTGGTCTCTGGAATTCATGCCATAGTTAGAAAGGTATTCACCATGCAGAAGTTATTTTTATTTTTATTTTTTATTTTTTATTTTTTTACAAATAGTTTATTGTCAAATTAGTTTCCACATAACACCCAGTGCTCATCCCCACAAGTGTCCTTCTCCATGCCCACCCCTCCCCCCCTCCCCACATCCATCAGTCCTCAGTTTTTGTCAGCCTTCAAGAGTCTCTCATGGTTTGCCTCTCTCCCTTTCCCCCATCATTTCCCCCCTTCTGCTCCCCCTTGTTCCTCCGTCAAGTTCCTCCTAATCCTCCTATACGTGCAAACATATGATATTTGTCCTTCTCTGCCTGACTTATTTCGCTCAGCATAACACCCTCAAGGTCCATCCATGTTGCTACACATGGCCAGATTTCATTGTTTCTCATTGCCATGTAGTATTCCATGGTATAGATAAACCACATCTTCTTGATCCATTCATCTGTTGATGGACACTTAGGCTCTTTCCATGTTTTAGCTATTGTGGAGAGTGCTGCTATGAACATTGGGTACATGTGCTCCTATGCATCAGCATTTCTGTATCCCTTGGGTAAATTCCTAGCAGTGCTATTGCTGGGTCCTAGGGGAGTTCTATTGTTAGTTTCCTGAGGAACCTCCACACTGTTTTCCAGAGGGGCTGTACCAGTTTACATTCCCACCAACAGTGTAGGAAGGTGCCCGTTTCTCCACATCCTCGCCAGCATCTAGAGTTCTCTGATTGGCTCATTTTAGCCACTCTGACTGGCGTGAGGTGGTATCTCAGTGTGGTTTTGATTTGTATTTCCCTGATGAGGAGCGATGCTGAGCATCGTTTCATGTGTCTGTTGGCCATCTGGATGTCCTCTTTGGAGAAGTGTCTGTTCATATCTGCAGAAGTTATTTTTAAAAAGGACCTCTACAATTTAAAAATTATTTTTCTCAAGAACATTTATGATTTGATAATGTCATTTCAATATTTTCTCAGCTGAAATTTGCTTCGTGATGAAGAATGAAGAGTCAAGCAGTTTTCTGTTTTTTTCCCTCCACATGGGTACTCAGTTTTACTGACATCACTAATTGAATAATCTATATTTTTTCAACTTGTATGTAAAGCCACATGTGTCACTGTGGATTGAGGTTTAATACATATTGATTCTGTTCTCCATTTTGTTCCAATGTTTTTATAATTCATGTGACAATATAATGCTATTTAAATTTTTGTAGACTTTATAAAAATTTCAGTGTCTGATTAGAGTACTTCCCACCTCATTAGTCTTCATTTTCAGAATATACTAAAAATACATCTTTGCATATAGAAATTTAGATCCAGAGTGCCTATTTGAAATTTATGGTAACATCAAATTTTAAGTTTTTTATCTGGAGTGCATTAAAGGTATAAAGTTGGGAATAATTAGCATATTTAACATATTGTGTCTTTATATCTGAAAACACATTATACTTTTCCTTGGTTTAATTTTTTTTTCTGGTATATGTATGTCCTTTAGGAGTGTTTTAAAAGTTTCTTCATATAGCTCTTCCAGATTTCTTATTACGTATATTCCTAAGTATTTTCAACTTTTTAAAATGAGGTTTGGTCAGGTTTTATTTTTTTTATTTTTTAATTTTTTAATGTTTTATTTATTTCTGAGAGAGAGAGAGAGAGACAGCATGAGCAGGGGAGGATTAGAGAGAGAGGGAGACACAGAATCTGAAACATTCTCCAGGCTCTGAGCTGTCAGCACAGAGCCCAATGCAGTGCTTGAACCCACGATCCATGAGATCATGACCTGAGCAGAAGTTGGACACTTAACTAACTGAGCCACCCAGGTGCCCCTATTTGGTCAGGTTTTAAAAAATATTATCATTATTATAGGACTCAGCTATGTAATATGAAGACTCAGCATACTTAAATCACCTCTCAACTTTTGCTAATTATATTGTTTCTACACAGTCATGATTACCTTGAGTTTCTTTTAATGGTCATAATTTTTACGATTGTTTTAGTTATTCATACATTTATTTATAAATGGACTCACTGCTCACCACCAGCACATTTGCTAGTGCTTCTCTAATGATTTGTTGGTTGGCTGAATTTTCTTTTCATTATATTTCATTGTGATATTCATTGTGATACTATAATATATATTAATCATATTTTATTTTTATTTTTATTTCATTGTGATAAGAACCTTTAACATGTGATCTACCCTGTTAACAGATTTTAAAATGTACAATATAATATTGTTAACTATATGCCCCATGTTGTATAATGTTTTTAGAGCTTACTTCTCTTGTATTATGGACTCTTCATCCCATTGATTAATTTCTGTGGTGCTAATTTTGATAACAATTTGATCTGCCATTATAATTTTCATGGTCATATTTTCCTGGTGACTGTTCTTTGCCATTTAAGTTACTTTCATTCTTTCTTCTTTTTTATGTCATAGACATTGTATTTTGAGGAGGGTGACTCTTTTCTGATGAAAACTTAATTTTTAAGTGAGGTAAGTTTTTCATGGAGTAGCTTTTTCACATGAGGCTCACAGAGGGGAGGGGCTGTCTCATTCACTGAGGGAAGCAGGGAATTCCCTGGTTCTGTGAGACTAGATTGAGGGTACAAGTGAATTCTTTTAGCCTTTTTGGGTCCCAAGCAGATATCACCATTCCAAGGTAGCTGCCAACTCAGAAGCTACTCCAAATGGTTTCATATTGTCTGCTTCTCTTTGGTGTCAAAAGGACCTAGGGATGCTCCTTCATCAGTTTCTGTCCAAGTTTGTAAGATGGCAGTTATTTTGGGACACCTGAGTGGCTCAGTTGGTTGAGTGCTGACTTTGGCTAAGTCATAATCTTGCGATTCATGAGTTGAGTCCTGCATCAAGTTCTGTGCTGACAGCTCAGAGCCTGGAGCCTGTTTTGGATTCTGTGTCCCCGCCTCCCCACCCCCCTCCCCCTGTTCCTCCCCTGCTCATACTTTCTTTCTCTCTCTCTCTCTCTCTCTCTCAAAAATACAATACACATTAAATTTTTAAAAAATTATTTTTTTGACCCTCAGGATGTGCATGTACTTTTGAAATTGCACTCTATTGTCTGCATGAAATTCAAAACCACAGGCATCCTTTCTAACCTTTTTTCTGAAACCTGAACTTCCCTCTGTTAGGTGACTCACACATTTGAGGCCTGATCATTGTTACTATTATTCCCATTTTGCAGAAAAAGATACAGCAGTTCAAATAAACTAAAATGACTCATTTAAAGTCACTTAATTGGTAAGTGGTTGAATGGGAATTTAAGACTAAATCTAAAAGAACTTTTGCTCCCTCTACCATATAACTCTGCTGTCCCATTTCCATCTCATTACATGTCCTGGTTCGTTCTCTAATTGATGCTGATATGAAACTATCATGCTCATGAGATAATAAATTCCCTGAATCTAAAGAACATGCTTTGTACTTCTAGATTTCTACAAGTGCCCTTTGATAAATTCTTGCAGACTTAAATGGGGGAAGGGCGTATGACTACTGAAGTCATTTGGATATTGGAGAACAATTGTGGTATGACTCTTAAAAAAGTCTTCTTGATTTTATTTTTGGGGCATCCCAATTCTTTTGAAAACAGCCTGTCTTACATGCTGATTTTTACATGCTCTTTTTCATGCTCTTATTTCAGAATTCTGTCATCATATCCTCTATTTTCTATCAAATAGAGAGGTTTTTCTTGAGGAGTTGGTGGTCTTTAGGAGATTTTACATTCAGTTTTCATGGGGCAAGATACTCAACAGAACTTAGTGGTTTCTCTTTTAAATTCTAGTTATGTCATTTTAAAGGCAGTAAAATGCCACTAAAGAACGAGGCAGGTTACCTAGGGAGCTGACTTTGTAGGGGTGCATTGGTATTATGACAAGGATATGCTCTTCCTCAGTGTGTATGCTCAACAAGGCCAAGAGAAAGAATGTTAATCCTTTCCTGATCCTGTTTTTTGTTCAGTAGAGAGGAGAACTGGAATTATAGAAGGGAGGAGCAAAGTGTCCAAAGGGTATATTCTTTGTTCCAAGACATCAAAATGACATACAGGCTTCTGGATTTGATTCCAGATTTACATTTGTACCTTCCCATCCTTGGCCTTGGGCCCTGCAGAAAGACTTACGATTCCAGAAAAGAGCAATTTCCTTTGATTCATTTAGAGTTATGGTTAAATTTATTGGGGAAGCTTATGTTTTACTTACCAGAGAGAAGTTTGATTTCCTTGGTCTGGACAATTCTCAAGGGAACACAAAATCTCAGAAGCCCAAATCAAAACCAGTGGCCTATAAAATTCATGGAAACTGTTTTTTAAAAATCTCCACCTTCAACCCTTTTAACACATTCATTACTTTTCCCCAAGCCTTGTTCACATATAGACCAATGTAAGAGCATGGGTACAAGCAGACATACGTCTCACAGGCATCTTTGCTGTATATTCTACCACAAATACTTTTTATGATATATACTTTCTTCACAATTTTAATTTTTAGTGGTTGATAAAACTCCATTGAGTTATAGTACCATAATTTTCTTCATTTTCTTTCTATCATCAGATTTTAAGGGCTTTTTTGTTCACAATTAATGCCACAATAAATAATTCTACACATTTCACCCTCCTCCCTCCCTCCCTCCCTCCCTTCCTTCCTTCCTTCCTTCCTTCCTTCCTTCCTTCCCTCCCTCCCTCTCTCCTCCCCTTCTTTCTTTCTTCTTTCTTTTTGGTTAAAATATTTCTTTGAGATGAATTATTTAGTGCGATTTCTAAACCAAGAAACACGCATATTTTCAACAGTCTTGATACACTTTGCCAAATTGCTTACAGAAGACATTTCTAACTATCTAGACTCTTAAGAGTGAAACAGAGCTATTATTCTTGCATCCTTAGTAATTGCCTTTACTAGGAGCGCCCACAAAGATGCCCATTGGTCAGTTTTACCGTTATCACTGTAGTGTAACCATTGTGGGTTAGTTGCTTTCTGGATTATTCCAACAGCTGTCTAGCTGGTGCCCCCTTGCTTTCACTCTTGCCTTTCCAAAAATCTTTTCTTTATGTATTTATTAAAGCACTGTGGTATAATAAATACATATTTGGTCATTGTACCCTATTTCTGGCACACACAACTCCTACAACCCTTGAAATCTCTGAGTGATTAGAGTGTCTGTTGTATGTTAATAAGATGACTGGTTTTGGGAATCTCTACAAGGCTTAGAGATTGGGGTGGTCACCACAAAGACCAGCACTTGATTAGAGAGTTGGGACTTTCATCCCCATCCCCCACCTCTGGGGATTAATCAATAGTCAATGATTTCGTCATTTATGCTTATGTAATGAAAACTCCATAAAACCCCCCAAATATAGGGGTTCAGGAGTCTTGCGGTTGGTAAACACACCGAGGTGTTGGGAGGATTGTGTGCTCGGCGAGATTGCAGAGCCTCCAGGCCCCTTGCCCCATATCTTGATCTATGGATCACTTCTATCTGGCTCTTCCTGAGTTGTCGTTTATAACAGATTGGTAATAGTAAGTAGCAAATAATTAGGAAAATAGTTCCTGAATCCTGTGAGTGGGAACCTCTGATTTTATAGGCAAGTTGAACAGAAATGTGGGTAACCCGGGACGTAATACTTGCAAGTAGTGTCTGCTATGAGGGCAGTCTTATAGGACCAAGCCCTTAAAACTGTGGGGTCTGACATCTTTGACTGGAGTGGCAGACTGAAGTGTCTGATCCTAGTCTGACTCCAGGTAGTTAGGGCTGTTAGAATTGAATTGAATTGCAAAACACCCAATTGGTGTCAGAATTGGTTGATGTCAGGAGGGGGAAAAAAAAACCCTCAAGCACAAATCTAATAACACTCACCTACTTGAACCTTCCCTACTGCATTTAGAATGAAATTGAAAGTCCTTGTGTGTCTATAAGCCTTTCAGGATCTGGCCTCCCCTACCTCTCTAAACTCACTCCCCAACGCTCTCCTCTTACTCAGTACTTCCTGGATGCACTGGTCTTCTGTTATTTTAAACATACCAAGTTCATTACTATCTTATTGCCTGTGCACCTGTCCTTTGCTTCGCCTAGCCATCTTCCTTCAGACCTTCATGCAGCTTGGTTTTCCTCATTTATCAGGCTTCTGCTTAAGCGGCACTTCCTTAAAGATGCTTTTTCTGACCATCCTGGCCAGAGTAGCACCTTGTCTCTCCCTAGCTTCTAGTTATTCTTTATACTTTAATACTGCTTTAGTTTTTTGTATATCAGTCCTGTCTGTCTGTCTATCTAATATTTATTATTCTCCTTTCTTCAACAACAGAATGCATGCTTTGTTAGTTTAAGGACCGTATCTATCTTGTTCACTGACTGTATTATGGCTGAAACCAAATAAATGTCATTTGAATGCATGAATGAATGGACTTCCTCTCATGAAGGCTGGGAAGTTGGAGTCGCATTTTTATTATAAGCTTAGGTTGGCTGATTCTATAATGCTCTATAATTTCACGGTCCTATATCTCATTTGGATGTGCTGGGTTCTGGAATTTGGAGTGAAATATCTAAAATCAAGAGGAATCGTATAGGCATTGGATTTAAATGAAAATACCATCTCCTAGATTGTGCCCTCTTGTTTCTGTAATAGGTCAACTTATAAGGAAAGCTTACTGTATATAAGTTTGGCTTAAACTCACCTTTCATAAATAATTGAGATAAAAGCTTATGTAGGTCCCTATTAGAGTTATCAGAAATTACTATCAGCCTCATCTCGCGTCTGTAACTTCAACTACTTGCTAAATAGATAACTTAGGTGTCAAAACGCTTCCCCACCCCTTCTACTAAGATCTGGTGAAGGCAAGGCCAACATGTAAAAAGTCACCTAGTCACTGCCCCATGGTGTCTTAGGTCTAGCTATAATTGATCATTTCAAACACTTAAGTAAAAGAATTTTAAAATGATAGGTTTCCACCAAAACTAATATCTGTGTGTCACAATATAATTGGCACCCATGAAATGCTGGAAATTGTAATTGTTTAACTAAATCATGACATATTCTGCCTTGCTGAAATCCATATAAGCTCACTGCTACTTTGTTCGGGGCCATTCTCTGCATTTTCCTCCTTGAGATCAGGAGATCAGGTTTGGCCCGGCCATGAATAAAATCTTGCCTCACTTCTATTCGGTGTTTGGTTGTTTCTCCGACATTCACCCTGTTTCAGTTTCTTTGGATTCTTTCTTTAAGCAAATATTTTTTCAGCTTTTACTGTGGACACAGCACTGGGTTAGACAAGAAGAAAGACACATCGAAAGTGTTACAAATGGCTTTTGCTTTTTAGGAACACGTAACCCAATTGTGAAGACAACAGAGTATATGGATATGCATATTTCTTCCCTCACACATGTACCCACACATATGTAATGATGAACTACAATACTAATAAGAGTAGTAATGATCATAACCAAGAATTTTTGAATATTAAGTATATCATGCAGTTTACTAAATATTTTATATTAAAGTCACTTATTTGATATTTATGATAACCATATGCAGTTGGCATTATATTCCTCATCTTTAAGAAGAGGAAATTCAGATTCACAAAGTAACTCGCCCAAGACTATACAGTCAGCAAGTCCTGTGTTTAAAATCATCATGCTATTAAGCAATCTTTTGTATATAGAACAAGGTGTTGGATATATTTTGAAAGATTTTCAGATTTTTAAAAGATAAAACAGACACAAAAAGGTAATTAAACAGGGAACACAGTGTGAACAAAGTTTGCCCTTGGGAAATGTGAAATAAAATGCTTAGGTTACAGCCCCTGGAATAGAAACTTCCAGAAGCTACCAGCTCTATGACTAGAAACTCCCTTGCAGCTGGAGTGACTAAATCCCTAAACTGTAGAACTGGGCCTGCTCCAATGAGGGAAGCATATCAGTAATTTTTTTTAATCTACCTTTTTGCTGCAAAGTGAGCTGGTATTTCACTTCAGTGTTCATTGGTAGACTGTCACAGTGTTAAATGGCAAAATGGCATAGAAAGTAATTAAGGTCCCAGAAGGACTAGTGATTTTTAGGAGACAAAGGATTCCATAGGTTCACATTCAGATTATTGTTACATCCGACTTCTCATGTGTAATACCCAGTGATTCCTATCTAGCCTCTGAACAATTTTGCAAGATGATCCTGGTTGGCATAAGGAGGAATTCCACCCATAACATGAATGTCAGTTCCAGTGTCAAAACTTGCCAACAGTATATACAATTTTAAGGCAGGAGCTTCAGAGTAACATGATTAAGTATATAAGTTCCCTGTGGCTTCCTGTTATGTGGAAGGGCCTCATCATGGATGGGTAGAATATCAGTCACCATATCTCATGTCAGAAAACTAGAAGAAATCTAGCAACCACACCCACTAATTGTCTCAGTCTTGATGTACTTTTATGTCCCTTCTGAAAAAAAAATCTGTTGAATTTATTATAGCAAAAGGAGACCAATGTAATTTACATATCAAAGTGCTCATTCCCATCAAGCTTGGAAAAGAAGTATACTCTTCTGTTCAGTTCTATACGAGAACACAGCCTCTGTGCGGAGCCAGGCTTGAGCAACATGTTTGTTCTTATTGGTCAGGGCTGTTATGTAGTCCGTAAGTTCACTGTGGTCACTTTGGCTTCTCCATGTTATTCTGTGACATCAGACAGGTCATGACTACAGAGGGAACTGGGGGTTGAGATCTTCATAGCAACACATGGACCCCCTTCAGATTATTAGGAATTGAGAAGATTTAGTAGAAGCTATAAAGGTGTGGTGGTAAACACGTTTAGAGATCCTTTATAGAGGAGTGAAAAAGCAAAGGATCCAAGGGAAGCAAAATCAGTTGGTATGTGCTGGCAAGAATGACATAAATTTGCGTGTTTGAAAATGTCAGACTGAATGAAATTAGCTAGAATTAATTGGAATATTTTGATGAAATTTCTTGGTGTTTAATTTGATTCGTGTGGTTTAGAACTGATGGGGTTTGGAATGAAATCGAATCTCAAAGGGATGTGTTAATAGGTGCAGAACTGCATGAGGCTGATGGAAATAGATTGCCAAAAATCACTTCAGAAACACATTGGCAGCTTTCCTGTGGCTTACTTTGATAGCCTCATAAAAAACACACGTTGTCCAACAAATAATAAAAGGGGGAAATGCCCGAGTTCATTGTTAATGGCCATAAACTTGCGGATTCATGGTGCAATTCGCCTCAGTGTCAGGACTCTTGTTTTCTTGAGAAGAGTGTAAAGGGAGGTGATGAAGGTACCTTTGTGAGCCAGAGACATGGGCCCTGTGAAGAGGCTTAAATTAGTCTTTTTATATTACCTATGATCCTGCAGAAGGAAAATATAGGCACATCAATAGTCATAGAGCCATTAATCAAATCTTTTGTGGAACATGGCTAAAAAAATCCACTGATTTCCTCCACAAACACTCACTGAATCTTTCTAGAGGCAAGTACTGTGCTAATGACTGGTCACATAATGGTGAACAAAACCTGGCAAGTCCCTTAGCCCCATCCCAATGACTGCAGTCAAACATCAATCATATAGGCACATAAGTGAATTGAAAATCAGGAGAGGAACATTTGAATGAGAGACCTATCATATTTAACCTTATCAATATGTCAGGGAAGACTCTCTTGAAAAGGAGATGCTTCAGCTGAGATCTGAAGGGTAAGCAGGTGGTACCAGATGGACAAGAAGGGAAGAGCATTTCCAAGGAATGGGAGCATCATGTGCAAAGGCCATATGTCTGAACAGAAAGAGCATGGAGAGAATGAGGAACAAAATGAAGTCCACATGGCTAGAGTGAGTGTGTGTGTGAGTGTGTGTGTGCGTGTGTATTTAAAGGCCACTTCTTGTGCCTGACCTCCCTAGGGCTTATCTGGGCTAATCTCTGTGGTTACTTGGGAGTCACTGTGACTGAAAAGAGCTTTTTGGTGCCCACTCTGTCTTATATATGTGACTTTAGAAGCAGAACCACGGTTAGAGTTGAAAGCTTAGTTTAAAGGAATCTTCTGGTACACATACACACTGTACTCTCAGAGAAGCTCCATTTCACTCCGTTGAGCTACTGGCCATTGTCAGAAAATATTACCAGAGGTTATCAGGCTGCTCCACATTTGGTGAGCTTATCACCTTGAATCTCCCCATTTCTCACTGGTGACATGCTTAGTGGGCAGAAATGATATTCTGCATGTCCAACAGGGGCCCATACAGCCTCTTACATCTGTAACTATATCACTCTGAAACTTGAACAGGTTGCCTTCCATAGTTGTATACTTTACCATTTAGCAAGACATCACTTGAATCTCTTTGAGATCTGGCTAAAATTCCATATAAGCCACCGGTGCTAATTTGTGCCATTATCTTGGGCTGTATCACAATGACTGGGCATTCATACATACAGTTGCAGATCCTGTGATGAGGACCAGCCTCTGGGCATGTGAACCTATAAGATCTAGGTGGGAGAGAGTAGAGCAGGCCTGAACAGGGATGACCAAATTTTATAAAGCCCTTTTCATCTGATCAGTTAATTTTACTCTGACAATAGCTCAGCAAGATTGGCAAGGTGACAATGATTTCTTTCCTTTTGTAGATGAAAACTATATGCTATAGGTTTTTGATGAGATGGTTATTGCATTCAAGACTATTTTGATTAAAGGTCACAGAGTTGCACTCAGAGTTGCTAAAGCAAAAAAAAAATATTTATTACAAAAACATAGAAGCAATATTGTTCATTTGTGCATACATCCTTGCAATAATTCTTTGCTATTTGTCTATGTTACAGAATCTATGTTAAGTTCTGGAGATATAATGATGAGCCAAACCACACACAGAATCTGTCTTCATACAACCTACTGTCTGGTAGAGGAGATAGATATTATTCAAATGATCACATGAACAGAAGTAAAATGGATATTTTGTAGTATGTGGCAAATTACATGAAACTGGCTTTCTGCTATTAATATTCATAATTGTGAATTTACCTAGCATAAACTAAGATCTAAGAGATGAGAGGAGATTGATTACTTGAGGAAGGGAACAAAGGGAGTTCCAGGTTCAGGGAACAGCATATGCAAAGGCCCTGTGCTTTAAAGGAGATTGGCAAGAACCATGGACCAAAGAAGGTGAATGTGGTTGGAGAAGAGAACAAGAAGGAGCCTGAGCGGAAGTGACATGGGGAAGATGCATAGGGACCAGACCTGGTGACGTGTAGACAGTGTTAGGAGTGATTGTATTTATCCTAGTAAGAAAAGATAGTCATGGAGGGTTTTAGAAGAGGGAGGTGTTGACATGATTAGCGTTATAATTTAAAATTCACTCTTCTTTGGTATATTGAGGGGAAACAGGGATTCGATCTTATAGAACTCTGGGAGCTGGTATAAAAGTCTAAGGGCAGCTTGTGCTTCCATCTAGCTGTGGTCTACAGTCACTAGACAGGTCAGGAGGACTGCTAACCTGGATGAAAAGCTTGGCAACTGAGGATAAACTTGAACCCGTATCCTTTTCTCACTATCTCTCATGACATTGGGTGACATGCAAAAGCTGGTACCCTTCCCTAGGCAGCTCTGCAAACACTTGTTTCAGGACCTGGAGATGATGAAGGGAAGGATCTGGAGGAAGGTGGAGGATCTGCAAGTCTGGCTGCTACTCTTCATCAACTAGATGAGCCAACAGATGAGCAGCAAGATGCATAAGCTTACTAACACCTAACTCCCTATACCGACTGTTAGGGGGTAACAGACACTGAGTTTTTTTCTGACTTCCAAATTTTGCTTTTTTCCTGTGTGGTCTAACCTAACCCAGAATAACACAGAGAAGAAATATGGAGAAACTCATTATGTAGTTTGGCACAGCACAAAACCACCATACAGTGGTGTCATCATTCAAGATAGAGATAGTGGCAGCTTAGATTATATCTTGGGAGTGAATTGATACTTTTAAAGAGTTCAGACTAGTAATTTTGTAGACCGTCCATCAATTTGGGGGTGTCTGTTGTTCCTTCATGATTGGATTCAGGTTATGTGTATCTGGCTGGAATAGCAGATAAGTGACATTAGCCTCAGTGCATCTATCAGGAGCCACATAACACCAGTTTTTTCTCCATGTTGGTGATGTCTGATTGTAGGGCTATGGTGGTATTTGCCAGATTTCTACACTGTAAAGATCCAATATTTCCCTTGTAATTAATAAATAATTTGTGATAGATACTCTGAAACTATGTAAACACACTGTTCCTCATCAGACACTCTCATCAGACGCTTGTTTTAGCATCCATTGACAGTTATTTTTAAATATTATTTTATTTATATATTTATCCTATTTTATTATTGGTAAACAGTTATTTTTTTTTAGAGCAGTTTCAGGTTTACAGCAAAACTGAATGGCAAGTACAGAGATTTCATATATATTCCTTGTCCCCACACATGACAGACTCCCTCATTATTGACATCCCGCACCAGAGTGGTGCATTAGTTATAACCAGTAAGCCTACATCAACACATCATAAATGCCTAAAGTCCATAGTTTACTTTAGAGATCACTTTTAGTATTTTACTTTCTATGGCTTTTGACAAATGTATAATGAAATGTATCCATTATTATAGAATCATACAGAGTAGTTTCACTGTCCCAAACATCCTCTGTACTCCACCTATTCATCTCTCCTTCCTTCCCTTAAGTTCTGGCAAGTGCTCATCTTTTTACTGTCTCCATAGTTTTGCCTATTTCAGGATGTCATATAGTTAGAATATACAGTATATAGCCTTTTCAGATTGGCTTCTTTCACTTAGTAATATGCATTTTAGATTCCTCCATGTCTTTTTATGACTTGGTAGCTTATTTCTTTTTTGCACTGAATAATATTCCACTCTCTGGATGTATTACAGTTTACTTTTTCACTGATCATTTATTTTTAATTTTTATTTTCATTTTGAAACAAGTTCAGAATAATAGGACACTGCAAAAATACTACCAAGAGCCTCACAAACTATTCTCTAAAACTCAACACATGTTATCATCTTACATAGCACAGTACGATGACCCAAAGCAGAGAATTATCAAATACAATACTGTAGGTAATACTAATATACAGACCTTATGCAAATCTCACCAGTATTTCTACTAATTACCTTTCTCTAGTCCAATGTAGGATTTATGATCACACAACACATTTAGTTGTCATGTCTTCTTAGTCTCTCCAATCTGGGACACTTTCTAAGTTTTTCTTTTTCTTTTGTGGCCTGACACTTTTGAAGAATACTATTCAGGTCTTTTTGTAGATATCCCTCAGTGATTGGTCTGATATTTCCTTATGATTAAATTCAGCTTATGCATTTTTTTTTTTGGCAAGAATAGTTACACAAATGGTAATATGCCTTTCTCATTTCATTTAATCAAGAAGCAAATGATGTCAATTTGTTTCTAAAATGTTAATTTTGATCACTTTGTTAAGGTGGTGACTGTCAGGTTTCTCCACTGTATAGGAAATATTTTCTCTTTATTATTAGTAAGTATCTTGCTGGGAAATAATTTAAGACTATATTGCTATACTGTTTCTTGTCATGCTTTCACCCACTTATTTTTAGTATTCATAGATGAACCTTGTTGAAAATAATCATTACTGTGCAATTTACTACATGATGATTTTCTATTTCCTTTATTTCTTTTACATTTCTTAGTTGCAATGCTAGTGTAAGGGAAGCCTTTTCCATCTTTTATTTACTTATGCCATTATTTATTTATATCACTGTGTACTTGTGGATTCTTACTTTGTTTTAGGGATTATAATCTATTTTATCTTTGTGTATTTGACCCCCAAATTGTTCCAGATTTGGCCACAGGGTGCCCCATCAATTTGGTTTCTGTTCTTTTTTCCTGTTTTTTTCCTATTCTTTTCTTTTCTTTCTCTCTCTCTTTTTTTTTTTTTTTTTTAGGGGAGAGTGAAGGGGATGGGCAGAGAGAGAGAGAGACAGAGAATCCCAAGCAGGCCGCATGCCATCAGTGCAGAGCCCATCACAGGGTTTGAATCCATGAACTGTGAGATCCTGACCTGAGCCGAAATCAAGAGTTGGAGATTTAACCAACTGAGCCATGCAGGCACCACAATTTCTGTGTGTTTTTTAAATTATTACTGTGATTTTGGGGGCAGTTCCTTACATTTTCAACCCACAAGCTGTTCCAGCCCCATCTTGTACTTTCCCTGCTCTGGATCCTTCAATCAACATTTCTCTACAGCTTGGAGAAGGACATTTGGAAATCAGAAGTCTCTCATTAGGGTAGAATATCATTGCTTCCACTCCTCTCAGTGGACAGAGTTGTATCTGTGTCTATATTTATCCGTGTATATGTATTTAAAAACCATGAGGTTATGATACATCGAAGTCAGTCCAACACCACAAGATTCATGCTCACCTCCCCCCTTCTTCTATTCATAACTTCTTTCTCCAGTGTAAACCTGGCTCTCATTATCTATGATATACTAACTTACTTGCTCAATCCCCAAATACATACAAGTGGCTTCAAAATTACCAACCATACCTTTGTGAAAAATGAACCCACTATCTAGAGTACAATATTTGTGTCTAGTTCTTTTAGCATTTATTCTTAGAATACATAATCAATACTTACTCTTTTTATCTATCTATCTATCTATCTATCTATCATCTATCTATCTATCTATCTATCTATCTATCTATCTATCTATCATCTATCTATCTATTCATCTGTTCTTGAGAGAGAAAGAAAGAGAGCATGAGGAACAGAGAGAGCGGGACACAGAGAATCCCAAGCAGGCTCTGTGCTGTCACTGCAGAGCTTGATGTGGGGATTGATCTCACAGACTGTGAGGTCATGACCTGAGCCAGAATCAAGAGTTAGGCGCTTAACTGACTGAGCCACCCAGGCATCCCAATACTTATTTTTAAAATCATATTCAAGTCAGATCATATTTCTATGAAAAACAAACCTACAGAGATGCCTGGGTGGCTCAGTCGGTTAATCGTCCAACTTTGGCTCCGGTCATGATCTCACGGTTCATGGGTCCAAGCCCTGCATCAGGCTCTGTCTTGACAGCTAGCTCAGAGCCTGGAGCCTGTTTCAGATTCTGTATCTCCCTCTCTCTCTGATCCTCCCCTACTCATGCTGTCTCTCTCTCTCTCTCAGAAATAAATAAAACATTAAAAATTTAAAAAAAATAAAAAAACAAACCTACTAACTAGGATATATTTCTGTATATATATATATTAGTTTTTAGCCTTAAAAATACATAGTCAATATGTATTTTCTTGAAATTGCATTGAATTTAAATTCAAGCCTCTGCCTTTGTTGGCTGGCAGTAAATTCATCACAATCATCATTGGAGCTTTTCTTCCTTAGACCCAGGGTTGTTATAGAGGGGTTGTTCCTCTTAAGAAGGGGAAAAAATCCTCTGGGGAGGTTGCCTCAGTCTTTGGACCACACAGTTTACCATTCTAATGCCCATTCTTCAAGCCACATTGTCCCTTGGGTCCCATGTACACAGCTCTATTTCCATGGACACCAGATACATTTCTGAGGCTGGTAATCCTAGTGGCTATGACATTGCTTCTCCAGATGTACCATGTAGCCATTCACCCCCAGAGGTGGTCTCATGTGTAGAACTCCCAGAAGTCCTTGTCATTCCCAGTCTTGAACATCTCTCTAGTTTACTTTATTGTTTTGCCTGACAGTAAAAATAATGGCTGCTTGTTCTTCTGGTTGCATGAGAGGAGCAGTTTGATTGTTCCACAAGTTGATATTTATTTGATCCCCTCTTCTTAGCCCCAGTTCACAAGACTACCTTTGGTTCTACCGCTGGCTGCCAAGTCTAGAACTTCTGTAATGTTCTGTTAGGATATTGCTTCCAGATTTCAGAGCAGCCCTCTGTATACATACTCAGGTTGTAGCTTCTTCAGTTTCCTGACATCCACCACTATGCCATTTGTTTTCCACCTTACAGAAGGTTTTTGAAACCTCTTACCTTGTAATGAACCTGTTCCTATTTTCTTGTCCTGCGATGAGTCCATTCCTTTTTTTGTTGTTCTTGTTGCTCTTCTGGATTATCTTATTTTATTCCTTTATCGCAATTTTGTTAGGAGCTGTCAAATCAGTGGGTTTCATCTATCATCTTGAGTCAGAGTCTTAGCATATATATTCATACAATTATTCAGAGCATTTTTAGGACATTTTGCTTGGAAGCCTTTTGAGTTGCTTATGAGTTGAACAAGAAGACTAACTACTTTACATTGAGTTGGACATTTATAAACCAAAGTGTCACCATTAGTGTAATTACTAACCTTATTTGCTAAGGAAGCATTATTGTTTCTTACAATAAAGTCTACTATCAAGGTGGCTAATGGTTAAAAAATTGGCTTATATTTCCTCCACAATTTCCAAAAGATTTAGAGCTTGTTGGAAGAGGTGTGTAGCTTCACAAGGCATATACATCATAGGCTAAACAAAAACAAACAAAAAAAACCCCACCTCATTTGGTTGTATATAATTTATTTCCAATTATTTTGTAGTCTCCTCATTATAGATATCTGTCTCTAGCAAAGAAAGTTGTTTTTAGTATGAAATCCAAAGCTTATATCTTGGCCTGGTATATAAAGGTACTTCTCTGATTTATTCTTTCCAAAGAACAGGACTTCTGTGTTCTGTTGGGTGGAAATGGAGCATTTACTCAACTGTAAGGAATGAAGGTAGGAGTCTGAGTACTTAGCTGCTTTACAAATAGAATTTCAACTAATCTTTATTTTTCGGACTAACTTTCAAAAGTACTTGCTGAAACTAATCCCTAAACCCTCCAAAGATTCTAAGGAAGGAATAGGTAGCTTCTTGGTTTTACCCTGCTGTTGCTCAAGGATTTATCCTTTTCAAGTCTGCTGTACATATTACCATTCATCCTTATCCTTTCTAGCTTCCAAATGTTGTTGCCATTATCCTGTGTTCTCTTTTTCTTGCGTGTTCATAATTTGCTTTGTTTGGTTGTTTTTCATCCATTTACAGTTATAACTAGGGTTCTTTACTGAGGGCAGAAGTAAAAATATATGTTTAAGAGATCTTCAAAAGAGACATATCAGAGGTCTGCAGCAAGATTTTACTAGAAATAAGGGTTGCTTCCATGACAAAATGTGAAGCAGGGCCATCCACTGAGTCAACTTAATCTATTATATATTAAAAATACATATTATTAAAAATATTTTGAGATGACACACATAAAGCAGTTCATTAAGCGATAATTATCATTCTTTACTTGATTGGATTTTTACCAATAAAATACAGCTTCCATGGACCTTGTGTTGTTTTGTTTGTTTGCTTGTTTGTTGTTTTTTAGGTCATTGTAGGTAGCCAAAGTAGAACTGATATTTTTTGCTATTATTCTCTGTGCTGTTGCCTAAGCCCCTAGTGTTTAGTCTGTTGTCTTTTTTCCCCCAGATAAATGTTTCTTTATCACATGCCATTGTTTCCTTCCCAAAAGATCTTCCCAAAGTTAAAAAACAGCTTATAAAATATTAACAGGTGACATGGATATATTTAGAATGTATAATGCCAAGTTCAGTAAGTCCGTCAGAGAAAGACAAATACTACATGATTTCATCCATATGTTGAATTTAAGAAACAAAACAAACAGACAAAGACAAAAAGAAACAAAGAAAAAATATCCTCAGCCTCTTAAGTACAGAGAACAAACTGGCCATTACCATTACCGGAGGGGAGGCAGGCAGCAGAATGGGTGAAACAGGTGATGGGGATTAAGAGTATACTTCTTGTGATGAGCACTGAGTAATGTATAGAATTGTCGAATCACTATATTGTACACCTGAAATGAGTCCGGTTTCTTTTAAGAAAATAGCACTATTACCCTCATTTCACAACAGAAACAAAGTCCTCCCATCATACTGATCTCATTTCATATTCATTGCTTCATACATCATCACACATTATCTTCATACAAATAAACTAAATCTTAGAAAAATTCTCATACTCTGTGATATATTTAAAGTTTTTGTATAGGTCAGATGTGCAAGGGGACTAACAAAGTACCTGACTCACAGAGGTGCTCAAAGTGTAGTAGCTACTAGTACATGTAAGTGTGTGTGTGTGTGTGTGTGTGTGTGTGTGTGTGTGTGTGTGTGTGTGTGTGTGTGTTTGGGAATTAGTAAGATTTGAACCTGGATATCATCCCACTTTCTTTTGATTATCCATAATTAGATTTTAAGTACTTAACCTTTGATCACTGAATGGTTATGTTTTCTTACTCTTCTGATGTTCCACAGCTTGTGGCTACATCATTACTGTATCTTCCTCTATCTTCACATGGTCTTCTCTACATCTGTGTGTTCTCTTTTGTCTCTAATAAGGTCTATTGTCATTGGATTACAGTCCATCCGGGTAATGCAGGATCATCTGGGTCCACTAATATGATAGCCAGCTGCCTACTAGCTTTTCGTGAAGAGAAGACTGCCAGTATGTCTGCCGGGACTTCCCGGAAGCAGGCACTGAGATGGAGTGAGGAATATAGGAGGTTGATTGGAGCGTAATGCCTTTGAAAGATGAAAGGGAGTGGAAACAGGAGTAGGTTGGGAAAGTCTTCAGATTGCCGTGAAGTTCTTACATCTAAGAAAGGAAAAAGGGATGCAACCAGGACTGGGCTGGGAAAATCTTAGACCAGAATGTAGACCTGACAAAATCTCAGACAGATTAATAGGAGCTCTGAAGCAAAGATTGCTTATTGATGAAAGGACAGGGACCGGGGCGCCTGGGTGGCTTAGTCGGTTAAGCGTCCGACTTTCGCTTAGGTCATGATCTCGCGGTTCGTGGGTTCGAGCCCCGCGTCGGGCTCTGTGCTGACTGCCAGCTCAGAGCCTGGAGCCTATTTCAGTCTGTGACTCCCTCTCTCTCTGACCCTCCCTTGTTCACGCTGTCTCTCTCTCTCTCCTAGAAATAAATAAAACATTAAAAAAAAAAGTGAAAGGACAGGGACGGGCAGACCCTGGTGTTCCTGCGGAATTTAGTCACTGGCTGGGGGCTGGCTAGGAAGGACATGGAATTGGCTGAAAAGCTGAGATGAATCCTGAACATACTATAGTTGAAGGCTGTCAGTTAACTACATTCTTTGCACTGAAAGGCAAATTTTTCTTGAAGGAGGATTTGAGAAACAAAAGAACAGATTCAGTGCTTAAGTTAAAAATATACTCAGTAGTGAAGCTTCAAATCATAGGTTGTGAGGAGAAAGGTTAAATGAGATGGTGTGTCTGTGAGATGTCTTGTTACAGAATATAACATGGAAGCCACCACCGTATATAACTTAGTGAAATATAAAGACAATTTATTGATGTTTTATGGTATCAGCAACAAGCAAGAACTAAAGGAAAGTGAGAAAAACATTACATTCGTCAAAAAATGAACATTTTGAGTTTAGATTTATCATATTTGAAAACAAAGTAATTATACACCAATGATCAGTTTATTCGTCATGAAGCCAGCCAGGCTAGTCCATGAAAATGTGAATATGGAAGGTGAGCGTGAATATTCAGAAAGTTGGCTGCAGAAACTTAAAAAGTGTCAGGGTGTAAAATATTTGAAAATCTGTGGTGAAAAAGCTTCCGTTGATCATGAAGCAGCTGAGAATTACATGTGTAAATTTGCCAAGATCATCTCTGATGAACACCTTAATCCTTCACAAATTTGCCAACGCTGAGGAAATAGCTCTCTACTGGCGCTGTTTCTAGAAAAAACAGAGCAATGGCTAATGAGAGAAGCCTAGCAGGTTTTGACACTGGGTCCAGGGTGACTGTTCTTAGATGTGCCAGTTCTACAGGGAAGACTAAGTGGATAGCGACTGGAAGAAGCCAGCCTCCAAGATGTTTAACTGATGTGTGCAACTTATCTGTCACTACTGTGCAAACGGGGACATGTGGGTGAGCACACAAATACCTCCTGACCGATTCAGTGCCCCTCTGCACCTATGTCAAGTTTATTGCAGGCAACCTGGAAAAGGCTGTAGATTTTTATTGTTCATGGACATTACTCCACTCCTCCTTGTCCTAAGCTTCTTGGGGAAAATAATGTTTTCAGCATTTAATTTTCCTCACAATGTTACATCTGTTGTTCAAAACTGTTTGGTCCAGAAGTTTTACACTCCATAAAGGGCAAACATACTGCACCCACCCAACTTTTGTTTCATTTCTAATTGTATACTTGTTGAGTTAACAGGTACTTAGGAATACCAAACATGCTCAGAGAGTCAAGTCGTAAGGATGTCATTTCTGCAGTAGTTAATGCTTGGAACGGTTTTGAAACAAGATGTAGATATGATCAACCTTAACAATGTAAACCCAAACTAAAAAAATTAGGAGTGGCAGCGGGTGGGTAGCAAGGAGATGAAGGGAAGGGAAGGGCAAGTTTCCAGCGTATTCATCCTAAAATTTGCTTAAGAAATAGTGTCAATATTTGGTGAATAAAAAAGAAGAAATCAAAGAGTGTTTAAATTTTAAAGTAAGGGGCGCCTGGGTGGCTTAGTCGGTTAAGCGTCCGACTTTCACTTAGGTCATGATCTCGTGGTTCGTGGGTTCGAGCCCCGCGTCGGGCTCTGTGCTGACTACCAGCTCAGAGCCTGGATCCTGTTTCAGGCTGTGACTCCCTCTCTCTCTGACCCTCCCCTGCTCACTCTTTCTCTCTCCTAGAAATAATAAATTAAAAAAAATTAAAAAAAAATAAATAAATTTTAAAGTTAGTTAATAGCTAAATAAAAATAATGACATATGGGCATTGGGAAAAAAGGAAATTGAGGTGGTGTGAATTGATACTTCTACAAATTGTTCACTTGGAGTTAAATGTGCAATTGTCAAAGAACCAAAGGTCCTGAAGAACATTAATGAAAATACAGTAATCCCCAGCTTATCCTCCCTCATTCCCAGGCTCCTCTCTAGAAGGGTCTTTTTTTTTTTTTTTTTTTTTGAGACAGAGAGAGAGAAAGAGAGAGCATCCCAAGCAGGCTCCATTCTCAGTGTGGAACCTGATGCTGAGGCTTGACCCCATGACCCTGGGATCATGACCTGACCCAAAATCAAGAGTTGGATGCTCAACTGACTGAGCTGCCGGGCACCCCCCAGAAGGATCTACCCTTAACCTGTAGCAGCTATACACCCACTTGGTTCTTTTGATGATGATCTTTATAATTCTAACTAAAATGAGTTAAAAATTAAAAATAGACAAACTGGAAAAGATACAGTCTTAAGGGAGATACTAACACCCTTTTACATATGGGCCATATTATCTGAGAGCATACCTTTACATCCTTCATTTCATTTGGCCCTCATAGAGATTTTGTGAGTTTGGCAGCCCTTGGCATTATCAGATCATTTTAAGAGTAGGGAATCCAAGCACAGAGATGACTAATTGGTCCAACATCACATGGATATGGAAGTGTAGATACTATGGTCAGGCCTGAATCACATGTCTTCTAATCTTGTCTTTATTTTTGTATATCAGTGGTTCCCAAACAGTGGTCCTTAGAGCACGCTAGTCCAGAAAGATGTTTTCATTGGTCCCAAACTTCTCTTTGGGTAAATTCCTGGGTATCTTTCTTTGGCCTTGAACACCCTGAGCTGCATAGCATTGAGAACAAGTAAATCAATAGAGCATTGTACTCTCCTTTTTGAAGCTCTTCTGGTCTGCTCTACTGATAACCTCTTCGGTCTTAGAAATATCCAGGATGGAGAGATAAAGTTTAACCTTCACCTTTCTAAGTATCACTCTCTCCTTCTGGGGTCAGTTTTTTAAAGATGACTTTTGCAAAACATAAATATCCCTATAACATTCAGATTTACATTTCTAGGGTCTTCTATCCTTTGATATTTGTGGGGTGATTATTGTTCTCAAAAAGACATGACCATTCCTGCAGATTTGTTGAGATGGTATTTCAGCTCTCTTTCACATGTTTTTGGAATTGGACTCTGATTGACAATTTGTTCTTGGAAGTTAAGTACAAATTTAGAATGTGCTGTTTCTTGTCCACTTAAATCTGGTATCAGCCCTGTTTTATATTCCTTAATTTCCATTTCAATGAAATCATATTGGTTTTCTCCAAAGCAAGTTCCAGGTTAGAATTTTGATTGAGAAATTCTACTCGCATTCCTCCTTGAGAATTCTCTTCCTTCACTGACAATGGACTGCTGATATACTAAAGTAATCAATTATCCCCCAAATGTCTCATGCATAGATTTTATTTCTTTTCTGAGAAGCATTACAGGTGTAGATTTCTGATGGACTTTTCATGCATTTGAGCCATTTGAAAAATGGTAATTTTTATAAGGTAGCAAACTAGGGAGGTAAAAAGTACCATGTGTTCAAATGGGGAGGGAGTTTACACATCACTTTGTTGCTTATCATGTTTGTGATATCAAGCAAATTACTTACACAATCCAGATCTCAGTTTTCTTATATGTAGAATGGGAAAAATGTTTCTTATTTTAGAGTTCTGTTGTGAGGCTTGCAAAGGAAGAAAAAATACAAAAATACTCAGCACAGGGTCTAGCATATAAGTTGTATCCAATATATGATAAGCACTATTTTTATAAGTATTTTCTATCTTCAGGGTCATGACTAGTAAGTATCTAGCAAAATTTGTGGCAGATAAGAGATGAATAAAAACTATAATATTGAAGGGTTAATGAATAAAGTATTCAATCTCATATGGGAACATACTGAACTATCATAGGCTTCCACTTTACTGGCAGACTAGATCTCTTAGGGTACCTCACACAGACATATTGCATCCTTTATAGAGATAGAAACACTACAGAGTTGAAAATGAATGTGTCGTCGCTCTGCCTGAGATGCCACAACTTACAGTAAAGTGGAGATTGGGTGATTACCTGATTGTTAAACCTTTATTCCTCCTCATGTCAATATAACTGAAACCACTGACGCTGGTGGGGTATCAGGAAGATAAGCAACAATCATTTTGCTGCTGTGACCTTAGCCTCGGAGTCATTCTTTACCTAAGTGTTGCTCCATTTACATTCCTTGCTAAGCCTAGGGTCTTGGCTTTCACTCCAATTACAACACTGGGATTAAAGCTCTTACCTTCTATACTTGGCAGAAGTCTTGACATCTTGCCTACATAAGTTTTTCCAGGGCCCCTCCTCAGAGTCCTTATTTCTCCACTGCTAACTTGCCTCCTGTTCTGAAACAGACATACTATCTGGGGTAATAGTCATCCACCTGACCTAGAATATTCCCTGCGGACATCTGTATCCTGATCCCACTCATTGGACAGGTCCTTCCGAAGCACATATTCCAACGCCTACTTGATTCACAACTATGTTCAGGTCATTTATACACATAGGTCGACCAGGTGGCCTGCTGTCCCCACCGTGGTGGCCCAGCAACTGGCCAGTTCCTTCGTGGAGTTCGCTCTCCCTCCTGTTCTCTGGTGTAATCTGCCACTGTCTGTCCAGGTCTTGCCACAGAGGCTTTTGGAGTACTAACACACTTTCTGACATTTTGTAGAGCGTTATAAACTGAATGCCAGGTAAAATTCCAAAAGAATGAGAACCTTCACAGATCCACTTGAGGGTCTGGACTATTTCAGTGGAAGATGGATGGGACTGCTTCTACCCACCACTAATTCTTCTCCACTCCTTATTTCTCATGGCCCCACACTTCGCAGTGTGAGACACTGCCTCAGGAGGCCAACAAGGCAGGTCTCCTGGGCTCATGCTGTGTCATGACTACCGTGTGCTGCCTTCTGCTCAGTCTCGGTCTTAAAGGAACACTCTAATTTTAATTTCCTAGAGAAACATGGGATGTTGTGGCAGAGATGAGTTTCTTCTCCAGCGTCTGAGATACAATTGTTCCTTGGTTGCACAATAAATAACACAGTTTTTACCTTTTAAAACTGTTATTGTTTCAATTAATCACTCTGAGAGACTCCTTTATTTGTGCACTCCCTGGAAAACTCATAAGGGCTGATATTTGGCAGACTTTTGAGATTAGATGATTTTTCCATATGAGGCTCCGTAGCTCCTTCATGGCAGAGCTAGGACAGTCCCTCCTGTTTTTTGGCTCTTTGGGATCTTATTGTATATTTATAGGCCCAAGTCACTCTCTGTTTGTTCTATCCATTGAATATAACATGCTGGCTATCATCAAGACAGAGAATTCAAGATTTATGAGGATTGATGGGAAAAATAGTGCCTGTGGTATCAGAGTTATTTTGCAATAGGCTTTGCACATTTCTGGTCCCTGCTTCGTCCATGATGGGGACCCAGGGGGGCTCTTAGAATCCATGTCTAGATGGAGCCCCAGCTCTGGTGAGTTTTCATACCAGAAGAAAGTAATCTGAGTCCTGAATGACTACCCCACCCTGCTGCCTCTCTCTTTGCTTTATTTAGGATGTATTTTGGGAAGAGACTCCAATCGTGCAATTAAGAGGTCCTGCGGAAGAGAATCAAGTCATCTGAGAATCATGTCCCCACATTCATCCGCAAGACCTCTTCCCCCTAGTGCCCAGCGATTCCTTAGGATCATGGGAAGGAGATAGTGCCCCACTTGGGAATAGTGTGCCCACTCTTTCTTTTAGGGACATCTTATTGGTTTCTTTCTCTTCCTTTCCACATCTGTGTATTATCAGACTCTGATGCTCCTGCCTCCCTAGTCTTGCATTTATTGCTCTCTGAATACTTCTTCTTTTTTCCTCCCTGAACACTTCTATGACACGGCTGTATTGGGTTCTCAGGTCCTCTGGGCTGGCTGATGCCAAAAGCCTCTGAAATAATCCTTGGCTTTCAGCCTCCTTCTGTCTAAACTCCTTAGAATACCACCCTGAGTAACCACCAGGCTTGCAGTGTTACTGCTGATTGGAAATACCATGTGATGCAGAGGAAAGAGATGTGATTTGGAATTAGGCCTGCATTTGGTCTCCAACTCTACCACCTTCTAGCTAGTGCTCTGGACCAAGCTAGTTAATTTCTCTTAACCTTAGCTTCTTCATTTATGAAATAAGGATAATAACAACACCTACCTTGACAAATTGAGGATTAAATGATAATAATACCAATGAAGTTCTTAGCTAAAGTAAACATGTAGAAACATTGTCTTCTTTCTATTCTCATGCATACTTGATATGGTGTCTTAGCTTTTTTTCTCTCCTAAAAGTAGTGCCCTCCCCAACTAAAAACACAAGGATTAGAATTCAAGTAGTTTATCTGGGAAGTTAGTCATGCAGAATGAGATAGGGAAGAAAGGAAGAGCAATAAAGGGTATGCTAATGTGCAGGTTGCCACAGTGGGCAACAAGGATATAATCCCCCTAGAAACCCTTTGAGAAACTCTATAGAATGCACCTCAGATCTTTTGCACTGAGGGTCAGTGAAACCTGAGTTCACCAACTTGAACTTGTCACTGGTTAAGCATGGCTCCTAGGTTGTAGCCTGTGCCATGAGCTGGCCAGGCAAAACTCTGCTAGAGAATAAATACACTTTGGCAGAGATAGTGTAGAGCAGCACCTGTGTATAATCCCTGGGGAAGGTCTAGGAATTTTTCCAGGGCATTGACAGTTCAGTCTATGGTGCCTGACACACAGTATGTTGTTGTTGGACATAAGAGAAACAGGAAGTCAGTGCTAGGTTAGGGCGATGCTCTGCTGAAAGGAGAAAAATGTTGGGTCCCTCAGTTCCTCAGCTTCTGAGTTTGTTGTCTGGCTGCTGCATGTGTGGATGCACACACACACACACACACACACACACACACACAGACATGAGTTTGGTAGGAGGAACATAATGTTTGCAGGCCCTGGAAGATCCTCTCTCAGCCTGTGCTTGGGGCTGTTTCTGGCCAGGGTCCTCCAGACCTGACCTCACTAGGGTGTGTACCTACCGGAGATTCCCTTCCCTCTCTCCACCCCTGGGGAATCCACTCCCATCTCATTCAGAGCATTAAAATGCCTAAGAGCATCATAGGCCCCCAAGGCTCCAAGGTGGTTCATATTTATCACACCTGTCTGCATTGTCTCTGGTCCCTCTCTACGACCTTCTCTGCCCCCCTCTCCCCCCCCACAAAACACACACTCAGTGCACAACCCCGTCTCTCAGGACCTTGCCTATTGCTACATTACTTTGTTCCTCTTGCCTCTCCTTTCATCTTGCAATTTCCAATATAATCTTTTTGTAATCCCTTTGCTACAGATTTCCTATTTGTTTTCCTGGTTTCCATTCTGGGCAGACAATTCCTTCTCATACCTGACTAATCTCCCTTGATCCCTTTACTTCCTAACTTGTTTACCTTCCGTACCAAGGCGAAGATCCTGGTTCATTCCTCCTTAACAGGCCTAGTTGATTAGGTACAAGAATTCCACTTTGTCTTTCTCTGCTGACTCTGCCAAACAATTCACTTTATTGCAGTACGTATGCTTGGGAGTATACTGTGTGCCCAGTCCTGGCTGTGTGGAATCTGTGGGTGTGTAAATATAAGCAAGGCCTTACAGAACTGAGATTCTGGTTGATAAACCAAAAACCTAGTCATGAAACAGTTAAATAAATGTTTAAATTCACATATGTTTCCTCCATTAGCTCTCAGTTTGTTCTCTGTTTTTAAGAGAGGGGGAAATGGGTGATGGGCATCGGGGAGGACACTTGTTGGGTTGAGCACTGGGTGTTGTATGTAAGTGATGAATCACGGGATCTCCTCCCCAAACCAAGAGCACACTGTATTTGCTGTGTGTTAGCCAACCTGACAATAAATTATGTTAAAAAAAATAAATTATTGGGGCGCCTGGGTGGCTTAGTCGGTTGGGCGTCCGACTTTCGCTTGGGTCATGATCTCGCGGTTCGTGGGTTCGAGCCCCGCGTTGGGCTCTGTGCTGACTGACAGTTCAGAGCCTGGAGCCTGTTTCGGTCTGTGACTTCCTCTCTCTCTGACCCTCCCCTGCTCATGCTGTCTCTCTCTCTCTCTCTCCTAAAAATAAATAAAACATTTAAAAAAAAAATTATGTGTTACAGACTACAGCTGTGAGTTGTAGACTAGCTCGGGAGCAAGGACCGAAGGAAGTAGGACAGGCTTTGGGAGAAAAAGTGACTCCCCTGTGTTGAGGCTCCCCAAGACCACACTCAGGTTTGCAGGTTCCCTGGAAGGACTCACAGAACTCAGAAAAACTTATACTCATTTATTAGTTACAGTGGAAGGATACAGGTTAAAATGAGCAGAGGCAAAATGCACGTAGGGCAGAGTCTGAGAGAGACCAGGTTCAAGATTCCAGTTGTCTTCTGTCAATGGAGTCTGATGGATGGCACTAAATTCTCCCAGCAGTGATGTGTGACAACATGTACTGTCAATCAGGTAAGATCATCCAAGGTTTAGGGTTCATGGTTTTTAGGTTTTCACTTAGCCAGTTTCCAGCCACACTAGAAGTCAAGTTGATACAAGATAGCCCAAAGTCCATTAAAGATAGCTCAGAGGCATACCAAACGAGGCGTTCAACATAGGTCACATCGTTAGCATAAACTGTCTGGTGTGGCTCAGGGCTCTGGTATCCAAAAATACTCTTACCAGGCAGGACGTTCCATGAGCTCAGGTTGTTTTGCAGGAGGTGGTTGAAGGCTAATCCTGAAGACCTTTGGAATGTGCGAAGTTTGGGCCGCCTAGGCCTGTGCCTCCCCCGTTACAGAACACCCATCCCAACCCATACCGATCTATAGAGTGAAGGAAGAGTGTGGCAGAAAAAGGCATCTGAAACCACGAGAAGTTTAGCCTAAATCCTATTGTTTCTTAAGTGTGGAAAGTGAGGCTCAGAGAAGAAAAGTGACCTTGAACGGGAAGCCATCCCAGATGCGGTCCAGATAGGTAGGAAAACAACACTGCTTTCCCGCATAGATGCCATGGTGTTTCCTATCTGTGTGCCTTTGCTTACACAGTCCTTTAGTGTTCTGGAAGGTCACCATGGGTTTACCCAGATTTCCTTGCCTCACCACTAATTTGGGACTCAGCTGTATTATCTGTTAGATGGGGGCTCCTAAGAAGGGTTCACTGCCCCCTTCCCAAAGAATCCATGGGTAAAACTCACAGGGTCTAAAGAATGGGAAATTATCTTTATTTTTTTAACCTCTAACTGAAATTGATCACTTTTTTTCATTATGAACATATTAGCAGTATTTGAGATTTTGTTACCAAAGGAAGCACAGATTTTTTTTTTCTCTATCCCATTACAGCTATTGCAAATATCTCAAAATATTGACTATGTTCTTCACTATTTGGTAACTACAGTAGTTATTAGGCCCACGATTTGATCTTATTTTTAATAAGTTAACTAAGAATCACATACATTTAAAATATTTTGATAATTAAATTGCAATATAATGATCTTCCCTGTAATCCTGTATATTTTATATTATGCTTTAAAATATTTTATTCTATATATTATATGTCATAATTAATAAATATAATTATCTTATAATATTAAAACAGTATTCAGATAAGGAGTCCATAAGTTTCACCAGAAAGTTGAGACCATGACTAAAGGCATCATAACTTATTTTGGGTCACAGTCTCATGTGGTTCTATGATGTCCATGAGTGTGTCATCAAAGGGATTTACTAGTTTCCATAGTACTCCATTAAATGTCTGTCTCACCAACTAGACTGAATACTTCAGAGGAGAGAGGAGGTCCTATTCATCTGAATGTGTCCAGCTCCCAGAGCTATGCCTAGGGCTTGGTGGGTAGTCAGTCATGTTTCCTGCACGCACTGCTAAATTAGTATATGTGAATGAGAGGGCTTTTCAACAGGCATGTCTGAACTCATCCTTAGGAGTGCAGTTTTTTCTTCTTCAAAGATCTTCCTCTGGGGAGGCTTCACATTTATTCCTTTTGGCTTTCCCTCACTCGGGCTATTTCTGCAATCTCCCTCGGGGTAGTTACCTTCTTGGACAGGTTCTGGGAGCACCACTAAGTAATTCAGCCCGTAAAATCAAAGTCAGACTGGTTTGTGACCCACCTTGGTCACGTAACGTTTTACTCAAGCTCAGCCCTGAGTGGCTTTTGACAGTTTCAAATGATAAACTTGAAAAAAAAAATCCACTTTAGAACATGAAGATCTAGAGGCTGCCACAGAGGCTATTTAAAAGCATGATCATGATCTGAAAAGAATTCTGGAAGAGGGTCACCAAGAATGTCCTCAATCATGGCAACCTAGTAAAAATAAGTTTGTAGTTTCTCAAAGGGACTACTTTAAGTTGACCAAGAACCTGTATAAGTTCTAATGCATTGAATAAAAAACGGCTTGATTTTTTGGCTCCCTCTTCCTTTTCTTTTTCTTTTTTTTAATGTTTATTTATTTCGAGGAGAGAGAGAGACAGCATGAGCAGGGAGGGTCAGAGAGAGAGGGAGTGACAGACACGAACCGCGAGATCATGACCTGAGCGAAAGTCAGACGCTTAACTGACTAAGACACCCAGGCGCCCCTTGGCTCTCTCTTTCTATCTTGCAGCGATCTTGGGGAAGTTTCAGTGGTCCCCTAAGTTATATTGAGGACTGGTGGCCAAAACCTCCCCAAATATAGTGCAGTTATTTGTAGCAGTTTATCCTTGAAATATAAACATTGACGGTCTAATACTCAGAATGAAACAGTCTGCTATTTTGCTGTTGTTGAGCACATATCCAAACCCCTTGATATAGAGTCAGAGATTTATATAATCATGAACTCCTCAGAGGGTGAGTGTTGCATGGGCTCATATTAAAGTTCCTCTTTGTTAATCAGTATTCTTTTATCACATAGCAGACTGGATTAGATGCATCTATGGAAAATTGTGAGAATCTGGAATGGTGCTCTTCCATTAATACCACCTTCTTTTACATTCTTCTGGTGCTCCAAGAATGAAAGCCACAGACAAATATTTCTTGTAATGCTGCTCTTCCCTTCAGCCCCAGAGGAAACAGAACACAAACACCAACAAGAAATAAAGGTCCCATGAAGGTTAACTGTAAGAAGAATTTCCCTTATTCTTTGCTGACACTTGACAGATCAATTGTAAAGATCTGTCCATTGGAGATTATTAAAGATAAATAAATATTGTAAAAACTGTCCCTTGCAAGTGCTCCAGCTTTAAAGAATACAACATTGATTTATTTGGTTTCCAGTCCAATGAGCTGTGTGTTAATCATCGTTCACAGCAGATACTTCAAAGGAGAAAAAAGACATCTTAAGAAGAAAGTCTTTAAGACAATTTGAGATCTCTCGAAATCTCATTATATATATATAAAATCCTGAGTTGCATTGCATAGGTATTAATTTGGAGTTTCTTATTTGTATAATGAGTCGACAAGCTGATAGGTCCTGGGGGCCACTAGAATCTAGGTCTGTTAATTATCTAACGTAATTACCGCAAGAAACATCTGTGCCTTTTCTCCTGGCCCACACCAGTAGAAAGATACATCTACACAGCAGGTAAGGGATATTGTTACTTTAAAAATATATGTAATGTTTAGACATTTATTCTTACCAAGTATTCAGTTAATTAAAAAGTGATATTTGAGGGGTTTAGGTTTTTCCATTTTTATTTTTGAGGGAGAGACAGAGCGTGAGCAGGGGAGGGGCAGAGAGAAAGGAAGACACAGAATCTGAAGCAGGCTCCAGGCTCTGAGCTGTATGGACAGAGCCTGATGGGGGGCCTGAACCCACGAGCTATGAGATCGTGACCTGAGCTTAAGTCAGACACCTAACCAACTGAGCCACCCAGGTTCCCTGGGTTTTTCCATTTTTTAATGTTCAATTCAAGGACCTAACAGTTACATGCTAACTGTGTGCCATCTACAGTTGTAGATGCAGAGCATACAACATACAATTTGGAAACTGTTTGGGTCCCTGCTCTTGTGTGGATCCCAGTGGAGTGGGGGTAGGGGGGACTAAGTAATAATGGACTAAGTGCTATAATGGAGGTGTAAAAAGTTCTGTGTAGATATGGTGAAAGATAAATAAGTCTGCTTTATTCTGCTAAATAATTATCTCCTCCTCCTCTCCCACGTTGTCATCTTCTCTCTGTGTGTGGGCACCTCCCATCTTCTGACAGAAAAATCAAACAAAGCAGCACTACCAGAAAGAAACGTTCCCTCAAGCCTGCAGGTAATCATGGTCCTTTCTCTGTCCCTGCCCAATCAGGCTTGCAAATGCATTGTCTACACTATTTCTTCATCCCCAGCTGTGGTGGATTCTGTAATGCTCAGAACCCCCCTTCTAAGGGGATCGGTGTGAGGTGATATCTCAGTGTGGTTTTGATTTGTATTTCCCTGATGAGGAGGGATGCTGAGCATCATTTCATGTGTCTGTTGGCCATCTGGGTGTCCTCTTTGGAGAAGTATCTGTTCATGTCTCTGCCCATTTCTTCACTGGATTATTTGTTTTTTGGGTGGAGAGTTTGGTGAGTTCCTTATAGATTTTGGATACTAGTCCCTTATCTGATATGTCATTTGCAACTATCTTTTCCCATTCCATGAGTCGCCTATTAGTTTTGTTGGTTGTTTTCTTTGCAGTGCAGAAGCTTTTTATCATGATGATGTATCAATAGTTCCTTTTTGCTTTTGATTCCGTTGCCTTTGGAGATGTGTCGAGTAAGAAATTGCTGCGGTGGAGGTCAAGGAGGTTGTTTCCTGCTTTCTCCTCTAAGGTTTTGATGGTTTCCTGTCTCCCCTTCAGATCCTTTATCCATTTTGAGTTTATTTTCGTGTATGGTATAAGAAAGTGGTCTAGTTTCATTCTTCTGCATGTTGCTGTCCAGTTCTCCCAGCACTATCTGTTAAAGAGGCTGTCTTTTTTCCATTGGATACTCTTTCCTGCTTTGTCAAAGATGAATTGGCCATACATTTGTGCGTCCAATTCTGGTTCTCTATTCTGTTCCATTGATCTGTGTCTGATTTTGTGCCAATACCATAGTGTCTTGATGATTATGGGACAGATCCACTTCTAAGCTCACTCATGTGGTTACTAAAAAGATTCAGCTCCTTAAGGGCTCTTGGGCGGAAGGTGTCTATTTCTTGTTGGCTGTTGGCCAGAGGCTGCTCTCTGTTCTTTGGCATATGACCTCTCCATTAGAGTGAACACTGGAGAAGACACACAACAAGGGAAAGAATACCAGCAAGATGAAAAGATGAGAAGTCATAGTATTTTGTAACCTAATCATGGAAATGACACTCCATCATTTTTGCTGTATTCTTTGGTTAGAAATAAGTCACAGGATCCAGCCCATAATCCAGTGGGGATTCCATCAAGGATGTAAATTCTAGGAGTTGAGGATGGTTGTGAGCCATGTCAAATACTGCCTGGCACATACTCAACTTCTATTCCAGTAGCTTTCATGAATAGAAAGTGAATTATCTCTATTCTGTGCCCTTCATTTGTTGCGCCTTGCCATGGCATTGCCCATCTTTTTTATCTGTGTACCTTTGCATGTCTGATTCCCCCTCTTGGATACTATTCTCTCTTCTTTCCTTGGACAATTTCTACACCTTCCTTATGTTTCACTTGTTCATAACTTCCTCTATGAATCCTCCCCTAAATCCACAGGCACTAGTAGACTTTCTTCTCCATGCTCCCATTTCCCTTTGTAAATACAGTCACACAGCAATTTGCTACATTTCATTGACCTTTTGTGTCTACATATGTGTTTTTCCTACTAGATTATTGCTTCCTTGAGGGCAAAGATTATGTCTTAATTATCCTTTCATCCACAGGATTTTGCACAGTTATTAGTTCAAAGTAAACTCTGAAAATGGTTTCTGTTTTTTTGTGACAAGGTCATAGGAAATGGTCAATAATTACATTCTACTAATTTATTTATTTTATTATTATTATTTTTTGTATTTATGAAACATCTGCTCCAGCTATATGTTGCTCACTAACTCTCAGAAAACCCAAAGCAGGCGTTCATTCTACTATCTTCAAGATTTGGAAATTGAGGTTAAAAGAGATTATTTAACTTTCCTGGGCTCTTTCCTTTTAGCTTTCTTCTAGCTAATGGAGGTCGTTAGACACAGATCTGATCAATGGCATGCAACTGGAAGTCTGCTGGTGGGGATTCCAGGAAAACTTTTGCTTTCCTGATTAAAAATGGACCATCTCAACTGGAACATTCTATTTTTTTAAAACTACCATTGTGTTTTCCCTGCTGTTTTTCTTAGGACCTGGAGGTAATTCCTAGAAGTTCAGCAGGCATCTTGTAATCATGAGTCTATAAGCATGAAGATGCAAGTCAAGGGTAACAATCGAACAGAAGGAATCTAGGGTCTTAATGATATCTGTGAATAGCCGAAGTAGTCTTGTATTGCCATTTGTGACAATGTTATGGAAAGAAAATTAATCTCTATTTGTAGAAGCCAATGTTGATACGGGGTTTTTGGTTTGGTTTTGTTTTTAAATAATTCCCAACCAATACTGCTGCTACATGGTAGAGCTGAGATTCAAACCTTGTCTCCCTGACTCTAAATCCCACATTGGTTCCACTTTGGTCTATCACATAGTTCCTCATTCAAGTTTATTCAACGTGGATAGAAATGCAAAGACTAACAGACACAGAAAAGAGGCAGTAACTACTCTACACTTACATGCTCAGCTGTGCCTGGTCTGCTCAAGTTTTTCCATGAATAGATGAAGTTAATGGTGGTAGAATGATCAAACAAGCCTTCATGGGTGGGATGAGCTACAAGCTAATTCTCAACTAATGAGTAGAATTTAGGTGCTCAGGGAGAGGAGGGCATAAGATAATGGAGGAAGAAAGGAGACTGTGGTATATCACTGGTAAAGGGAAATCACACAAACTCTTTCATCCTTCTCTCTTTATCTTTACAATGTGTTCACTTGTAAAGTGAACCTGAAATCCTTCTCTTACTTTTTGGCAAAGAGTTTGAGAAAACTCATTACACCATTATCAGCAAAGATCATCAAGTAGGTGGAAGAGGGAAGTTAAATGTCATTTGACGACCAAAAGCACTGCTGATGTCAGACAGTGGAGTCAACTTGAGACGAGCAGGTCACCAGGAAGGTACTTGCTGCCCTCTCACTGATGTCTCGATTACACTCAATAAAGCTCCTTCATCTTTCTCCCAGGATGCCATCCTGCTGTCAGGAGGATCCATGACAGGGCTAATCCTCAGACAATTGTTTTGACAAGCACTTTGAGAAAGTGCCAGCATGTTAGGACATCTGGGCCACTTTTGAAATTATTACCTTAAATTTTTCTGGTGTCTGAATCAGAGTAGAAGAAACTTGGTGTTTCACAGATTCTTGGCTGGCTTTATGACTTCCTTCACAAATGCACATTTCTTCTGAGTGTGCACTTGTAGGGACAGAGAATATTTCTTAGCTCTTTCTCCATCACCTAAATAAGTTTTTTAACTTAAGATAAGAACTAGGTATCACTCTCTTTAGATGATCTTGTTTTGAAGATCTACCAAAATGAAGTGCATTTGCGATCTTCTGTCCAAAAATTTAAACTTTATGTATACCTTATATGCATAAATATTTAAAGAATACTTGAAAGAAATGTATAGCCATCCATATTTTGCATACCAAAACAACTCAGCCACAAGCAGTCTCCTGGACAGTGGTTAGAGCTGATTTTCCTGTGGTAAATTTTGTCTTGTTATAAGTATTATTTTGGTTCTCCCTAAATGACTTTTATTTGATAATCCCATCTGTTAAAAAGTAGCAGAATAAGAGTCTTATTTTTAGAGTAATCTGCTTTGATCCATGAAATTAAAGCAAGGTTAGAAAATGACAAGACTAGGGCAGAATTAGAGAACAAGGAACATGTGGAGGAAAATGGAGGAAAGAACCAAGTACATAAACTTGTTTGTTGACTGACAAAATCTTCGACACGAGAGAACATGATGTCCGTATTCTGTATTTGTCTCCAAGATCAGTCTTCACGAACTCAGGTTTGTCTCCTGTGTAGATTAAGAGGGGTCTGGGTTCTTTTTCTTCTTATGGAAAGAATAGTTCATTATTGAGCTTTCGTCCCTTTTTGTCCAAGGCTCTGAACAATAGCCGGCAATGACTGTGCTTGGGAATCAATGGCAGAGGCAGCCATAGTGCTTCTTAGAGCTGCTAGAGCCTGGTGCACTAAGGACGTCGCATGGATATTGTAGAAGCTCCAGCAAGCCCAGGGTTAGCTGGTGGGAAAACATGGAGGGCATCTCTTAATAGTAGAAAGATTACTCCTGAGTGTGCCGAGCACTCCAGCAGACAAAATAGCACAAATGTGAGAAAGCCATGCTGCTTACATTAACAACACCCCCTTAATGGGTGGGGCAACAGATGCTGGAACAGCAGATATTAACTTGGTCTCATCTGTACATGTAAACAGTTGCAGTTATGAAAAGAATGTGAACTACTGAAGCAAAACATTGCTCAAAATGCAGCAATGTGAATCAGAAACTACCTATATACAGTGCCTTGGATATTCTCCTCTCTATGCTCTCCAGCACTCCCTGGGCTGGATATGGAGTGCCTTCCTATTCACTGTCATTGTTCTTAGCTGTATGTCTTCTAAGTTCACTTTACTCACCTATTCCTGACATTTGTTGATATTAATCAAAATAAATTTAGCATCACTCACACAGAAGCAGCTTGCTCCTCTCGCTTGGGCTGTGAGTAACTTGGGAGATAAGGTGAGGTGAGGAATGCGCCAGAGAAACCCACCAATTCTTACACATTCCCTGATAGGTTCTTGAGTCAGCATAGCATCTCAGAATGAGAAATGGATAAATCAGAATCGATGAGAACAAATACTGATATTATATCAATCGGTATACTGAGTGTCATAAAACAAAGGACCCTAATTCTTGGCTCAGTCTCCCTGGAAAATGCAGAAATCCATACCCTCCCCAAAGTGCAAATGTTTGCAGAGAAGTAGCTGAATAAGGAATCCTTTTACTGTTCCCCACCCCCCATCCCCCCACCCTTTCCCGCACTGTTCATCTGATGATTGCCCAGAGACCCGCTCTGAGTTCAGGCAGTATTGGCACATGGCTGGCCTTCCACCTGCCAAGGCTTCAATATAAATTATTCAGTCATGTCTCATAAGTACACTAATACACCAATTTACTCATGGTCTTTGTCCATGACAGGGTCAAGTTTTGAGCAAAAAAAAATCTTCCTTTTATTCAGAATTTATCCAGATCCTCTTCCTTACAGGTCTTGTAGCCTGATTCCTTTCCATTTTAGATCTGTTTATGGTTCTTCCATGTCTCCTATAGCCTACAGCTCTTGAACGTCAGCTGTCTCAGTGCAGATGGTGTCTCCTGCTGGGCAAGTTTAGTCCCCTCACTTAGGCTGCCCATCCAGTAGAGAAAGTTTGAGAGGGAAGGGAGGGCAGTGCCTAGCTCTAGTTTTTCTTGTCTTCCATAAGACTCCTACCCCTCTTTTTAAACACTTCTGCCTCACCTTCAAGTTATTTTTCTGATTCTCTTTCATGGAATGGCAAAAAAAAAAAAAATCAGAAATCAGGGAATGGCTAACTTTTCTGATATGAGAAATGGCAAGTTCAAATCTCAGTTGTGACAAATACTGTCTGTGTGGCTCTGGACATCCTTTTGCTATCCAATTCCAGTGTGTGTATACACTACCAAGTACTTCTCTGACACCATTTGGGTGACTTATGATTTAGTTCAATTTGTACACTGGCTGCCTGGAGGGTGTATTTGATTTCATAGTTTAAGAGTTTATTCCTACAAAGCCACTCATTTCTTTCAGAAACCAGTCATAAGTTCAGGTTGTTACCTTTTCATCCGAGTGATTGGATACAGATCGGAGGTTTTCATGATCCCATCCTTGGGTTTGATTACTTTGTTAGAGCCGGTAACAGATCTCAGAGAAACACTTTGCTTACTAGATTACCAGCTTATCATGAAAGGATATAACTGAAGAGCAGCCAGATAGAAGAGATACATAGGGCAAGGTATGTGGGAGGGAAAGGATATAACTGAAGAGCAGCCAGATAGAAGAGATACATAGGGCAAGGTATGTGGGAGGGGGCAAGGAAATTCCATGCCATCTCCAAGTGTACCATTCTTCCTGTATCACCATGTGTTACCAAGCTGGAAACTCTCAGAACCCCATCCATTTGGGTTTTTATGGGGGCTTCATCACAAAGTCATTGGCCATAGGTAATTGATTCAACCTCCAGCCCCGTTCCCCTCCCAGCAATTCAAGAGTAGGACTGAAGCTTTCGAACCTCTAAAAAACCACTGGTAACCAGCCCCCATTTTTTTGGTGCTTTCTAGGTAATCTCATTAACATAATAAAAGACACCCTGATGAATCTCATCACTTGGGAAATTCCAAGGGTCTTAGGAGCTCAGTAAAGGGAAGGGAAAACCAAATACTATATACTTCTTATTATAAATGACAATATCATAGACAACCATGTTTCTTCATATACAAAATTGGGATAATGAGTTACTTGTCATTGGTGTGTGAGGATTATATGTGATCACCTACGTGAGAGTCTTCTGTTACGAGTAAAGCTCCTTACAAATGTAAGAATTTAATATTGTTATAATTGTTATTCATCACTGTATCCTTCACCTAAATTCACAGTGGGCCTTAGATCTCAGTAAGTGTTCAGTGCATGTGGCTGAAATGAATAATAAACACTCATTAATTAAACCCAAGTTTAAGTGTTGTGAACGCTGATTGCCAGTGGCTGTCATGGAATGTTAACCTAATCCAAGGTTTTGCAGACAAATGAGAATTGAGTAGTTCATGAGACTTATGGGCTCTTCTGTAACACTCCCTGAGGATGTCGAAGGCCATCAAAGCCATAGCAACAGAAGCATGAATGACAAGTTACAGAAGCTGGAGACAAATCCTGCTCCACACTGTGTATGCTGGGTGTTCAGTCTGATGGCAGGTTGCTACTAATCCAAATCTAGATTTTCTTATTTTTACAGATTTGTTCTTCAGAGTCCACATGGCCCTTGGAGCCACTGGTTTGTATGGTTAAAAGAACACAGCTTTTGGAATTCAGATCCCAGCTGAGGCATGTGTTGTCTGTGGGACATTAGGCACACTTCTGCTCCTGTGTAAGCCTCAGTTTTCTGATGTGGAAATAGAGATAAAGAGAGCCTACTTCAGAGGCTAATGAGAAAATGGAGATAATATACACAAGGAACCTACTCCAGTTCCTGGCAGGCTGCCGGCACTTCATAAATAATATGTTTGTTTTTCCATAGATTTGAATCCGATGTCTGCACCTGTTGCTTTGTTTATCTTACTCTCTCTTTTTGTCTTTTCTTGTTTTAATTCAATATTTTAAATGACTTTGTTTTTCTCCTTTGGCTGGCATGTGATTCTCTATATTGAGCTGTCTTTCCATGGTTTGGCAGGGCAATTTGCCCTGTGACCTCAATTCTCTGATGGGTATGAGACAAGCTATTGATTTTCCATGTGTTTAGCCTTTTTCTTGTTGTAAGGATGGAAGTGATGACTTCCAATTTTTTTTTCTAAAAAAACTCTTTATTGAGACATGATAATCAACATACAAAAAGCTGTACATGCTTAATGCATTCAACTTGATGAGTTTGGAGATCAATATATACCATGAAATCATCACCACAGCTGATGCCATAAACATATTCATCACCTCCAAAAGTTCCTCCTGCCATCTTTATTTAGTAATATTATTATTATCGCAATTAATATAAAATCTGCCTTCTTAGCAATGCTAGAGTATATGACACAGTGTTGTTAACTATAGTGATTTCTAGGATACATTCAACCTTTATAACTAAAAATTTGTACCCTTTGACCAACACCTCTCCCAACTTTCCTCCCCCATCACTTGATAACCACCATTTTACTCTCTACTTCTAAGAGTTTGACTATTTTAGATGCCTCATGCAAGTGGGATCATGCAAAGTGTGTTTTTCTGTACCTGTTTTTTTCCCCCACTTCACACAATGTCCTCAAGGGTTATCTGTGTTATCACAAATGGCAAGATTTCCTTCTTTTTTAAGACTGAAGAATATTATACTATACGTATGTACCACATTTTCTGTGGCCATTCATCTATTGATGGACATTTAGGTTATTTCCATGTCTTGGCTATTATGAATAATACACATAATTTCTGAGATCCCAATTTCAATTCCTGTGGGTATATACCCAGAAGTGAGATTGCTGTTTCATGTGGTAGTTCTGTTTTTAATTTTTTGAAGAAACTCCAACTGTTTTCCCTAGTGGCTGCACCAATTTACATTTCCACCAATACTTGTATAAAGGTTCCCTTGTCCCCACATTCTGGCCAACACTTATCTTTTTTTTTTTTTTAAGCCATCCTAATAGATATGAGGTGATATCTCCTTGTGGTTTTGGCACATTGTGGTTTTAATCTGTCTCCCCAAACTCTCTTTGTAGATATTTTCATCTCCAGTGCATAAATGAAATGGTGCAGGAATGCTAAGGATGTTTTTAACCAAGAAATAGCCAATAAGCAGAAGAGCTGGGCTTCAAACTCTGGTTTTCATGACTCCATGACCTGTGTTCTTTCCATAGAACCACCATTAAGACCAGGCTCCATGATGATGATTGTTTATTAAACCCGAAATCATAACGTTTATTTTACCACCAACTTAACATGTGTTAACAACTCAATGCTCATGGCATTCCTATGAGTTAGGTACTGTTATTATATCTGATTTTCTGACAAAGAATCAGAGGCACAGAACGCCAACTAACTAGACCACAGCTCCACAGCTGGTAACCAACAGACTTGTGTTCATATTCATGTGATGTGGTTTCAGTGCCCATGTCCTTAACTGCTATATCATCATGCATGGCTTGACATGTAAGAATGAGCCTATTGGGACCCTGAACCGGGACATAAAATGTTCAACAATATCACAGATAAACACACAGGACAGATCCGGATAAAGGGTGGAGATGGGGGTCATTAATTTTGTCGTCAAATCTCATGAAAAACTATACATCTGGTTATTGAAAGACAGATCAGAAAAGATTATGCATCCCAAGCAATGTGATCTTTCTGAGGAGTTTTAATCAGGGAAGAATGTGAATTACTTTTGCATTTTTGAAAGTTATTTCTGGCACAGAAAGAAGAGGTAAAATTAGGTCTTTGCAACAGTTCACGGCCAAATTTCCTGGGATATAGATGTCCAGTCAGCTCAACATCCTTCCCCTTCTCCCGCTCTTTCCTCTTTTCCAAGGCCTACACTTTACTGAGTATACACTGGTAAAAAGAGGTCACTGTCATTCCATCAGTTGGACAAGGAAAGAAAATCATTCCAGTCTTAAATCTCAGTCACTGTTTTGATGGATGTTATACAGAAAGCTGACATCTCTATTGAGTTATCTGCTTTGATACCTCACTCACCAGTTTTTGAGACATTTTAATTATCTCAAGGATGCCGTTAGAATGCATGAACAGAATCATAAGCTCTTCAAAATCCAAAATGCTCATGTCGTGTATGTTATTCTTGACAATGTGAATTTCCTACGTACTCGTTTCTGCATGCTGTTTAATGCCTTGGTGTTTTTAATTCTCCTTGTGGCCATCTTTCCTCCTGATTAACCCGAGCAATTTGGTGATGAGCAAATCAGTCATCTTGGCTACTGGCACTTTCTTCTTGATTACTGACCAATGTGTTGAATAGCTATGTCTCCCTTTGCAAAGTTAGTGAGAATACATTTATTTCTAATTCTTAACCTTGCTTAAATTCAAGACAGGACTTTTTCTCTATTGCAATTTCCAACAACAGAATTTCCTCAGAAGCTCTTGATGAAGGACTTCATAGCATTCTTGTGAGAGTTGAATGAACTAAGACACGCAGAGTGGAAGGCCCCAGATAGGAGCCCAGCAGCTGAGAGCTAGGCTTTTCTGACATTTAGACCCAATGTCAGAAGCAGTGACCATGATCTCCTGACCAATTCAATGCTCTTCATAAATACTTAAATATTTCTATGATTACAAAGAACAGATATTTCATGTCTGCAATATAACTGTTTCATATAAGGCTTGGGGGTGGAATGTTTAACATACCTTAAGCCATACTTATGAAAATCTATCTAACTTGAAAAAGAAACACATACCAGACATTTTTGTTCCTGTTGGCATCATCATTGATTAACACACTGTCTTTGGCTGAGGTTCATTTGTATTCCCTATAAGTCATAAGTGTAGGTAGGCTGAAGTCTCTGTTTTTATTTAGAAGAAGATATTCCAAGCATCATATTTCCTTATATCTTCCTGTTTTGATTCTTTTGCTTTACCTCACTAGGCCAGGAGTCACTCAGATTTCAAATCTGATTTTAACTCAGTCATTACCAGTTGAATGACCTTGGATGGGCACTTGTAAATTTGTTAAAGATTTAATAGCCTCTATTTCCTTGATTTACCTTTAAAAAATCCTTTATTTAGTTATTTATGTATTAACTTTGAATTTTACAACAGTTTTAGATTTACAGGAAAATTATGAAGATAGTAACTGAGTTTCTACATACTTTTCACTCATTTTCACCGATTATGAACATCTTATTATGGTACATTTGTCCCAGTGAATAAATGAATACAGATACATTGTCATTAGCTAACGTTACTGGATTATAGAAGTTAAGTTGTTGCACTTATTGGTTTTCAAATATTGAACTAGTCTTGCCTATCTGGAATAAATCTCACTTGGACATCGTGTATACTTTTTCTCATACAGTTTTGTATTTTATTAATCACCTGTGTTTTTCAGTTTTGTCTTTTACTGCTTGCCAATATGAACACTGATCTAATCAGGCAATCAGGCAACCCCACTGTCTATTATACATGACATTTTCTTCATATTCTCTTCCTTCCTGTGGATCCTCTTTAATTTCTTCTACCTCTTCCATCTAGCCTTTCCTAATGAAGTCCTCAATCTCTACCTCTTCTGACTCCTTTAAAGGTTTGTATCTCTATGCATCACTTGAATTGGCACCGTTTTGTAGATTTTCTGTAAATAAGGTCTCCATGGTTTTTTTGTTTGTTTGTTTATTTAATATCATTTTATTACAGAGAGGATTAAAGCATTTTCTGCAAATACATTGAACTCAGTCAGGTAAGAGCCAATTAAAGCCTAAGTGGGTAATGACAGTGGGACAAAGAAAAAATTAGGGTGGAAAAGACAAGATGAAGCCAGAGGTGAGGTTTTTGTATAATGCTGTCATAAAATTCTCTACTTTTTTCTTATTTTTTAGAATTTCTTTTTTTAATTTATCTATTTTTGAGAGAGAGAGAGACAGACAGACAGAGCGAGTGGGGGAGGAACAGAGGAGAGAGGGAGACACAGAATCCGAAGCAGGCTCCAGGCTCTGAGCTGTCAGCACAGAACCTGATGCAGGGCTTGAACTCACAAACCTTGAGATCATGACCTGAGCCAGAGTTGGATGTTCATCTGATTGAGTCACCCAGGCACCCTTAGATTTTCTGATACATTGGTATAAAATTTTAGTTTTCCAAGTATCTTGCATCTGATTTTGTGGTATGTCAGTGTTACTTTTTTTTTTTTGGCCAGGGTAGAAAACCTAGATTCAAAGAGTGCAGGAAGTAGTGAATAATAGAACAAAGGAAGTTCTCAATGTGTGAAAGTTCAAGGACTTTCACATTATACTCCATTTCACAACAGGATTATAGGAGCATTGTGAGGAAGGGGCCATGTTTTATAGTTGTTTTGTTTTCCATATTTTGCTCATTCTATATTAGGCACCTGTTGTGGCCAACCACATGCACCTTGATTTGAATGCCATCTCATTTTGCCTCCAAGTATGTAAACAGTGTGGCAAGGTGGGTTAATGAGAATTTAATGTAGCAGAATAGGAAGACTCAAACTTGTGTTGTTTCCTGTTGCTTTAAAGAAGTAGTTGTTCAGCCTTGGGGATATAAGACTAACTCATGCATTTTTAGACTGATCTGATTCCCATAAAAGGCAAAAAATGTTATCTTTAATTCTTGGACCTAAAATATCTTGTACATCCTAGTTAACCATTCAGTGTCCCTGTTAAGGAGAAACAGTGGAGAAAAACAAGTGGACAGTGGTCCTATTGTTGAAAGTAAGGGCTGCTTTGCTTGGTGGGTTAAGAGGAGATTAGGGGACCTTTCCAGAGACTGGGAAGAACAGTGTACTTTCAGTTCCCTTGAATACATGACAACTACCCTCAGTAAACAGACAGCTAGTGTCAAATCTTAAAAGAAACCAGGTGTTCAGAACCCAGCCTGGGAGACACTGGTGTCTGTGTGAAGGGTTGGTGACTCCCTAGCTGGTGTCAATGGGGAGAACCTATGTCATGTGGCCAGTTGGGTAATGGTGAAGACTGTAAGTGGTCTGAAGAAAGGGCTCCTTTTTAACTTTTGACTAATCCTGAGGGCTTTTAGCATGTTGTAAATTCATAAAAATCACTGATTTACGAAAGTAAGTGAGAGTTTGGAAGGACATAATTTGATTTGCAAATACAGAGAAATAGGACCTTGCTTACATGTTGAGTGTCAAGGAGCAATCTATAGCCATTACACCAGCTAAGTGCTAAATACACCAAGTACCACGACTGCCTTTGTCTCTTGAGTAGGCAACATGGCATGGTTTTTCATACTAACTGTCCCTTGTAATAACCCAGAAAACTTGTTAAAGATATAGAAGTATGGGCTTCATCTCAGATGTATTAAATCAGCATAATGATGCTAGAAAGGGACAGTTGTAGCTGTCGTTTTCTTTTTTCTGTCAGCCCTGCTCTCATCTGTGGACGGCTAGTGGAAAATTCCTGGTCAGGTGATAGACCATGGGCTTTGGGTTCAGACAAGTCAGGGTTTAGATTGAAGCTCAGCCACTAATTATGGACAAGTAACCTAAATTCTGTAAGCTACAGAATCTTCTTTGTACAATGAGAATTAAAAATATCTACCTTTCAGGTATATGGAGGGATTAAATAGCATACTTTATCTAGAGTTTTCACCTTAGTGCTTAGCTTGTATTAAACATTCAGTAAATATTTATGCATCCTTCTACCCCTTAATTTTTCCTTTTTTTTTTTTTTTTTTTTAAAGTTTACTTATTTACTTTTAAGAGAGACAGAGGCAGCATGAGGAGGGGAGATGCAGGGAGAGAGGGAGAGAGAATCCCAGGCGGGCTTTGCACTGTCAGTACAGAGCCTGATGCAGGGCTCGAATTCCTGACACTAAACTCCTGAAACGGAACTCCTAAAACTCAGATCATGATCCAAAACCAAGAGCCAGGTACTTAACCGACTGAGCCACTCAGATGCCATTACCCCTTAATTTTTCTACTTAACTCCAGGACATTGTTACATTTCGGTAGTCCAGTGGTTTTGGAATTTCTGACTTAGTCCACCTCTTGGGTGTCTGATTTAAAAGGCCTCCTTCTTCATCAACTTACCCATGGCTTTATTTGCAACTGTTCTAGGGCCTGAATGGCAAGTCAAACACTAAGAATGACACATCTGAAATGATGGTGCGTCCTAATCTTCCCTTCCTTTAGCACAACTGAAGAGAATTAAAAGATTGCTTTTTCTGAGCTTGAATTTTTTCTGACAGCCTCATATGAGAAAGCCTCCTTCGTGTTGTCCAGGAATGATATTGTAGACAGATTAAGCCATTAATCTGTTTTAGTCGGGAAGGAAATGTCTATTTTGATTGTGTTAATAACTGGTCCAGTGACGACAGATGGGTTGCTTCAGTTTCCAATGATACATGGGATGGTGGTTTTCAAAATGGAAAGAATATGGAGTTAGAGTTGGAAGATCTGAGCTTGACAAGCCCCTCCTTCCCTTTCTCCCTCCCTGTTCCTTCCTTTCTTCCCTCCCTCTCTTCCTGCCTCCCTAACTTCCTCCTTACCTCCTTCCTTCTTCCCTGCCTCTGTTCCTCTCTTCCTCCCTCCCTCCCTTCCCTTCTCCCTTCCTTCCTTCCTTCCTTCCTTCCTTCCTTTAACTATATGGATTTGGATAATAAAAAATACTGCCCTTTGCATCACTTTCTATAAAATGGAAATAATCACCCTGACCTAAAGTGTCTCTCAAGGGCTTTTATGGGGATTAAAAGAGATATATAAAGTTTCATTTCATAAACTATAAATTCTGATGAAAAAATACTGTTTATGTTTAAAAAATATTTTTTTATGTTTATTTTTGTGAGAGAGACAGAGTACAAGTGGGAGAGGGGAAGAAAGAGAGGAAGACATAGAATGCCAAGCAGGCTCCAGGCTCTGAACTGTCAGCACAGAGCCAGACGTGGGGCGTGAACTCACAAACTGTGAGATCATGACCTGACTGGAACTCAGATGTTTAACCACTGAGCCAGCCGGGTGCGCTAATAATGTTTATGTTTTATGTTCATGTCTTAGGTGACTCTGGAATGAGAATGTGTAAGAAAAGGAAATAAACATTTTCCCATTGATTCATATTCATTCATGAAATCATTTATCCTTAAGCAAATATTGAGAAGCTATAACAGAATGTAGACTATTAAACCCTCACACTTATATTATTTCATTTAATGTTTGCATCAGCCTTGAAAGGGGGTTAATATTACCTCCGCTGAGAAATTTGAGATCTAAAGAAGAGTCAGTAGACCAAGGTCCCACAGCTAGTGGCAAGGTTGAAATGGTGGTCTGGGTCTTCCTGACCACAAATAAGATCATGCAGTACACAAGCATGGAAATAAGTGGTTTTTAAATGATGTTAGAAACTTGAGATGCTTTGGATGTCCCGGCAGGATCTCTTATTGAGGGTTAAGGATTTTAATTTTTTTTTTTTGGGTCTCAACACTTCTGCAAATTCCAATCTGCTAAAATTAGATATTTCTTAACCCTTGTCCTAAACCCGTGAAGTCATGCAGACCCAGTTTAGACTTGTGCTTGGCAAGATGGTATTCTAGATTCTTCTGTCACTTTCAGCCTACCCACCAGTCACCGAGTAGAACAAAATGTGGAGTGATTTGGTGAAGAGGATGACAGAGGCACTATGATACTGGGGCATCTGCTAATGATTCCATCAGTTTCTGTCACTGTCAGAATAGCAGGGCGAGAAGCAGCTAGGCATCTAAGGCCAATATTACAGGACAATTGTGGCTTTTACACTGTGAATCCAAACTGACAACATAGGTCCCAGCCATGACCTGCTTACCTGCAGAGCCCAGGCCACTCTTTCTATTCTATTCTTTCTCTGATGTCTCGTGGCGGGAAGAGGGTGGAGGAGGTTCTCACGTGAACTCATGTCAGTCTAGGTCTTGACTCACTGTTGGAAGCTGTCTTCAATTTCCACTCTCACTACTTCACTTGAGCCATCCCTCCTATCACCCTGCTCCTATTCAACTAAGCTCTTAGCTTCAGCACCTTCTGCGCCTTTGATTATAACAGTGTTGTAGCTTCTCTGTGTGGGGGATGCAAGGTTCCTGCTTCCAAGGCTCTGATTCCCTTTCATCAGCACTTAATGGATTGCTGGGTGAATCCATTCATCCAACACCCCATTGGTTTTGATATCTAAGAGAGCCAGTCATGCTGGCGTTCTTGGCATTATCACAGGATAGAAGTAAGTAAAATAAAGCGATGGATTCCATCGTTTAATTTTGTCCTACAGATTACACCTGCTGAGAAAGGTTGCATGGGGTTGTTGCTTGCGGTTTGTCACCCTTCAGTTTATATGCAGCCTTTTTTTTTGTATTTAAATTTTTTAATGTTTTATTTATTTCTGAGAGAGAGAGGGAGAGGCACTGTGAGCAAGGGAGGGTCAGAGAGAGAGGGAGCATAGAATCTGAAACAGGCTCCAGGCTCTGAGCTAGCTGTTAGCCACAGAGCCCGACATGGGGCTTGAACCCATGAACCGTGAGACCATGACCTGAGCCAAGTCGGACACTTTACTGACTAAGCCACCCAGGCACCCCAATATGCAGCCTTTTTTTTAACCAGCCACTAAAACTTGTTTATGGTTTGTTTCAAGAAACGCTCTCCATAGTGCACCCAGAAGCATGATTTCTTACTTTTTTTCCTTTAAAATCTTTTCTAATGTTTATTTATTTTTGAAAGACACACACACACACACACACACACACACACACACACGAGTGGGGAGGGGTAGCGGGAGAGGGAGACACAGAATCCTTAACAGGCTCCAGGCTCTCAGCTGTTAGCACGGAGCCCAATGCAGGACTTGCATCCATGAACTGTGAGATCATGATCTGAGCCAAAGTCAGATGCTCAACTGACTGAGCTACCCAGGCGCCCCATGATTTCTCATGATTTCAGAACTCTTAAGGTCTGATGTGGACTTTTGTTTCTATTGTGTGAACCCTACTTCTTCCTTTCTCTTGAAATATTACATGTTGAGTAAATAACTAAGCAGTTTAGACCTTGAAAATATACCAAGTCATGCTGTTTTATTTAGGAGGTTACATTTGGGGCCTTGGGTGAGGTAGATGAGTATCCTTTGAACTGCCAATAATTGGGGAAGGAAATAAAGTAGACTTTGGGACTAGAATGTAAGCTTTGTGAAGGCAGGGATTATTTTCTGTTCATTCTTCAATTTCAAGTTTCTAGAATAGTGCCTGGCTTTTACCAAGTGCTCAGTAAGTACCTGTTGAATGAATGCTGAATAAATGGTGAATCATCAAAGAGGAGAGGGAGAGTACTTATTGTCTTAGAGATCAAAGATGGAAATATGGGAAGCTAGACATCAGTTCTGAGGGTCATTAAGAAGGTTGGAGAGAGGCAGATAAATTGCTCTTGATCTCATGGAGACAAGCAAGGATGAGCTCATCCACTTTGAGCTGAATGCAGTGGCAGAGCAAATAATAATGGCAGCCCCAATGTGGTGAAGCCCCAGATTCTTAAGGACAAACCTTTATTTACTCTCACCTTGCTAGAAAATGATAAGAAGACATGAGACTGACCTGTGGAGTAGAATAAAGTAGTGTTACCTCTGCCTCCCCATCTCAGTGGAGACCTAGTACTGGGTACATTGTGTGGCTCATGGTAGACTCTTCTCTAATCTTGTCCACCTGTCCTATGGATGAGTCTCACAAAAATATCCATTAGTATATGTGGATGTAGGCTGTGAGACCTTGAGCTGTGGCAATGGACGCAAGGCCACTCATCTCCTGTAACCATGGCAGATTACACGAGACAATGGCTTGACATGAGACATGAGACAATTACAAAGAGACAATGGCTTGCTCCTTGAAGCAATACACCTTCCTCTCAAACCAATATTGGTGAGCATGTCTCAGTCACTGCTACAGACAGGCAACGTGTGTGAGGGACCCTGTAGGCCAGTGACAATAACAATAGCCAAGGAGAAAAAGGTTTCCTGGCACACTGGACAGCTTGTACATACTCTTTCCACAACGTGATTGTAATCCTTTGGACCAAAGCCAAAAAAGCAATGCTGAAATTCTTGGAGTGATTATTGAAGAGGAGGAGCAAGAAGAAAAGAAAGTAAAAAAATACATGTGTTTTTTTTTAGCAACATAGATAGATGCTGTATAATCTCAGAGTCATTCACTGTTAATATTAGAAACAATTTATGCCCAAGATGATGATTCAGAACCTATTAAATGTTCAGTGAATTCTCCTACTTGGTCCCTGCAGTCTTCAGTTAACCTCCCTGTAGTTCAGCCATCTGCCATTCTACATCAGAATCCCATTATTGAACACAGTTCAGATTTTCATCCTGCCCTAGAGACCCTTTGGCACCCACTTAAATCATTGGATACAAGAGGTAGTTGGGGTAGAGCGTTGGGGCTACAGTTAATGGCTCCAAAACCACTATCCTCACGTACTTGCCTGCATGCTGTATGCAGTTATGTGCTTCAACCCCTGTAGTGGTTCAATCTGTGAATTAAGAAAAGATGGTGAACCCTCACTTCTTCAAGGGAGGAGGCAGACGCTTAGTAGGGCTCAATGACTTGCCTGAGATCATTCAAATAATATTTCCAAGGCAACATCTGAGCCCAGGTTTTCTGACTCCAACCCAGTGCTGCTTCGTCTCTTTGGGCTGCTCCTTTGGATCCCTTCTCAAACCCATGAAGCTGACTGGGTTATCCTTGGGTTTCACTCTTCCTCCTGGTAGCTCTTCACCCTCTTTCTGGGGCCAGAGTTCCAAGATGTACTTCCTGCTTAGTTACTTGGCTCTCCCATATGTTGGAACAGAAAAATGACACACCTTTTAGAATCTTTTCTGACACAGGCAAGGCCAGCTTCATTAACCTACAACCTACACTGTAGGCTGGATCCTGTGCAGAGATCCCCATGCTTGGCCTAATGATCTTCAGTCTCTGTCTTGAAATTCTTCTTCTTTTTCTTTCTTAAAAAAATGTTTAATGTTTATTTATTTTTGAGAGAGACCGAGACTGGGGAGGGGCAGAGAGAGAGGGAGACAGAATCTGAAGAAGGCTCCAGGCTTTCCGCTGTCAGCACAGAGCCTGATGCAGGGCTCAAACCCATGAATGGTGAGATCATGACCTGAGCCGAAGTTGGATGCTTAACCAACTGAACCACCCAGGCGCCCCTCTATCTTAAAATTCTGAATCATCTTTCAAAAAAGAGGCCCTACAACTTTACTTTGCACTGTGCTCTGCAAATTAGGTAGCTGATCCTTTTTTCAAGCTTATGACTTTGGTTACATTTCTTAACTTCTTGGGACCTCAGTTTTCTTATCTGTAAATCAGAAACAATGTAACTCTGCATGTCTTAAAGTCTTGTGCGGAAGAAATCAGATATAACAGCAAATTGGGTAACAGAGCTTTTGTGCATGCGTGGGCCTCAACAAATCTTAACTTCTTGACATCTAATCCAGGAGGGAAACCTGTTCATTAACATCTTACTAAGTTAGCATTCAAAGGTTGGTTGTATGTATGCAGAGTTTAGTTTTGTGCTGGATGATATAATCATTTTGATTTTTCTGTTGTGAGATTAGATTAACTAAGAAGTGAAAGGGCTCCCTCCTTTTTCACCCAAAAGCAACTAGTTCAGCCAAAGTGCAGACTTGGTAAGGAGAATGATGAGGGAAGCGCTGTAAGAGAAGCAATCAGTCAGTCCTCATTATTGCCAGGTCACCACCAGGAGCTCTCATGCTTCTCAGAGCAGCACGGCACTTGATCAGCTGTAGCTGGCGGCCAAGGTGAATGGTCAGAAAAAAATGTAGAGAATGCAGGAACTAAGGTTTAATGATACTTTTAAAACTTTATGCCTAGCACTGATCTAGCTGGTTCAGATATAATATCTCCTTTAATCTTCCTAAAAACCCCATGAAGTAGATAACGTTAGTAGCATCGTATAGCTGAAGATTTTAAGCTCATAGAGTATTTACAGTTGTAGAGAACACCCTAGAATGGATAATGTTTGGAATGCATATTATTTGAGGACATAGCTAGTTGGGAAAATAAAGACTATGTGGTGGCAAATGGGTTTCATCTCATGACATAAATTTAATCTGTTGGTAAGGCTGGTAAGAAGGATTATAGGATTCTACATGGACTAAGTGAGATCAATTAGCAGTGTCTGCTTTGGGCTCTGGAAGAGTGGTGTAAGGCAGATATTCAACACTTTTGGTCTAGTCTCCTCATTTTACAGAATACATCATGACCAAGAAGTTAATATTATCATACTTTATAGTGTAAACTTCTGCCCAAGCTAGCTTTCAATCCTGAAGTCACTGATACTTACAGCAAGGCTGTTTTACCAAACAAGCAACAGACAAATAGCAAAGAGCAAAACAAAACAAAAAGGAATGTATTCATTGACATTCCTCGCATCAATAAAGTCTTAGAGCTTAGAGGACCCTTTTTAAGATCCATAAAATCATAACAGAAAGAGCATTTCAAACTTTAGTATGCTTCCATAAGTGCTAGAACCTTTTAAAACACAAGTTGCTGGATCCTACCTACAGAATTTCTGAGTCAGTAAGTCTGGAGTGAGGCCCAAGACTCTGCATTTCTAGCACATTCTTAAATGAGGCTGATGATCTGGTCTGGGGACTATGCTTTGAGGGCTCCCTTTAGTCACTTTGACTTGACCGTTTTTTGGATTCCTCTTAAAATGAATTATTCAAATATGCAGTTTTTATGAATTTTTGAGACTCCATCTGTCACTCTCATGGGATTTGTTAATAAGTTATGAAAATTATCTCAAGAGTTTTTCATTTAGTGGTCGCTTCAGCAGCATGTCCAGTAAAATTGGAACAATACAGAGAAGACCAGCATGACCCCTATGCAAGGATGACATGCAGATTCTTGAAGCGTTCCATATTTTTTGGAACCCTCATACACCGTTGGCAGGAATTGAAAATCATGCAGCTACTATGAGAAACAGTTATGGAGATTCCTCAAAAATTAAACATAGAAGTACCATATGATCCCCCTTCTGGGTATATATCCAAAATGATTCAACATAGGATCTCAAAGAGATATTTGCATATCCAAGTGCATTGCAGCTTGACTCCCAATAGCCAAATGGTAGAAGTAATCCAAATATCCATGGACAGATGCATGGGTAAAGAAAATGTGATATACACGTGCAATGGGATATTATTCAGCTAAAAGAAAAAAAAAGGAAATCCTGCCACATGCCACAACATGGATGAATCTTGAGGATATTATGCTAAGTGAAATAAGCAGTCACAAAAAGGCACATATATGATCCCAGTTATATGAGGTATCTAAAATAGTCAAACTCATAGAAACAGAAAATAAGATGGTTTCCAAGGGATGAAAAGGGAAGGAAACAAGGAGTCAGTGTTCAATGGGTATGGAGTTCCAGGTTTGCAGGATGAAAATGTTCTAGAGATCTGTTGCAAAGCAATAGAAATATATCCAACACTCTGAGCTGTGCATTTACAAGTGGTTGATATGGTAAATTTTATATGTGTATTTTACCACAATTAAAGAAAAAAATGTTCATTTAAAGATAACACTTTACCTGGAGGGCACAATAATTCTTTTTTTTTTTTTAATGTTTTATTTATTTCTGAGAGAGAGAGACAGCATGAGCAGGGGAGGGTCAGAGAGAGAGGGAGACACAGAATCTGAAGCAGGCTCCAGGCTCTGAGTTGTCAGCACAGAGCCCAATGTAGGGCTCAAACCCACAATCCATGAGATTATGACTTGAGCTGAAGTCAGACGCCTAACCGACTGGGACACCCAGGCGCCCCCCAATAATTCTTAGTTGTAGAGCTGTCTAGAGGGAAGTGGAGAGGCTCTTTGTGGCTACTCAAATATCAGCTGGGTACTTATTCTGGGTCTGGTGTTAGCAAGCTCCCCGTTATTACAGGCTATGGATTCCCAACCTCTCCTACATGACTCTTCAGAGTATTGGTACCTAAGTCTAACCCAGAGATTCTAATTTGGCTGTGACATGACCTGGATGTTAAGAATTTTCAAAGCTCCCTTGCTGGATGGTTTGAATGGTTACAGCCAAGGCTATATATAAATCATTGTTTGGATCAGTGATTCATAAATTATAAAAAGTTAAAAAACGATCTCTTTGGAGCTCTGACAAGCTGTATGTGCTCAATACTCCTACATTCTGTTCCTCACTGAACCAGGTAATTCTGATTATTGTCCCCCTCCTCAACCAATTTGAGAAATGTAACATTAGATGGTTTTTAATGCCTCTTTGAGATAAAAATATGTCCATGATTACTGCTTTCTTTGGTAGGATTCTCCTGATCAATGGATTGGGCTAAATCTTCCATTTGAACTGAGAGTTGAGTTCCTCATCAACTAGATTTGCACATGGTTCCTACTGTGGTTGGTGGGACAGCCTTAGTTTCGGCTGCATGTGTACACATTACCCAGCTATCCTTTTAAATCCTCAGTCAAACCACATACTCTAAACACCATTTGGGCTTAAAGTCAACTTGTTGGGGGCAGCTGGTGCTCAGCTGGTTAAGCATCTGACTCGACTTCAGCTCAGGTCATGATCTCATGGTCTGTGAGTTCAAGCCCTGTGTTGGGCTCTGTGCTGCCAGCATGAAGCCTGCTTGGCATTCTCTCTCTCCTTCTCTCTCTCTCTCTCTCCCCCTCCCCTATTGTCTCTCTTTCTCAAAATAAATAAATAAACTTAGATCAACTTGTCGAAGTATAACAAAATTCTCTTCTTTTGCTCACACATTGTTTGTCAGGCTATGAATAATTTAAAGATGATCTGAAGAATAAAGGATAAAATTTCATAGAGTTAACATTTTGCACGAAAGGATGAGGCACTGCCAAAGGGATTTTTCTTGACTCTCTAAAAATCAGTGGTATATTAGAGGGTGAACAGACAATCCTAAGGCATTACTGTCAGGGTGTGCTCATTACCAAAGGATCGCAATGGACAAAAACTCCTCATGTATTCAACCATCGTAAGCCAGTTTAGATACCCACGAGATAAGAAGCCAAGCAGCACAGGAGTCAAGGGACTTGCCAACTTAATGCTGTTTAATATTAATTAAACTTAGTATAGCTCAGTTATGTATTTTTCAGATGTTCCCAGGCAGAACACCAGAGAATAAGAAATAAATTTATATTCATATTATATGTATATTTAAATTATATAATCACCAATGTGTTCATAATTATATTTTCATATTATGTAATATATTATCATCTACTCTACATTTCTGAATATTTCTAGAATAATTGAATTGGAGGAGAATAGGAAGTCAATAATTTCCATGACGTCAGTTACCGAGGAAAATTCATTTGAGAATGTGCAAGTGTCATCATGCAAATACACATTGTTAGTATACCAAGAAGGAGGCTAGAATACTGCTATGTGCCTTGTACATTAAGTATTCAGGGGTAGAAATAAGTAAAGCCACTTAGAATTTTGTGAGAAGACATGAGGAGATGACTACCCATCTGTATTTTAAAATATGTTTAAAAGTAACCAATACCATTGGACAATACAGTTATTGAGGGTGGTATTACCTTGGGAAGGAAGCCAGTAACACAAAAGAGAATAGAAGTCCTGAATAGAAACAGAATAGAATATTCAATGCGTCCGGACTTTGATGGCTTCCTCTTTAGGAAGATGATTACATATACATTATAGAACAAGTTTGGTCCTTCCTCATCTGATACAAGCATGTAATATTTCCCACAGTGCAAGAAACACCCACTTTCTGATGAGCAACCCAATTTATAGTATAGTTGGGTTTTTATGCATGTAGATGTTATGTCTTACTGAAATGTATGAAATTAAATTAACATTCCCAGCATTGGCGCTAATGTAGTAGACTTTAAGGTGGTTGCACACACAAGGGGTGAGGAGAGGAAACCAAGGTTAAAGAGACAGAGAGAGACTTTGCATCCAGCGTCCAAGTCATGCTCTGAATCTTAACCTAGAGAGCAGATTTCAGGAGATATAAAGTAAGGGTAAGTCTGAACTTTACAAGCCAGGATTGTCAATAAGTTCAGTGTAGAGTTTTGAAGATGTGCAGTTTCTTTGGGCACCTGGTTGGCTCAGTCGATTGAGCGTCTGACTTTGGCTTAGGTCACGATCTTGCTGGGTTGGTGGGTTCGAGCCCTACGTCATTCTCTGTGCTGACAGCGTGGAGCCTGGAGCCTGCTTCTGATTCTGTGTCTCCCTCTCTCTTTCTGCCCCTCTCCTGCTTGCACTGTTTCTCTCAAAAATAAGTAAAATTAAAAAAATAGAAAATGTACAGTTTCTCAAGACCTATTCCACGATTTCTGTACATCCCTCAGAATGTACATGCATAGAAACTCTCCAGGAATGATGCTGTTCCCATCTGGAATAATGGTGACTATGATGTTAACTGTCCCTCAGAAACAACTAAAACACTGGACAAAACATATGAAACAATAATTTTTAAATTTTTTAAAATGCTTTATTTATTTCTGAGAGAGAGAGGGAGACAGCATGAGCAGGGGAGGGTCAGAGAGAGAGGGAGACACAGAATCCAAAACAGGCTCCAAGCTCCGAGCTGGCTGTCAGCACAGAGCCCGACACGGGGCTCGAACCCACGAACCGCGAGATCATGACCTGAGCTGAAGTCGGACGCTTAACTGACTGAGCCACCCAGGCGCCCCCAGAAACAATAATTTTTAAGATACGGGACATCGCACAACAAAGGGCAATAATCCTTGAAAGACAGAAAACCAATGAAGTAAACTCTACGCTGCCCCCAGATTACTGCCTTGACAGAGTTTGCAAGTTCTATTGCTGGCAGAGGGCAACTGAGGCTGAACCTGCTGCTCTCCCTGTGTTGGGGGAATGGACGTGGGAGTCCAAGAAAACCAAAGTGGCCAGATTTGCATGAGTGGAGTACTGAAGAGAGAGCGAGCAGCATACACAGGGACCCCTGGAAAGCTTCAGAGCCTTCCCTCTCCAGGCTTCAGTTGAGGACTGATCAGAATATGCATGGAAGAAAACTGCATGAGGGCAGAGAAAAATGCAAACATCAACTCTTGATAAAAAGCCATCAGCAGGGGAGTCTGGACAGCTCAGTCGCTTAAGCATCTGACTTTGGCTCAAAGTTTGTGAATTCAAACCCACATTGGTCTCTGTCCTGACAGTTTGAGCCTGGAGCTTGCTTTGGATTCTGTGTCTCCCTCTTTCTCTGCCCCTTCCCTGCTCACATTCTCTCTCTCTCTCTCTCTCTCTCTCTCTTTCTCTCTCTGTCTCTCTCAAAAATAAACAAACATTTTTAAAAAAGCTGTCAACAAACTAGGAAAAGAAGATAACTTAACCCAATAAAGAGCATCTGTGGAAAATACCTTACAGTTAATATCGTGATGAAAGACAGAATTATTTTCCTTTGAAGGTCAGAACCAAGTCAGGGACATCTGCTCTCATCACTTCTATTCAACATTGTACTGGAGTTCTAGCTAGTGCTATTAGGCAAGAAAAATAAAATAATTGCATCCGGATTGGAAATGGTGAAATAGACTTATTTTTACTTCTGGGTGGCTTTGTCTATGTAGAAAAATTGATGGGTACAAAACATACATTATAATTAATGAGTTTAGCAAAGTTACAGGATATAAGAATATACAAAACTCAGTAGTATCTAAATATAGTAGCAACAAATATTGGAAATAGGAAATACTTAGGGATAGATCAAACAAAGAAAGGTAAAACCTGTATATTGGAAACCATAAAATATTGATGAGAGAAATTAAAGAAGACCTATGTAAGTGGAAAGATGTACTTTGTGGGTTGGAAGATTCGATATGTTAGATATCCGTTATCTCCAAATTTATCTGAAGACTCAACACAATCCCAATCAAAATTCCAGGCAGCTTTTTTGTGGGGGGTTAGAAATTGGCAAGCTGATTTGAAAGTTTGTATGGAAATGCAAAGGATCTAGAATACCAAAACCAAAACAAAACCTTTGACAATAAGAAACAAAGTCGAAGGGGTAACACTACCTGATAGACTTGGCTAGCTCAAAATTCTACCCTGAGGCAGACGATTAAGAATATCCTGAAACTGTATTAAGTCATTGCTTTCCTATTTTGCAAATGACTAGTTTGATGAGCTAAACCATATCCCGGAGGCATATGAGTTATGATTTAGTTGCCAGATTATCTATAGGAAGAAAGGAAATAGGAAGTATGACACTAAAGTAGGGATAAAACTTGTGTTTTAACAGAACTCATATTGCTTAATGCATATAAACAGAGAAGCAATATTTGTCTACTTGCTCTTAATCATTGTGAGGATTAAAACATGCAAATGTGTTTAAAAAGGACAAAACACTATGGACATCTGAAATTGCCAGCGTGTGAATCCGAATCTTTCATCATATGTATTTGGAGCTCTTAAGGGATGGGGAAAATTACCCAACTATTGCCCATTGTAGGGAAAAAAGTACCCAAAAGGTGGGAGATAGAGTTGTGTTTGAAACTTATAGCGTGTGAAAGCTTGGTGCTCGACCCCACATCCTGAGCTTTGAATTGGACAGTTAGACAAGCAGCACATGGGAAAGAAGGATATGTAATCCAGGTATATATTAATTATACTATTAAGCAAGGTTCATAAAGTACTTTCTACTAGCTCAGTAGAACATTGGGCTTTAGTGGTGAGTTGTGAGGATTAAATGGGAAAAAATCGTGTACAAAGCATGACATAAACGTATGGCACTTATGGTAGGAATTTTATAATGATAAGTATGGTTTACAAACACCCCCCCCAAATAATTTTTGGATTAGAATTAGTTAGAATTTAGGAGAGTAAAAGCATTCCCTTTTGTGAGCAATAATGTAAACCATACAATTTAATCTACTTCCTTTATTGCCATGGTTACCTGGAAGCTCAGAATCAATCATGAAACTTGGTTCTAACATTCTTTTTTTTTTTTTTTAATGTTTTATTTATTTCTAGGAGAGAGAGAGAGAGAGAACAGCATGAGCAGGGGAGGGTCAGAGAGAGAGGGAGTCACAGACTGAAACAGGCTCCAGGCTCTGAGCTGGCAGTCAGCACAGAGCCCGACGCGGGGCTCGAACCCACGAACCGCGAGATCATGACCTGAGCAAAAGTCGGACGCTTAACCGACTAAGCCACCCAGGTGCCCCTTGGTTCTAACATTCTAAAATTCCTATCAATTGTATATCTGATTCACCTTTGATGCTAATTTTGTTTCAGTTAACTTCCATAAGTTGCCTATTTCTTTCTGGGAAGAAGGAAGAAGAAGGAAAGTAAACAAATGAATGAATGCATGCATGCATGAATGAATGAATTATATATAAACATATAAGTATACATAATGTAAACATATATTTGTATGTAATATATACACTTATATATAACATCTATAATATAAATATATAGAGCATTATAGCTACATGTTTATTTACAATTATTCAACAAACATGTGTGAACTATCAAGGCAGATTGTGTGTAAACCCCACCTGAAAACTAGTCTTGTATTATAATTAAATCCCGGCATCTGTGAGTGTGTGTGTGTGTCTATCTCGTGTGTCTGTCTACCCTCATTCCATTGAATCTCATTCTCTAGGGACTTGGAGTTAAAGGAAAATCTATCCTTTTTTGGCCAAAGAGGCTGAGGCGTTAGTTAATTAAATTCCTCGTAGGCGTCTTTCCTGACATCCAGAGGTAAGTTGTCTTGGCAACTCTTTTGGTGACAGTTTCCAGCCTGCTTTTTGGGCTTGTGAGTAAAGATGTTTGAGGATGTAAATCACCAGCTGAGGTTTAACAGATTTCATTCTCACTTTCCCAAAGAAGCTGGACACTAATTGATAATATAGTACACTTTTATTTATGTTTGAATAATAAAGCCATGTTCATAACTCAGCCCGTGGACGATTACATATATAATTCATGTTTTCAAGATGTAATAAAGATACATAATATCAGTTTTCCAATTAAAGTTTATGATCAAGCTTGGTGATGGTTATAGTTTTTGGCAGAGATTTTTAATTTTCTTCAGATGCTTTCTTGGGATTCGCAAAACAGCTTCAAGCACAAACATATTTCGCTTGGGAGAACAGGAGAGGCAGGAAGTAACACACATGCGTATGAAGACCACAAGCATTTTCCAGGTAATGAACCTGGCAAAAGTGGACAATAGTCCAATTTTTAAAAAATAATTTATTTTTAATTAAAATATCCTTTTAGGGTTCACATGCCCCTGGGGAAACTGGCTAGTGAGTTAATTTGTTAACTATCAATTTTGTGGCTAGCTAATGTGCACTGATGTCCGTTCTTAGCACTAAAAATATATGTGCCAATCAAACCATTTTTACTAGATTAATAAAGTAATCCTCACTTGAGAGGCTTCATTCACATTGAATGCTTTATAGAAATATAGGGTATTAAACAATTATGTAGGATTGAAAGGAGCTTAAGATCTTTCGGTTCAACCTCTTTACTTTACAGAAGAGGGTACTGAGATCCAGAGAAGCCATAAATATTATGTCTCTTGTAACTAGGATCAGGCCATCGGTTCCCCAACATTGACAAAGCAATATAGAGGGTCCTTCTGTGGTAGCCTTTCCTGTACTTATTTCTGTCCAAATTAACCCTTTCATGATTTTTTCTGTCCACATGGAGACAGCATGATATGATTTAAAAGTTTGCAGTTCTGAGTCATATACACCTGGAGACACCTGGGTTCAAATTCACATTACTTAAAAAAAAAAAATCTAGGCTCCATAATCTTGATTCCTGTATAATCCTTATGGTCAGGTACCCGCTACCCTATCTATAAAATACATGGTGGTGGGTGGGGGTGGTTCTATAACCTTGAAATTATAAGACAAATATTCCTACCCTGCCTTGAGAAGTTCGCATTGTATACAACACCTAGTTAGAGGCTTTAGCTCCACAGGGTAATGTGCTTCAATGTCCGTCTCCGTTTGGTGTCCACGAGGAACTGTTTTCACTTGGGGCTGCTTAGGAGGAGACCTCGAGCTCGCTGTCACTGCTGCTTTTTCTCTGTGTCTCATCATGTCCTTTTCCCATGTTAGTCTGCAACAAAATATCTGCCTCTTGTTTTTTTTTTTTTAATCTTAATACAGCAAAGCTAAGCAGGGCTACAAATAGTATAGTTTTTCTCTAGTAGAATCCACTTGTTCAGCTCTTTTTAAAACCCATTGCTTCTCAAGAATATGATATGGTTCTTCTCTAAGACTCATTCACTAAGGCAGTACTGTCTGATAGAAATCTCTGCAGTGAGAGAAATGTTCTATCTTTGCATTGACAAACCTGGTAGCTACTAGCCTCATGGGACTATTGAGCATTGGAAAGAGGACTCATGTGATGGGTGAGCTGAATTTTTTATCTGACTTACTTTTGGTTAATTTAAGTTTAAATATCCACGTGTGAATAGAGGCTACCACATTGGACAGTTCAGGTCTAGAGGTTGGATGGATGGATATTACGCCTCTACCACTCTTTCTTTCTTCCCTTTCTTCCTGCTTTCCTCAACTCTCTCTACATCAGATTGTCCCCTATGTACATGATAAAGTAACCCATGCCAAATGGGGCTTCTTCCAAGGAAATATATTTTTCTTTTCTTTTCTTTTTTTTTAATATTTTTATTTATTTCTAGGAGAGAGAGAGACAGCGTGAGCAGGGGAGGGTCAGAGAGAGAGGGAGTCACAGACTCTGAAACAGGCTCCGGGCTCTGAGCTGGTAGTCAGCACAGAGCCCGACGCGGGGCTCGAACCCACGAACCGCGAGATCATGACCTAAGCGAAAGTCAGACGCTTAACCGACTAAGCCACCCAGGTGCCCCAGAAATATATTTTTCTTTTTACTGGAATCTTTCTGGGGGACACTCCTTAAACTGGGAGAAAATGAAAATATCAGGCTCTGTAGAATCTTGATAAGTAAGTCCTTTGAGGTTAAGGAGGTCTGTGATCATCCTGTGCCCTTCAAACCACACTTTATAGGAAAGTATCCACTCTGCCAGTTGAGAACGCCAACTACATTGAAGTATCTCCTGTGTTACTGACATTGACGTTTCTCGATACGTTGTAGTAATGTCTTATCCCTTTTAGTTTTTTTTGAAACTAGATCATTTTCTCACACCATGCACAAAAATAAACTCAAAATGGATAAATATTTTTTAATGTTTATTTTTAAGAGACAGAGTGTGAGGGAGGGAGGGGCAGAGAGAGAGAGAGGGAGACACAGAATCTGAAGCAGGCTCCAGGTTCTGAGATGTCAGCACAGAGCCCAATGTGAGGCTCAAACTCATGAACCATGAGATCATGACCTGAGCCGAAGTTGGTGCTCAACCAACTGAGACACCCAGGTGTCCCACGCCCCTCTTATCCTCTTTAAATAACCCGATGTAGATCTTAATGCCAATAGCTTTTAGTGCTTTAAGTCATTAAGTCTAGACTTCATTCTTAAAACAGGTAGTGATTTCATGATTTTATTTTTTTAATTTTGTGTTATTTTTGTTTCATGTTTTTATTTAAATTCCACTCAGTTAACATATAGTGTAATATTGGTTGTAGAGGTAGAATTTATAGAATTCATAGAAGTGATTCATCACTGGGGCGCCTGGGTGGCTTAGTCGGTTAAGCGTCTGACTTTCGTTTAGGTCATGATCTCGCGGTTTGTGGGTTCGAGCCCCGCGTCAGGCTCTGTGCTGACTGCCAGCTCAGAGCCTGGAGCCTGTTTCAGTCTGTGACTCCCTCTCTCTCTGACCCTCCCCTGTTCACGCTGTCTCTCTCTCTCCTAGAAATAAATAAAAAACATTAAAAAAAAAAAAGAAGTGATTCATCACTTACATACAACGCCCTCACCATGACAAGTGCCCTTCTGAATACCCGTCACCCATTTTGCCCATAGCCCACCTGCCATTCTCCACCAATCCTCAATTTGTTCTTTATAGTTAAGAATGTCTTATGGTTTGCTTCCCTCTCCTTTTTTTCCTTCCCATATGTTCATCTGTTTTGTTTCTTAAATTCCACATATGCATGAAATCATATGGTATTTGTCTTTTTCTGACTGATTTATTTATACATATATTTAGTTATGATATATTTATTATGTATGTAATATATATGTCATAGAAATACATTCACCTCTGAATCAGTATTTTTGTATCCTTTAGGTAAATACCTAGTAGTTCCATTGCTGTGTCATAAGGCAGTTCTATTTTTACCTTTTTGAGGCACCCCCATACTGTCTTCCAGAGTGTCTGCACCAGTTTACATTCCCATCAACAGTGTTAAGAGGGTTCCCCTTTCTCCACATCCACACCAATGTCTGTTGTTTCCTGTGTTGTTAATTTTAGTTATTCTAACAGGTGTAAGGTGGTATGAGATCTCATCCTGTTTTTGATTTGTATTTCTCTGATGATGAGTGATTTTGAGCAATGATTTCATTAAAAAAATTTTTTAACATGTATTAATTCTCGAGAGACAGAGAAAGATAGAACATGAGTGGGAGAGGGGCAGAGAGAGATGGAGACACAGAATCTGAAGCCTGCAGGCTCCAGGCTCTGAGCTGTCAGCACAGAGCCCCATGCGGGGCTTGGACTCACGAACCATGGGATAATGACTTAGGCTGAAGTGGGACATTTAACCCACAGAGCCACCCAGGTGCCCCGCAATGATTTCATTTTTAAAGGCTTTGCTCATCTATCTCTAGGCTCTCTATCCCCTCATGTTGTGTAAGGATAGATACTACCCATGTCACAATCATTTTTTTAAAATTTCGTGTGTTCATTCATTGCATAAACACCATGCTTGCCTCATTCTACTAATGCTGGAGGGAAACAAAAAAAAAGAAACAGGATGAATACAGGCATTTGTATTCAGAGCCCTGTGTTTCTATCCTGTAGCCCTGAGGAAGTTTCTAGTTTCAATAGAAATTCCCTTCTTCCACCTCTAGTGTCTAGTGTGTGGCCTAGAGATTGTGTTTGGGGAAGGTTTTGTCTCTAAGCTTCTGAAGTCACATCCTTTAACAGCGATTTCTGAGCACATGGCCTCAGGTTACTGAAACTCAGCCTGTTCCTTCAAGATGTGACTTTCTGGATGCCAGCTGGCTCATGACACAGGTGGGAATCAAAAGGCACAGCCTTCTTGGTAGCTGAGTACAGGCTGCTGAATACAGTCAAATGTCCATTGATTGATAAAGCTATTGTTCCAATAAATTACTTCCTAAAACTGCATTCAAAGTGCAATTTAACCCACTGTGATGACCATGCTAATCTATTCAGCAATTTCCCCAACTTCTCTTAGCTGTCTGAAACATCCTTTTCATATTTTCTTTCTGATGATGTGAATGGTTTGTTTCCTGCACCCTGATAAGATCCTTGACATCTAGAGTGGTGTCATACCCCGCTGAATAGCGACATGACCAACTAGACAAACATTCTAAGAAAATCATAGTGTAGGTAAAACTATTCTCATTCCCTTAATATTCTGGCACTTTCTGTCTTCGGACCTCTGGCTGGGGCTATCTTTTTTTTTTTTTTTTAATGTTTTATTTATTTCTAGGAGAGAGAGAGAGCGTGAGCAGGGGAGGGTCAGAGAGAGAGGGAGTCACAGACTGAAACAGGCTCCAGGCTCTGAGCTGGCAGTCAGCACAGAGCCCGACGCGGGGCACGAACCCACGGACCGCGAGATCATGACCTAAGCGAAAGTCGGACGCTTAACCGACTAAGCCACCTAGGAGCCCCTGGCTGGAGCTATCTTATTTAACAGCAATAAGAATTATTAGCAAGTTGTCCTTACTCTTCTTACTTGTCAGTGAGGAAACTGACACCCCAGAAGTTCAAGCAAATTCTTCAGGATTTTGTAGCTCATTGTTGGGTTGACACCCAAACCCGGGTCTGTGGGACCCAGGGACAGCTCTCTGCACTTCTCATACATTTTAATCTGCTTGAAAAGTAATCTGGTGTGAAGAATAAAATTCATAGCTCATATTAGTTTCCAGGTGCCCTTTCCAGTGAATCTTACCTATTCATTAAAGCAGGTCTGGCAAAACTTGAAAATACTGATATTAGTTTGTATCTTTGAAAAAAAAATTTCTTAAACAAGATTGAAAAGTAAAATTTTTCATGGAGCGAAATTTTCTATCATTCAGTTAGTCCACATTTTGAATTTTTAAAAAAAGATATGTGGGTTGAGGCACCTGGGTGGCTCAGTCAGTTAAGTACCCAACTCTTGATTTCAGCTCCTGTCACGATCTCGTGGTTAGTGAGACGGAGCTCCGCATTGGGCTCTGCGCTGTCAGCTTGGGATTCTTTCTCTCCTTTCCTCTCTGCCTTCCCCTCCTCATGCTCTCCCTCTCTCTCTCAAAATAAATAAATAACCTCAACAAAAATACACACATGGGTCTGTGTATATGTGTATCTGTGTATTTTGTTTCCTACATACACACAGTTACATCCGGTCTTGACATTTGAATTTGTGTTCCTGAATTTTTCCTTTAGTATAAAAAGGAATCTCATTTTCTGAAGACATTCGTTTGAAAGGTCAGTTCCCAGTCTGAGTTCATGCAACTCTGACAAACACAATTAACTCCTGGGGCTTCATTCTGTCTGTGAAATGAGAATGATGGCCCTGTTACTCTTTTACTTCTTTCTTGTGAAAGTAAAGATTTGTAGGGGCGCCTGGGTGGCTTAGTCGGTTAAGCGTCCGACTTTCGCTCAGGTCATGATCTCGTGGTTCGTGGGTTCGAGCCCCGCGTCGGGCTCTGTGCTGACTGCCAGCTCAGAGCCTGGAGCCTGTTTCAGTCTGTGACTCCCTCTCTCTCTGGCCCTCCCTGCTCACGCTGTCTCTCTCTCTCTCTAGAAATAAATAAAACATTAAAAAAAAATTAAAAAAAAAAAAAAAGAAAGTAAAGATTTGTAAATGGGTTTGACATAACCAATACCTTCCCCCTAGAAATGAAGCCTGGATTATTTTTTACATTCTCCTCTCTTGACCTCTGTCACTTGTTCATCTAACCACTATATCATGCCTGGTGTTAATATTTGAAGCATTCTTTCCACCATGGAGAATTGAGTACCCTCTCTTCCTATTTCCTTTTTCCAGAAATACCAGAATATATGCCAGGAGGCTTTGCATGTACTCTGAGAAAGAGAAAACCCAACAGCAGCCTGAGATAAACCGGTTTTGAGGAAGGTGCTACAGCTTTCACTGCAGAGTGACCACAAGGTGGCAGTCTCTTAGAACATCTGGGCTCCCAGAGTCCCCTGCAATGGCCCTGGTGGCTGATCTTGCCTTCCCAGCTCAGCCACATCCAGGTCAAGTGTCTGCCAAGGTGATGGCTGCTAAGAGGCCCATCAGCCAGCATGGATGGAAAGCACTTCTTGATGGTATTTTCTAAAAAGCAATACCCACATCACTCTTCCATTTTAGAGTGTTAGAGCTTTCAGAATGCTTTATTTCCCTCAAGAATCTAAAACCTAGAATGGTTAGAAAAAGAAGTGTTAGGGGGAGGGCTCTTCCTTACATTTTCCTACTGTTTGAAGTGATTGGTTCTCAACCTTGACGGTACATTAGAATATCCTGGGGAACTTTTAAAAAATCAATCTCTGGGGCAGGGTCCCAGAGATTGATTTTTAAAAGCACCCCAGGCGATTCTAAAGTGCATTCGGAGTTGAGAACCATCTTTTCGGCTCCTCACAATTTATTCATTCATTCGCTCATCATTTATTGCATACTTCCTCATGTCAGCTCAGAGCAAGGTGATAGTGATGATGTGAAATGAGATTCTACAGTTGCCCCCAAAGACCGTGCAGGTTAGTGATTCAATTCAATGGATGTCAATTCAGCAAACATTTATCAAGTTCTTATGCATGACAGGGACTGTGCTAGATACAGAGGGGGCTGAGATGACAGCAAGTCCTGCTGTCTAGCATTTATATTCTAGTGGGCGGTATGTATAAATAATTCTATGAAGCAGAGTTTGGTATTATTAATGTCTTACCTTTCTGTAACACTTCACAGTAACACAAAGATTGTTCACCAACCTATATAAGTTGAAGCTCAATAATTCTTGAGATGTAAGCAGCTGGCTAGCATTATGTGAGGTTCAGAGATGAAGCCAACATGCTTTGCCTAGAAGAAGTGAGTCTGTCCTCACCCCCACGTCTACGGACTCTGTGGTCAGTGCTCCCTGTCTCATTCTGTGCTATGCTGTGGGACTCAGGAAAGAGGGGTTGCTTTTGACTGCCCTACTGACGGTAATTGTCCAAGGGTGTATTTGTCTTGGGAGCTTGATTTCCTGGAGAGCGAATAGAGGACTATTCCTGTCCACACGTTCCCCGAGATCCTTCCTCCATCCAGTCAAAGGCTTCTTCTGATGCTATCCCTATGCTCCTATATTTTGTAAATGATTTCTTTCTTTCACCAAATTCCTCTTCTCTGCAGTGTTCTGGATGCCTATTGTCTTGAAGAGAAAACTGAAAATATTTAGTTCCATCCGCATATCTGCTTGTCATGAGCTTCTGCCGATCAGAGAGAGGTTTAATTAGGGGACTGAAAATTAGTCCAAATGTACATAAAGAAGAAGCCAGACAAGCCTCATTTTTAGAGATCTCCATTCTGTTAGCTAATGAAGTGTTAAGTCAAATGCCATCTGGATTGGGACTGGCACATAAGATCGTTGATGATGAACATGTTTTAAGAATTAACCTTATGGCTGATTTGGAAAGTTAGCTCTTCAGAGAGTGAGGTGTGGGTAAAACCTTCCTCATGTGCAGAATCAAAGTGATAGTAACATCCTTCAGGATCAGTCAATATAGGTAGAGATTCCTGAGTCACTATTTTATTTCCCCATAATAGCAGAGAATCCACTAAGTGATTGATTCCCAGAGGTCCCTGACATTTCTATTGCACAGAAGAGTTTGCTGCTGAAAATCTCACTGGGGACTGGGGAATTATCTATCCTTTCCTTAAAGGCTTGGCAATCATTTAGGATTGTCCAGATTCAGGTGCCATAGCCCAATAGAAACGCTAAAAAATTGGAGTATATCCAGGAAAGAGATGTTCAAATGATGAGGAACCTGAATGTTCTAAAGAGCTGCAACTGAGGAGCTATACAATTTTAGGTGGAGGAAGCAACGATTCAGAAATGAGAGTGGTAACATGAGAAATGTTCAAATATGCAAATATCTATTTGGGGAGGTGAGGTTGTGTTCATTCTATCTGGCTCCAGCAAGAAGTACAATGACCAGGGTTGGCAGTGGCAAAGGGCCCATGTCAACTTACCCAGCTGTGGAAGAACACAAGATTATTCAGCAATAAAAGAGGTTGCTTCATAACTCCCTTTTATTCAGAGATGTTCAAGAACACTATGTCGGGAGTACGGAAGTAAGGATTCCTCAACTGGGTAAGTAGGTGGTTTTAATGAACTTTTTCCTGGAAATATTCAACAGGTCTGGGTATATCCACCTCAGGAAGGTTAAATCCTCATGTGTCAATGCATACCACATTCTCAGTGCACTGAACTTTACTCTTTCGGGTGGGGGAAGACCCTTGATGGACACTAAAAATTGGCCATGAATGTGAAGGGGACACGTAATCCATTACCCATACTTTGAGGTGTACAGAAAATTTCAGGAGTCCCTATTAAATGAGCATATGTATAATGATTTTTCTAAATTTTTAATGTTTATTTATTTATTTTGAGAGAGAGAGAGCACAAGCAGGGGAAGAGTAGAAAGAGAGGGAGAGAGAGAGAGAGAGAGAGAATCTCAAGCAGTCTCCATGCTGCCAGCACAGAGCCCGACACGGAGCTCAAACTCATGAGCCATGAGATCGTGACCTGAGCTGAAACCAAGAGTCAGACGCTCAACCTATTGAGCCCCCCTTCCCCACCAGGTGCCCCAATATAATGATTTTTCCAATTCACATCACCTGTGTACTAGAGGGACACATTGCCCCATACAGTCTGATTCTGGTCTGTCCGTCACCCTCATCTTGCCCCTCACCTCTCCCTCTTTACACTGGAGTCAGACTCAACTACTGAACACACTCTTCTTTTGCCTCTGCTTAAGCTGTTCTACGCCTGAGAAGTATTCCCTTCCATCCCTCCACTGACGCATTTACCTGCCTCACCTGCCCATCGGCTCCTGCTTCTTCAGGGGCATCTGAGACGTCAGTTTCTGTAGGAAGTCTCCCCTAACCCCTGGGACTGTGTCCACAGCCCCTTCTCTCCTCCCGTGGCACCTCCTACATTGTAAGCTTCTCCCTTACATTCCTGGCACACATTACTAATTAGTGATGGCACGCTTTCTTGGCTGAGCCAGGATTCAACTTCAGAATCCTTTTTAAGTCATTCCAGGAAGCCCCTACTAATGAACCAGAGCAGATGATCCAGAGGAAACCTACCTGCCAGCCCCAGTTTAGGGGCATGCCTCACGCGTGACACTTCCTATGTTGTATTGAAATCGTTCGTGAAATTGCTTTCTGTACAAGGCTGCAGTCACCATCAAGGGAGTTGCTGTCATCTTTAGATTTTAAAGAATTCTCAACACCGTACACAGTGCTTGATATTGGTCTTCACAAACGGCTCCTTGCTATAGAAGTGAACTGGGCAGGGGTGGGGTGCGGTGAGAGTTGGCTGGGAGGAGGTTGGAAGGGCAGAAGGGGGCTCCCAAACTCCTTCACAGTCCAGTGTCAGTGTACTTGCCTGACAATGACCCAGGGCATTATCGTGTTTGAATGGGGATAGAGTGGGGACCATGACCTCTGCCCACCTGGGGGATGGGCTGGAAACACGCCACCCAGCACCCCTATAGGTGCTTCTACAACCCTTTCCTTCAAGGTCTGAGGAATCATCATCTGGCAGGAAGGGTACTTCTTGCCTTTGAAGACCTTGTTTCTTTTTTTAAAGAATTTTTTTAAATGTTTATTCATTTCTTTTGAGAGAGAGAAATGGAGACAGAGCATGAGTGAGAGAGGGTCAGAGAGAAGGAAGAGACAGAATCCGAAGCAGGCTCCAGGCTCTGAGCTGTCAGCACAGAGCCGGAATAGGGGCTCAGACCCAAGGACTGCGAGGTCATGACCTGAGCCGAAGTCAGACGCTTAACCACTGAGCCACTCAGGCGCCCCAGACCTTGTTCCTTTTCAAACAGCACTTCAATATTCAGATCTTTGTGTAGGCGGTTTCCCATACCCCTTTCTCCCACTGCCTTCGCACAGAGCCCTACCTTTCTTTTATTTTTCTTTTTCAAGTTTTGTTTAGATTCCAGTTAGTTAACATACAATGTCGTATTAGTTTCAGGTGTACAATTTAGTGATTCAAGACTTCATGCAACACCCGGTGCTCAGGATGCTTAATCCCCATCACCTGTTTAATCCAACCACCCCCTCCCCCCCACCTCCCCTCTGGTAACCATCAGTTACCATTTGTTCTGTATAGTTAAGAGTCTGTTTCTTGGGGCATCTGGGTGGCTCAGTCGGCTGAGTGCTCAACTTTGGCTCAGGTCATGCATGATCTAACAGTTTGTGAGTTCGAGCCCCGCAATGGACTGGCTGCTGTCAGCACCCAGCCTGCTTCAGATCCTCTCTCTCTACCCCTTCTCTGCTCACACTTTATGAAAAATGAATATTTTTCAAAAAGTCTTTTCATTGGTTTGTCTCTCTCTCGTTCTTCTATGATTATTTGCTTTGTTTTTTAAATTCCACATATAAGTGAAATCATATGGTATTTGTCTTTCTCCGACTTACTTGGCTTAACATAATTCTCTCTAGCTCCATCCCAGTGGTTGTAATTGAGCCCTATCTTTCCATTTTCAAGCACTCACTCCTTCCTGAGAGCCCTTTAGACGTAGCTCACGTCAGCCGTCTTTCCTCTGTTTGCCACCAGGGGGCGTCCGCTCAGCGCGGGTCCACCTTGCGCTTGTCTTGCCTGCAGCCTCCTGTCCTCTCTCCGTGGCCTCCAGACTGGCACCACTTCTTTCCTCCTGCTCCGTGCAAGGTGCAGGGAGCTTGGCTTCCAGGAACTCGTCCTCACTGGCCTTTGTTTCTGAGCCTTCAGCACTTAAGGAGCATCAGGAAAGAGCCGAGCCTGGGGGCTGATTACACAGGCCCTGGCCGCAGATAGAAAGGATTCTACCATTCCCAGCCCACGTGATCATGGCCTGATGCTAAATGGCGCTGGAAATCGCTGCCTCAGACACCTTTTTGGCTAGCAAATCTTTGAAAGCCCCAAGGGCAGATTTGATAGCAGCTCCTTTATGCAGAAGCTGACACTGGAGCACAAGTTAGGCCACCAGTAACGACTGAGGAGAGGGGACAGTGGCAGAGCCGCCCAGTTCACAGGTGTGGATGGGGTTGACCTTGACCCTGAGACCAGAATCGTGGTGCCAGAGCCCCAGGGCGCAGTCTAGCCGTGGCCCCTGCACCTGGCAGCTCACCACTGGGGAAAGATGCTCATGTCTACTGGGATTTCGTCACAGCACGTCTGCAAATTCAACTTAAAGAAAAAAAGATGGCAGGAGAGTTGGACGTGGGGTGAACATGTGGGAAGACCTATGGGGACGAGAGGGGCCACATCGATTCTGCCCAGCCCCAGAGGATGGACTGCGAGTGACCAAGGGTAGACATTTTCAAGGGGACCAGGCTTCACTGTAGCCACTAGGAGGAAGAACTACAGAGCTATCAGACAGTGGAAACCACTGTTTTACAAAGCGTCCTGTGTGCAGTGATGTTTAGAGACAGGCTGTCAGTCGGTGGAAAGAGAGTCATCATTTGTTCATTCCTGAAGTGACACTTCAGATTAAAGGAACTCTTACCTCGGGAAGGAAGTTGGATAAAATGTATTTTCCTGAGACTTCATGAACTGCAACCTAGTTTATGTTTTCAGTGCTCCTGGATGACCTGGGAAGGAAGAGTCTCCCCATTCAGCCCACGTACCTAAAGATCCTTACCCCATTGTCTATACCGGAAGACAATTCTCTCGGCTAAGAGAACTATGTGCTCATTTATGTCTGAATCCAGCCCACAGGACACTGCCTATTATTGAGTGTGTGTACAATAAAAGTTTGTTGATTACTTAATCAACAAGTTAATTTTTTTTGTATCTAGGGTTCGAACATGGACTGAGTCCCTTTTGTGTATCAGATACGCCTACTTAGAATGAATATCAATGGCCAACATTTATGAACCTCTTGTTATTTGCCAGGTGCCAGACTTAATGCCTTACATACATTGTCCCATTCAAACCGCACAAACAAGCAGATGTTATTATCGCACTATTTTTAATAATGAGGAGACTGAGGCACACAGAGGCCAAATTGCTCCCCCGTGGTCACATAGAGAGTAATCAGGTGATGTGGGATTGAAATTTAGATTCTGTGACTCCAAAGCCAGCAAGATTCAACCGTGCACAATATGTTGAGTGAAGGAGTGATCATTAGCAATCATCAGTAGGACAGTATATGCTTAAAACCTAGCTAACAGTCACTGAATGCTTTCTACATGCGAGACACTAAGTTTTTGCCCACTTAATCCTCAGAGAAGCTTCATAATGTAGGTACTATTACTTTGCTCATTGATCTTTTTTAAATGTGTATTTTTGAGAGAGAGCGCATGCAAGCAGGGGAGGAACAGAAGGAGATGGAGACACAGAAGCTGAAGCAGGCTCCGTGCTGTCAGCATAAAGCCCCATGTGGGGCTTGAAGCCATGAACCGTAAGATCATGATCTGAGTCAAAGTTGGACACTCGACCTGAGCCACTCAGGCATCCCTGTGCTCATTTTACAGATAAGGAACAGGATCCAATATTTTCAAGATTTTTGGATCCTGAAGCTCATCCTTCCAGTATTATGTGGTCTTCGCTTTTTTGTGATACCGAAGAGGCAAAGAATCTTATGCTGCTCTAAGAAAATTGTATTTGGATTTGACCTGGAACTGGAACTCAGCTTATCAAGTCCTTTTTACGATAGTAACATTCCAGACTGCTTTATTGCTTGCCTACTGGCCATCTCTTAACTAAGTGTTTAGAGGCAGGATGGAAGGTGGCCAAGAAACTCCTCATAAAAGCAGTGTTGTGGGAAAAACTAAGAATTTAAGATCAAATAGAGATGGACTTAGGGCATGGTTCACCAATTTCCTGACTATAGGACCTTGCAGGCCATGTAACCTCTCCATACCTGAGTTTCAGCATCTATAAAACGGGGGTGGTAACTATACCCACTTCATGGTGCTGCGATGACAACTGAAGACACTGAATCTCCTTCCCTTCCCTTGTCTTCTTATCTTCCTTCTCTTCCCTCCCTTCTCCCTCCTTCAGTTCCTTTCCATTCTCTCCTGTCTTCTCCATTTTCTCATTGTTCATAAACTTTTTTTTAAAAATATTTTTATTTATTTCTAGGAGAGAGAGAGAGAGACAGCGTGAGCAGGGGAGGGTCAGAGAGAGAGGGAGATACAGACTCCAAAATAGGCTCCAGGCTCTGAGCTGGCAGTCAGCACAGAGCCCGACGCGGGGCTCGAACTCACAAACCGCGAGATCATGACCTAAGCGAAAGTCGGACGCTTAACCGACTAAGCCACCCAGGCGCCCCTCATTGTTCATAAACTTTAAAATTTTTTTATGTCTTTATTTTGAGAGACAGAGACAGAGAGCAAGCGGGGGGATGGGGGGCAGAGAGAGAGGGAGACACAGACTCTGAAGCAGTCTCCAGGCTCTGAGCTGTCAGCACAGAGCCCAAAGTGGGGCTCAAACCCATACATAGACTGTGAGGTCATGACCTGAGCCGAAGTTGAACGCCTAACCAACTGAGTCACCTGGGCATCCCTCATTGTTCATAAACTTTTAATGTGGATTAAATTACTACATACAAGATATCATCCATTCCTTTTTCATATTTTCACCTAATCAAAACCAACTACACTCCAGGAGTCACACTAAACCGTATGGCTTGGTTGAACCCAAAAGTTGCGAACAACATTCTAAGAAAATAAGTGTCTCCCTCCCCTTCTTTGGGTTAGCATGTTTGAGATCAAAAGCCTTCTTGCTGAGAAAAAGGGCAAAGGCCGATGATACGTTCAAGAGCATACATGTACTGGGAGAGCAGTTCCGGGGCTGGGGGGGTGAGTTCCCGGGGACCGCCAGGCTGAGAGGCACAGTGACGAACAGGAGGAAGCCAAGAACTCACCAGGCGAACCTTTCACAGCACCTGGGCAGATCACTCCTTGAGAAAAGAAATCCTTCTCCTCTTGCCTAGGGATCCCTCCTGGGTGCTTTTAAGTCAAGACTGTCAAATTGTACTTTGGACAAGCAAAGCAGGGAAGAGGCCTAACCATTCGCATCTCTTGTCCCTCTCCTCCCTCCATGCAGACATGTTCTGCCTCCTGCTGGGCATTGTGGGGAAGATTAATTAGCTAATATTGGTAAAGAGCCTTTGATGATGACTGCTAAGTGTTTGCACCGTGTAATTGCCATTTTTTCCAAGAAAATGTCCATATAGTTACTAATTAGGCATTGTTGAAGCACCTCATGCCCCATTATTTTACCGTTGTCTTGCAATTAACTGGCATCAGTACCATTTCAAATGACATTTATTGCCCATTTCCCTGGTTTAATTTTTGGAAATTTTATGGGAAGCCTGGGCATTGTTTCTTGTTCACTGTAACTTGAATAATTAACAACGTAAATAAGGCTTTGGGTGCTGATATTGCCAACGAGAGTTCTTTAGAGATTTTAATTAACACTACACATTGAACTTCATGTGAAGGTTTATTTTGGTGCTAGAACAGTCTATGTGCTTCTTCCCCATCAGCCTGTAGCTCATGCCTCTGTGTCCGTGCACTTGTGTGCATGTGTGCCATATGTGTGTATGCACGTGTGTGTGTTTGCAAATGTGCACATGCCAATGTTTGGTTTTCATGATCAGTAATGTTGAGATCGGAGGACAGGAGCAAAGTGCTCCTTTGGCTTAGTCTTCTTTAAGGCACAAACTGGAGAAACAGATGAATGAACTATTCTCCGTTTTTTTTACCATAACCTGGAGATTTGTGTTGGCTCAAATCAAGCCTCATTTGTTAATGTCCACTGTAGTTTCAGGTATCAGACTAGATGTGTTTCATACTTTCTTTAAGCTTTACAAAAAGTCAACGAGGTCTCTCATGTTGACAAAATGAAGGCTCAGGGTTAAGAAAGGTGCCAGGGTCACACAGCTATTGACAGATGAAGACAGGACTCTGAAGGACTCTGAGGCTTGGGCCCCTTCTGCTCTTCCTCTCAAGCAAAATTGCTGAGCTTTCCATCTGGAAGGGAGTCTTGGTCACTCCAAAGGCCAACTTGTGCCTTCTCCAGAAAGGCTTAGATGGCTCACCTATGTAAATGTATCTTCTCTCCTGTGTCTGATAGTACTTTATATCATTTCTCATAATCTGACTTTTATTTTAGCTATGTTCTGATGGGGAGGGCAATGTGATACAATGGTTAGGAAAGCATGGGATTTGGGGCCTTGTATTTCTTACTCTGCCTTTTCCTACCTAAGTTTCATATTATTGATGGAAGATGAGAGAGCATGCGTGGAAAGCTTAAAATATTTCATGACACATGGAACACACACAATATATAGTAGTTGGATGGATGGATGCATGCATGCGTGCATGGGTGGATGGGTAGATGGATGGGTGGATGGGTGGATGGATGGGTGGATAAAAAATATAAAGAAGTGGATAAATGGTAGAGACCATTCATTACTCATTTGTAAGAGTAACTCCCCCAAATTCTGATCACTCGGGCTTGTATTTAGTATTAGTTCAATAAGATTATTTTTTAAGTAAAAATGAATCTCAAGAAGACTTTTTAGAAAGTTTAGTGTATCTGACTGGGGCCTGGGCTGTCTATTCCTCTGCGACCAAAAAAACTGGACCAAACCCTGATTATGACGAAGCATCCAACTTCTAGACAAAAATTATTGCTAAGACCAAAGTCTGGTGACTACCAATGAGCTGAAATATATGGATCTGTTGTGTGTGGTTTCTTCCACCCCATTTTATGTATAGGGACAGAAGGACAGAGGTCAAGAGGAGAGCTGGACTTGAAACCTCAGGATTCTCATAAGAATTCCAGCCCCACCATGTGTAATTATCTCTGTAACACTTTGGACTCTGAAGAACTGTCTGCTACAAGTAGCAAAATTCACAGGCACTATCCCCAAAATGGACTCTGAAATGAAGATTTTTTTGTGGCAACTTAACTAGTGAGAGGGTTCTCTGTAAAAGCATCTATCAGGGAGGCAGAAGAGAAGGACTGGGTAAAGGTGACTGCAGCAAGCCTGAAGCTGATCTTCTGGGCATTTCTGGAGCTGGAGGGTTGGTGGGCCTCCCAGCCTCAGAGCTGCCTTGAATTGAGAAGGAGGCCCATGCTTTCAAACTCTTGCATGTTGTCCATGGAAGAAGGGTGTGACTTTGGGCAAGGCCAGGGGAGAGCAGCTCCAGGGAAAACTCAGCTGTGAGCTGTCAGCAAGACAGGGTTTCTGAGTCCTGGGGAGGAGGACTCTGGGTGGAGCACTCCAATATCCGCTGCAGTGAAATAAATGCGTTTGAACTCAGGATGTCTTTCCCCGTATGACTGCATCATGATTTTTCCCTCTGCCACTCAAAGACTATTCTTGTTCCTGCTTCACTGCTGGAGATAGTTTCAGAGTTAAGCAACTGCCCAAATGACATACGAAGAGATCATAGGGTCCACAACACTCGTGCGCATTCCCCAGGACCGTGTGTCTGCCTACTTTGACAGCAAATGAGAAGTCACTCAGTAATTTGCTAAACTAGTCAACACTCTGTTGCTTGCTAAAACTAGTAAGGAGATCGAAGGGTACTGTGCGTGTGAGAGAGACAGAGACAGAGGGGGAGAGAGAGGTCTCGGAACAAGTAGAAACTTAGCTGTTTCCTCCGCATGGTTAGCATCACTCAGGACTTTAGAGAAGTAGAAGGTCATTACAACACATTTCATGTCAAGAAGATTCTGAGTCAGGTGTTACTACTCACTACTTATAAATATAACTCCATGCAGTCAAACCTAATATACACTTTCTGAGCTTCATTCATTAATACACTATTACTTTAGGAATTACTTATTGCACATCTATATGTACTCCCTAGGGATGTGGAGGTATATGGAGCTAATAGGTTGGTGACCAGTGGCATTGGCCTTGGACTCCGATACTGTAAAAGGATTCTGCAGACATGGTGGCCTAGGGACTACAAACAGGCAGGGAATAGGCTCCAAAACCTCAATCTATCCCATCATCCCCCCAATCTGAGGTGTGGGCTGCAAGTGGGAGGGAAAGAGGAAGAGGCGTTAGGGAAATGGTAGCATGTTTACTCCAGCCTTGAAATGTCCTCAGCCCGAGAAGCTGTGAATGGGTAAGTGGCCGTCTCTTCCAGAGTAGGTCCCCAGGGGGAGTTGACTGGCATGATCATCAGCCTACGCACCTACAGACGCCACCTTCAAGGCGATGTGAGCTCACGGAGGCATAGTAGCCACCGTGAGGTTTCTTTCCAGAGCAGGACTAGCTCAGGCAATCCTTGCCCCTTACTGACCCTGCCTGCTGGGAAAGACAAGCCTTCGTCTCACCATCCTCCTCTTCAAAATATTTGCTCTTATCTGCCTAGACTTCCTTGGGGTCTGTGAGTCTCCAATAGGCACAAAGGATTCTTGGAGCCTGTTCTGACTAAATGTGAGACCAGAGCCTGGCTGGTCACTCAGTTTACAAGCAGAACGAAGGGAGCTTGAATTCCGGTTCTACTGCTTGCTGGCAATTGGAAGGCTCCTTCACTAGTCTGGGCTTTGGTTTTGGCTTTGATTTTCCATCATCTGCAAAATTGCTTGGCGGGGTTTGGGGGTGGAGGAGGATAATAGCCGTCCCATATTGTGAGGATCAAGTGGGAGAAAGATCTAGCTGCAAACGAAAGGCCGAATTCAGATTAAATTATCACTTATCAGACAAAGGGTACTGTGCTGGAAACATTTCCACCTACATTATCCTAATAATCAGTTGACATCACAATCGCCTTCTGTGCATTTGAAGAAATGGAGCTCATAGAGATGACTTTGCTTGCTGGAGGCTGCCCAGCTATTAAGCCTATGCTGGTTTCAGATGTCTAGTTTTGCAGAGATTAGAGACTGCCTGGGCCTCAGAGGGGACAAGATAGTGCTTACCTAGCAGGTGGTGAGACTAGACGCTGTCTTAACTCCCTGCTGACACCGAGGTTCTGTGATGTGACGTGGTGAGGACCCCTGCTGGCCAAATTTTGCGGGGCTGGTGTGAACTCACTGAGGCTGGAGATCGGGAGGAAGACAGAAGATCTGAGTGTCACTATTTGTTTAATCTCTCATCGGGTGTACTGGGTGCTCCTGGGTTCATGCCACTACTTTGCTAATGTCCTTTGCTCAAAGATCATGATGCTGTCAGATGGCGCCTGGCATGTCTCTCCCGCCTGCTATAGCCTCAAGTCGCCCAGGCCCTGCTCCCTTGGGCTTTCACACCAGCAGCTCCCTCTGGCTTTTGCGAGTGATGCTTCTGCCTGGAGCTCTCTCCGTGTGGATCATGTGTCACCTCTTCATTCTTTAGCTCTCAGCCAAGCATCTTTTTCTCAAGGCTGGCTCTTCTGCTGCCCTGGGGCCAGCTCGGCGTCTTTCGTGAATCACCAATACAGTCCTGTCTTCCTTTCCTTTAGAGCACCTCACTCGCTCTGCAGCTATACATTCTCTAATGGATTAACTTATTAATATTTGTCTTTCCTTCTAGCCTGCAAGTTCCATAAGCAGGGACAGTCTGACATGGCTGGTGCAGACGTTTCTAATCACAGACCACCTGCTGTAAATATTCTCTAAGTCCCAGTCTCCACAATCTCTGAAGCTAGTGTATGGTAGGTGTTAAATAAATATTTGTGGTTCATTCTCAAAATACTGTCTTCCACTCCTTCGGAACACTAACGCAATTCATAGCTAATCATTCCTTAATGGCTCAAATGACGAGTAATGAATGAATGGGAGAAGGAAGGAAGAATGGGTGTCACTGGTACCTGTGTGCAAGGCTTGCGGCATCAGTGAGTACCTGTCATTATTTTGTGGGGTTTCAACCTCTGGAGGAGAAGTTGAGGTCTGGTCTGCCTCTCTAACCAGGAGCTAAGGCTCATAGTAAAAGCAAGTCTTTATGTAATGTGGGGCGGGGGGTGGGGGGGCGGCCAGAGACTTTGGTACCAGACTTCCTGGATCTAAAGCCTGACTCCACCACTAATTAGCTCCATGAATTTAAGTGAGTTACGTAACCTGCCTTCGACTTATTTTGCCACCTATAAAGTGGGGATAATAATAGTTCTTATGTTGTGGGGTTGTCGTGAGGACTGAGTACTTTAATATTAGTTTTGTGAAGTTTTTAGGGCCGCACCTGAAATAAAGTACATGCTATGTATGTGCTTGCTATTGTTTTATCTGTTTAGGAGGTAGGTCGCATTCTCCCTCCGCAGATGACAGCATCTCTAATCGGTTCCTTCCTACTTCTTCCTCCCTTCTGACCAGAAGTGCTAAAATCTGACCATTTCCTGAGCCTGATTGATTATGACAATCTTTTCTTTACCTTCTGTGCTTTCCATTGAAAAGGAAAATTTCCTTTCAATTTTGATCTCAACTTCAAAATCAGAATTTCAATTTCAAATTCAATTTCAATCTCAGTGTGATTTTCATTGAGATTTCTCCACTGGTAGAAAATAGACCTGTTGTCTCACTCCAACCTGAGCTCTGCCCCAAGAAAATTTGGTTCAACAGGTTTAATCAGCCATAAGGGGCCGTGTTGGGAGGTGAGAAGAAACGTGAGAAGAATGGCTTTGCCAACGTGGATGGACGTCGTTCAGCCCATGATGCTAAGTGGGGCCGCGAAAGCGCCAGGGTTTAGTATTTATATGCTTTACTGCTCCTCTTTCTCACCTCTTACTGGACTCCTGGCCAGCCAGCGATGTTAAAAGGAACATTCATGAAATGCCTCTGTGAGACGGTCTGTGAGGGCAATTTAAATACAGAAGTAGTTATTCTGGTTCACTGAAGTTATAGAAGGTTGAAACTCTAAAGTCTGATTGGGCTAAGGCAGAAAACATGGTCTGTGGGGAGGACTAAACCAAGAGTCCAGAGATATGACGAACCCACGCTCCACCACTTAATGGCTTTAGTGACCTTAGGCAAGTCCCTTCCTGCCTCTCGGCCTCCTCGTCTGTTAAATGACACACTTCAGTCCTCCAGTGTTTTAGAGCCTGTTGGACTAGATGAGCTTTTAGATGCTTTATAGCTGAACCATCAATCAAGTCCATCTTTGAAACCTCAAAAATGGTGAACTCAGGGGTGAGAGTGTGATGGACTGTGTTCTTGTTGTTGTTTTTTTTAACTTTTTTTGTTTGTTTGTTTTTTATTTTATTTCTAGGAGAGAGAGAGAGAGACAGCGTGAGCAGGGGAGGGTCAGAGAGAGAGGGAGTCACAGACTGAAACAGGCTCCAGGCTCTGAGCTGGCAGTCAGCACAGAGCCCGATGCAGGGCTCGAACCCACGAACCGCGAGATCATGACCTAAGCGAAAGTCGGATGCTCAACCAGCTAAGCCACCCAGGCGCCCCTGTTGTTGTTTTTAAATATTTATTCATGTTTGAGAGACAGAGAGAGACAGAATGTGAGCAGGAGAGGGGCAGAGAGAGAAGGAGACACAGAATCTGAAGCAGGCTTCAGGCTCTCAGCTGTCAGCACAGAGCCTGATGCAGGGCTCAAACTCACAAACCATGAGATCATGACCTGAATCGAAGTCAGGCGCTTAACCAGCTGAGCCACCCAGGTGCCCCATGTTGTTTTAATTAATACATAGCATCTGGGCAGCACGTAACAGTCACTTTGGTCATTTTTGGTGCTCTTTTTAAAAATTCACCTTGGGGCGCCTGGGTGGCTCAGTCGGTTAAGTGTCTGACTTCGGCTCAGGTCATAATCTTGTGGTTTGTGAGTTTGAGCCCTGGTCAGGCTCTGTACTAACAGCTCAGAGCCTGGAACCTGCTTCGGATCCTGTCTGCCTCTCCCCCGCTCATGCTCTGTCTCTCAATAATAAACAACTGTTAAAAAAAGAAGAAAAAGATCCACCTTTCGGCTTTCTTACTCCCTGTGATGTTTGCTTACTATTTCACTGATTTAGATTTCATATATTCTAACTCCTTCCCTCTATTTACTTTGGGTTTATTTTGCTGTTCCTCTATCCTTTTATAGTGGAAACATGAGTCACTCATTTTTACCTCTTTTTTGGGGAGGGTCTGCATCTAAGTATTTAAAGTTGTAAGGTTTCCTCTATCACAGCCTTCGATGCTTCCTAAAATTATTGACACGGTGCTTCTTCATTATGATTGTTAGAAATAGTTCAGTGTCCTTTGTAACTTCAAATGTTTGCATGTTTTTGTTGTATTTTTTAGTTGTTGAATTGCTAATTTATTTCCTTTGTAGTCACTCAGAGACAGTCTAGAAGGACTGTGGTATTTCCTTTCCGCTATAGAAGAAACTCTCCCTACATATATATGATCCAGCCCTGGGCCAGGAATCCATTTCCCCATTCAGCATTCTGGAAACTCCTGTCTGCACAGTGCCCTTCTCTTTGGGTCACTGCCCTGCAAATTCCAGTGGCTTTAGGAGCCCTCGACCCTGATCGCTGCCTCCTCAGCTTAGCAAGAGGACCATTCTCTCCTTGGGCTCTTTTTCCTGGTGACATTTGGGAACCTTGAAAGTCTCCAAAGCAGAAAGTTGAGAAAACATTGAGCTTACCACATGTATCTGCTTTTTCGCTAGCACGAAGCTGTGCACTGACACCACTCCCTTCCTCTCCCATTTCTCCTTCAGAAATGCTTCACTTATTTTGTCCACTTTTATATTGTTTACAGTAGTGGGGATGGGGGCAGTCTAGAACCCTACTCTGTCATGGCCACATCCAAAGTATTCCTTTTGAATTGAATCCTATTTAAGTTATTAAGAGTAAAACTAAGGAAAGTGGTTTTGGAAATTTAGGTTCTAGAATGCATGCTTTTAAATTTTAAAACAATGTATGTATTTTTTTTTAATGCTTTTTATTTATTTTTAGAGAGAGAGAATGAGAGAGAAAATCCCAAGCAGGCTCTGCGCTGTCAGTACAGAGCCTGATGCAGGGCTCAATCTCATAAGATCATGACTTGAGCCGAGATCAAGAGTCTGATGCTTAACCAACTGAGCCACCCAGGCGCCCACACAATGTACTTGTTTTTATCAGCAGTTTCAACCTAATCTTTGTTTGTATTTCTAATAGCAATTTCTGTTTATGAGCTTCAAAGAGAAAATTTACGGAGTCATTTTTATCTCTATCTCTGAGCTTCCATCACTCAATAACTCAATTGAGCCTCAAACGGCTGTATAAAACCAGTTTCTAACAATACCTAAACAGGGCTTTTTATTTGATGCTTTTAAAAGATAACACAAAGAGTGAGTCAAGAATGACTAATTTAATACACAAGATCAACGGTGGCTCACTGAAGCAGAGCGTTAACTGTCTCACAGCACAGATGACATCCTGATGTAGTGATAACATAACTGGCTGACACCACTGTCTCTTGCCTTAGGTGATGGTGAGTCCTTTAGTCACATGTTAAGTCATGTTGCTCTCATGCTCCTGTCTGGATGTTCATACTGGTTCATGTCGAATTCTATCTGTTTTGCAGACTCTTCTGTGTTTCATACCTATCTGTGCCAGATTTGCCAAATTATTCTGTTTCATAAAAGTCATTACTTTATGCCTGGATGAAAAGTCTAGCTCCAGGGGCGCCTGGGTGGCTCAGCTGGTTAAGCTTCCGACTTCAGCCCAGGTCATGATTTTATGGTTCCTGAGTTCGAGCCCCCCGTTGGGCTCTGTGCTGACAACTCAGTTTCTGCATATCTCTCTCACTCTGCTCTTCTGCTGCTCGGGCTCTGTCTCTCAAAAATAAATAAACAAAAAAAAATTAAAACAAAGAAAAGTCTGGCTCCAGAGAATTTAAGTGCTTTATCTGTAATTCCCTGTAGTATACCCATTATGGACAGAATCTTCATTTATTGCATTTCTTTTAGCCATTCTTGTTCCTACTGCCTCCTGCACGTATCCATGAAAATGAGGAAAAATAGGTTTTGGGTTTTTTTTTTTCCGTCCAGAGTACATTTGGCAAAACTGCGGTACTAAAACTCCTTGTCATCCGGGAATAGTGTCTCCTCAGTATAGCAAGGAGAGACATTCAGGCTGGTTGGCTTTTGATGAAAAGGAACAAAAAATTCCAATGTCAGGCCATCTGGAAAAAAAATCTGAGTCAAAGGTTATTTACCCTATTCTAATTCCTGTGTCATATCGTGAAAATAATTCCTAGCTATAACAATCTGAGGATTTTCCCCTTTGTTACTTTATGCTCATTTAGGATGGTACAAATGAACTTAATAATACCCATTTTGGATGTTTGAGAGCTTTTCTTTTTTTTATGGTTCTTTCACATGCTTCAAGAAGATAAGACTATGGGAGCAGTGAGTTCTGGGTAGATGAGATATTATTCTGTCCTCCACTCATTTGGATGGAGTCATTAAGCAGTTACAGTTTAAAATCACAAATACCACAAGTTTGGGGAAAAGAATTATGCTTTATACTCTGGAGAACACAAAATAAGCTAACTCCCTGTCTTCAAGTTATTCAAAGCATATATGGAAAGCCCAGGCACAGTTACATGCAAAATTAAATGACAAGTCAAAATTTGAGAAATGCAAAAAATACAGGAACGTGTGTGGAAAAACAAATGGTTGGGAAGGTAATATGGATGGGAATGGGCTGAGAAATCTTTTCTGGAAACATTGTAGAGCCAAGGAAAGTTTGTCCAATGTCCAGTTATTGTAGCCTTAAAAAATCTCCATACTTAAAATTTGTGTTTGTATGAGAGGTTTGTTTGTTTAACATTTGTTCACTTTTGAGAGAAGAGTGCAAGCAGGGGTGGAGAAAGAGGGGGACAGGGAATCCAAAGCACACTCCAAGTTCCAGGCTGTCAGCACAGAGCCCAACATAGGGCTCAAATTCAGGAACTATGAGATCATGACCTGAGCTGGAGTTGGACGCTTAACCTCCTGAGCCACCCAGGCGCCCCTCCATGCAGAAGTTTAGAAAACATTTTGCTCTTTAAAGTGCAATGGGCTGTGCTGTCTACTTTGATATCCAGTCTCCTTATTTAAAATGTAACACCTTCCTCGCGCTCGGCTCTTTTTTTCTCTGTAAAGAGCCTCATCTGCTTTCTAGAACCCTGATTGTCCACTTGCATTATTGCTTCCTCACCTGGGATGCAAGCAGTAACGGGACTCGCTTCCCGTTCCGATTCTGAGCAGGGTTATAGGCCCATATGGACTTCTCTGCCCAGATTGTAAGCGAATGAGGAGCAATGGACGGGGGAGAGTATCTCTAAACACACCCAAAACTGTCATTGGATTATACATGAGCTCCTGGAAGAAAATAGTTGCAGACACAGCTCTGCATGTTATTGGCTTGAGACCAGACCAGAGCATCTTTCCCCCAGCCGTGCCCGCAGGGACAGCTGTATGGAGATTTTAAAGAAAAACAACAGTGGAAGACTTGCAGCCATATTGAAGAAGTTGTCCTGGTCTTTAGCTGGAGGCAGCATGTTCTAATTGTATCCTTTTCCTGCCTTGTATATAATATATTCCCCTTTCTCTTGGAAAACGACACTGTAGCAATTGCAAGGGGAGCCAACCCATGTGGTTTTCAAGGGGGTAAATAAACCAGGCACAAGGGTTAAAATGTAATTATGTCATCGTGAATCGGGGGACAATGTGTGTGTATCCCTGGGTGGCTGCTTCTCTAGACAGAAGCTGAACACTGGAGCTGGGACTTGATGCTCCAGTGTCCATATCTCTTTGGGAACACTCTTTTTTTTTTTTTTATTTTAATGTTTTTATTTATTTATTTTTTTAAATTTAATTCTGAGAGAAAGAGAGAGAGAGAGAGGCAGCGAGAGCAGGGGAGGGTCAGAGAGAGAGGGAGACACAGACTCTGAAACAGGCTCCAGGCTCTGAGTTGGCAGTCAGCACAGAGCCCGACGCGGGGCTCGAACCCATGAACTCTGAGATCGTGAGCTGAGCCGAAGTCAGACGCTCAACCGACTGAGCCACCCAGGCGCCCCATCTTTGGGAATACTCTTTACCCTTGTTTGAAAGCATGGACTGAGAAGTAAAACTTAAGCTCCTTTGACAAAATCCTATTTAATTAGGCCTCTTGCTTATCTGCAGGCATAAGCCTGCCTCCCCAGAGCTGAAACTTACTTTGTTTGTTGGGCAATAGAAATGTATTCCATCCTTCTTGCCACTTCCCAGGAACATGGTCCAGGAACTTAAACTTGAACTGGACCTTCATGGGTGGATAGGATTAATGTCACTTTCAGAAATAGCTTGTTGGGGCACCTGGAGGGCATAGTCGGTGAAGTGTCCGACTTCAGTTCAGGTCATGATCTCATGGTTTGTGACTTTGAGCTCTGTGTTGGGCTCTGTGCTGACAGCTCTGCCCCTCCCCTGCTTGTGCTCTGTCTCTCTCTCTCTCTTTCAAAAGTAAATAAACATTAAAAAAAAAAAAGAAATAGCTTGTCTATCATAAGGTTAAATAACTATTCACCTTATATTTTTTCTTTTACTTCTGTTTACTTCTGTTTATAATTGAATCTTTTTGTATAAAATACAAATGGATCCCTTGCAATCCATTAGTCAACTGGTCCACTCACATTTATTGAATACTTTATCAAACGAGAGAGACATTTTTATTATATGGCATGCTTTTATGTAGAGTCAAGACAGTACTTGGACTTTCCGGCCTCTTCCATTATCTGTCGATTATTCCTCATACTGGCACCACATACTTCAAGCCTAGTTTCTTAACCTCAGCACTATCGGCCTATTGGGCCGGATGACCCTGTATTATGGAGTGAGGTCCTGTGCATTGTGGGATGTTGGGCTTCACCTGAGTCTTTGTCCTACCAGATGCCAGTGGCAATCTGTGCTCCTGCCCCAACTCAGCTGCAGCAAGAAAACTGTCTCAAAACCATTAACAAATATCCTCTGGGACCCAAGATTGCCCACGGTTGTGAATTACTATTTTAGCCTAATGATGCCTTTTATATATTAGATAAGGCAAACCAACTCCTTAGCAATGCTTGGGTGAAATTCTGAAGTATTGGCATCTCATTCATTGTAATCGGGCTCTGGAACTTTATTTACAGGAGCAGCAGTGTGTAATAACAAGATGACTGAGGTGCTCACAAGCTGAAACTCATTATGATCATAGGATCATTTTTTTTCTCCCTCTTTCTCTCTCTGTCTAGAACCTAGGAGTGGAGGAATCACTGGGAATGTGAAATCATGTGCCTGGAGATCATTTTGACAAAAGTTCACTTCATTGATGCATGATCACTAGGAAGAAACATTTCTTTTTCTTTTGCCTCAGGATGTGTCTGTGAGGAACCTAAGTCGCTTGTGTAGGATGTGAAAGACTTAAGAGGTGTCAGAAGCAGCCGTGTGCCTGCCCAGTGAGGCCAATCAAGCTCGGGTGGCCAGATCAGCTGGGCAAGCGGAAAGACCATCAAGATCAAAGAGCAATACAGTATCTAAGAACACGTAATAGAACATGGTAATGTAAGTTAGCAGGGGTATGCTACAAGAAAATGATTGAAAATCCAGTGACTAACAGCACCAGAGAAAACAGTTCACAGATAACCAGGCTCCAGTTTCGGAGCTAAGTTCAAGAGCAGAGAGGAAAAGAAATCAGGGAAGACTAAGAAAAATATGACGGTACTAATAAGAATTTTACAGAAACCACATGATGGAAACGAGAAGCTAGCTCAAGAACATGTCAGAGACTCAATTATCTGGGGTAGAGACTAAGATCTTAGAAGATCAGTAGCGAATATTTCTTTATTCTGTATCTTTATGCATTAGATGGATATGCTTTCATCACATCACACGTGAGACTTTATCCTCTAAATTGACAAATACTTTTTGAGCACCTGCAACATTTGTGCTGGGTGATAGAAATTTAGTAGCCAAAATAGAAAAGCATCCTGCTGTCATACAGTTTATGTTCTGATGGAAGAGGAGAGGACATAAATATCATAGAGAGATAAATATATAGTATGTTTGAAGGGAATAAGTGATAAGAAAAAGTGGTGCAGGGTAAAAAGGATTGAGAGTGCTAAGTGTCAACTTAAATTAAATACGGGCTTTGATAAAGACAGACTTCATTTAAAAAAGCTATTCCAATAGGCAGAATGCTCTGGTCCTAGAAATCTGCAAATATCTCAAAATTAAACAGAAATAAAAGGCCTTTTGGGTCCCTGGGTGTCTCAACCAGCTAGGTGTCTTACTTCAGCTCAGGTCATGGTCTCATGGTTCATGAATTCGAGCCTCACATTGGGCTCTCTGCAAAGCACAGAGCCCACTTTGGATCCTCTCTCCCCTACCTGTCTGCCCCTCCCTCACACATTATTTCACACTCAAATACTTAAAAATGTATTTTTAAGAAGAAATAAAAAGCTTTTATTTTATAGGGTGGGGTGGGAAGAGCTAGCAGGAAGTCTGTGGGGGAGGAGGGCAAGTGGGTGGGGTGGGCAGGTGGCACCTTTGGGCTGTTTTCACAGCAAAATGTTTTTCTTTATGGTTAGCAGATTCTCAGAATGAGGTGTGTTAGGGGCGGATGTTTTGCACCATAGTGGTTTAATGCTTGTCTAAACTTGAGGGCAAGCCAATATTTAGGGGCCCGTGTGGAGGCGAAGAGCCTGCCTAAAGTTTGGTCAAGCAGAGCTTAATGGGCGTGTCATGGGCGACTGTGCGCACTTGGTCCTGGGGAAGAGCATTTATTTGCAGTGTTACGTACAGCGGTCAAGGGTGGGCTCATTGGCATATTGTCAGAGTGAAGTAGGTGAATAAGCAAAGACTTCAGAGCAATAGGAGAATGAGAAGCTGATACTGAGAGAAAAGCACTGCTGGCAGAGGGAAGGCTAGCATGAGGCGTGGAGGTGGGAGTGTAGCTCTTGTGTTTGAAAAATAGCACAACGAATTATATTTTCCAAAGATTGCCTCAATAATGTCTCCAGCCCCATATGCTTTCCCTGCAGAGCCATCTTGCCACCTTCCCATGAACAAGGGAACTTTGTTCCTCCACGTCCTTAGATCCTGCCAGGCTCTGTGACACCAATAGAATATAGCAGAAGTGTTGCTCGGCCAGTTGTACATGTGGCCCTCACTCCGCTGGCAGGAAACTTCTGCTTCCTGGTTGTTGGAATGGTTGTTCTTGGGGTGCTCTCTCCCAGAACACCAACTCCCCTCAGGCTACGCTGTGAGAATCCCAGGGTGCACAGAGAGGTCACAGGGAGGTGCTCTGGTCTGCAGCCTCAGCTGAGATCCAAGCATCAACTGTGAGTCATGTGAGTGAGGCATCTTGGATGCCCAACTTTTTGAGTCAGTAGATGACTTCAGCTCTGGTTGACAGGGTCTGCCACCACACAACAAACCTTAAGCAAGAATGTCCACCCAACATCAGTCAACCTTCTGAGCCACAGAGTGATAACAAATTGTATTAAGCCACTTAATGTGGGGGAAGTTTGTTATGGAGGAATAGATTACTGGGATAAATAGCAAGGAGGACATTGTAGGTATTGGGGAGCGGGCCACAGGGAAACTAGTCTCCAGGGGCATGAAGTCGGAAAGGTACATGGGAAGTCCGGTTGGATGTTGCCTCATAAAAACTTTTTTTTTTCCTCATAAAAACTTTTGAGTTTTGCTCTGAGTAAAGTGGAGGTCTGGTGCAGGGTCATGGAAGCATAGTGACATGAACTGAGCTACATTCTGAAAGGATCTCCCTGGCTGCCATATGGTAAGTCAACTGCGGCCACTGTTGTAACAACCCGATGAGCAATGATGGCAGCTCAGATCACATTATAGACGGATGGGAGGTGAGAAGTTGTTGGCACCTGCATGTGTTTTGGCGTAGAGCCCAAAAGTGTTTCCTGATGGATTGTGATGTGAGAGAACGAGGTAGTCAAGAATGCCCAGGATGCTGGAAGAACGATGTTCCCATTCTTAACTGCAATGAGGAACAGTGCTGGAGGACCAGGTGCAGGGAGGGAGGCTGAGGGCTCGGCTCAGGGTGCCTTCCATCTGGAACATGGTTAGATGTCCCAGTGGGGATATCAAGCAAGTATCAGGACATTATAGGTTTGGAGTTGGTGACAGTGTCAGGGCTGGAGTTGTAAACATGGGAGTTCTCAGCACATGGGTGTTTTGAAGCCATGAATGAATGAGGTCACCTATGGAGTGAGGGTTAGAGAAAGGAAGATAAGGGAAGACTAAAGGAAAGGGAAAGGCAGGGGAAGGGAGAGGAGAGGAAAGAAGGGACCAGGGACTGAGCCCCGATCCATTGCAAGGGAAGAGTCTGGGAGAAGACAAAGGGACAGCAAACCAGGCTGAGAAGGAGCAGGCGGTGACCAAGGAGGAAGCTGAGAAAGTGGATGTCCTAAAATCTGCTGAAGGAGGTGTCTTGAGTAGGGAGGAGCCAGAAGCTGGGTCAGTGCCGCTGCTAAGTCAAGAAAGGCGAGAACTGAGAACTGACCTCTGTATGTGGTCTCAGCAAATGATCTCAGTCTCTGTTTCTCCCCAAACACAATACAATAGTTATTGAGCATTTTCTACATGTCAAGTACTTCCTAGGCCTTGGGGATAGTAAGATAAGTTAAATGTTCCCTTAAGGAGTTTACAACCATCCAATCGATTAAACAATATTTACTGCATAATTACTCTGTGGAAAGGCACTGTGCTAAATACTATGAAGGATATAAATGTTGTATGGGATACATGTTTAACCCAATTGGAAATATAGATAGAAACACACGACTGGTGTATTACAGTGCAGGTAAAGCCCACAAGAAATGTCACAACGAAGTGTAAGATTTCAGTAAGTGGAGGTGCATGTTATACGAAGAAAGGATAGGTTGCCTGAGTTGGAAAAAATCTGGAAAAGCTTTATGAAAGCAAACAAATAGAAAAATACAGGTGTGGGGAGCATGTGGTGTGGGCATTGGAGGTCAGTTAATAGGCCACTATGGAGAAGTCAGAAAATGAATATAGAAACCAAGTGTGATACCATAGAGGATTCTAAGTGAAATAAGCCCGTTACATAAAGACAAATACTATGTGATTCCACTTAAAGGAGGAATCAGAAATAGTCAAACTCATAGAAGAATGGTGGCTGCCCGAGACTGGGGGAAAGGGGAAAATGGGGAGTTGCTATTTAACGGGCATCAAGTTTCCATTACACAAGATGAGTTAAGTTCTAGATGCCTGCTGCACAACATTGTGCCTACCGTTAACACTACTGACTTACTCACTTAAAAATTTGTTCAAAGAGTAAATTTCATGCTGAATGGTCTACAATTTAAAAAAATCTCAAAAAATTATTATAAAATGAAAAAAGTAAGCGAAGATACCTCAAGAATGGATGGGGCCATTGTTCATGACTTGGATTTTGACCTTTTTCTGTGCTATGGCAGGATTGGGGTCTGGTGGATGAGGACGTTTTGGACCAGTGGATGCATCATAAATTTCGGTTTCAGGATCATTGATCTGGTGGTGAAAGTTAAGAGGGGGTATAGTTGGGGGGATGGTAGGACTCAGAAATAATATCACTGAGATGGACTAGTAATTAACACAATACAGGTATTTTAAAGTCTTTTCAACCTTGTGGAGACTTTTTCTCTTCATCGATGTGTGTATTCTTGTCCATTTAGGGTGGCGTGTGTGTGCGTGTATGTGTGTGTGTGTGTGTGTGTGTGTGTGTGTGTGTGTGTGTGTGTTGGATGAACACCTGTTTCTTAATGGATTCCTTCCTAAGTGCTCAGTTTTTGTTACCAGGAACAGGCTTCATTTATTTCTTATTCTAGCTACCACTAGTGCTTAAGAATTCAATTGTAATGCTTGATGTTTCCTTCCATCCTATAGCAAAAGGAGCTTAATTTGTCTTTTGGATTTACTTTTCTCTTGTTTTCTTGTTGTGCAATCATTTCACCCACAGACATTGATATTTCAATGTCTTCTGTTTTGATTCTCACACCTCCCTTTTTTAAAATGTAAAGTCTGAGCCTGGTTCCTGGCATATATTATCTCCTGCAAATTAATTGTGAGTTCATTTTCATCCTCCATTTTTCTTTTTTTTTTTTTTTTTTTTTCCAGATGTGTGGAAACATTGTCCAGTAAATTTGTCAGACTCAGGAGCTTTTATTTTTAAGTTATTATTCACCTTTTATGTTGTTTTAAATCTCTTGGTCTTGTCCTGTGTCATAAAAAAATCACTCTTTTCCCTATTTTTATTCACTTAAAAACATTTACCAGGGACGCCTTGGTGGCTCAGTTGGTTAAGCATCCAACTTCCCCTCAGGTCATCATCTCATGGTTCATGGGTTCGAGCCCCATGTCGGGCTCTGTGCTGACAGCTAGCTCAAAGCCTGGAGCCTGCTTCAGATTCTGTGTCCCCCTCTTTCTCTGGCCCTCCCCTACTCATGCTGTCTCTCTGTCCCTCAGAAATAAATTTTAAAAAAACATTTAAAAAATTTAAAGAAAAACAAAAATATTTACCAAACATTAGTTATAGGGAAACCAGAATCTGAACATAACCTACCAACCATATGCATGAAGGTCTCAATCTGTAAGAGAGTCAGTCAGACAGACACTCAATGAAATCACTGTAGACACAATAAAATAATTGATATTATATAGGTACAAGTAAATGACTACATTTCTCATTTCTTCTTCCAAATTTTGTTGTTGTATTTTACAATTTTTAAAACAGTGCTTAAATTCATATATATAAACTCTGTGATTTTTTCCCCAAGCATTATTAATATTGCTATCATATTCTCATATAAATTTTATTTTATCTTTTCATTGTTTTATTCATGATTTTGTGTTGTCCTACTCCTTTTCCCTTTTGTGGCTTTTAAATATTTGTTTAACACATATTTGAGGTAGGTCTTGTATTGGTTAGTGATAGTAATAACATGACTTACTGCATTCTTGCTGGTTAATTACTCTTTTGGCACTACTACCTATAGTTTGAATGCATGTTTTCATTTTGTTATATTAAACATATCTTTGTAGGTTCATGAGCCAAGGGCAGTCCACCCAAAAATGTGCCATTTTGGAATATTGATTATTTTATGTACACGTTAAGAGACAGCCTTTGCAGGAAGGACACTCTGCCCCCCCAAAGCAGGAGCTACATTTCCCCTGTGAAAGGTGTCCTACTGTACGAGGAAGTAAAGAGGCATCCTATCCCCAGAGATGAGAAATTTAGAGCAGGGAAGGCTGTATAAACAACTTTGGTTACTTTTTTATGAAGTTACCACCTCAGCCCAAATTCTGTTTACAACTCCTCACTAATTTGAGTTCCTAAAGTTAGGTTTTCTTCATCCCATCAATTCCTTACAGATTTGTCTGTTTTCCTAAAAAGTATGAAAAATGCTGCCTCTGGTTATTTCTTCAGGTCTCAATTTCTATAATGGGTCTCTATGGATACCTAAGAAAACTTTTGGGTTCTTGCTCCCATTAATCTGTCTCGTGTCAATTTCACTTTTAGTCTGGCTGGAAGACCTTGAAAGACAGAGGAAGGAATTTTCTTCTCTACAAAGGCTACAACTAAGTATACTTTATTTTGAAAATTAGAAGAGGTGGTTTTTAATAGAAACCACCAGGATGTTCACAATAAAAGTTACGTTGGACACATTTTGGATCTCCTCTTTCATCCTACAAGTTTACTGTTCCCAGAGTTTTCTTTTCATGTATTTATATTATGTGCAAGAGATACAGTTACATTCTTTCTTTCTAGGGGCTCCTGGGCGGCTCAGTCGGTTGAGCATCTGACTTCGGCTCAGGTCATGATCTCACAGTTTGCGGGTTCGAGCCCCATGCTGGGCTCTGTGCTGACAGCTCAGAGCCTGGAGCTACTTCAGATTCTGTGTCTCCCTCTCTCTCCACCCCTCCCCAGTTCGTGCTGTCTCTCTTTCTGTCAAAAATAAATAAACATTAAAAAAATTAAACCCTTTCTCTTTTAAACCCATTTGGAAGATAACTGTAGCTCATCCTTCTATTTTAGAATATTAACACAAGTTTTTGGAACTCTTCTTTCCCTCGTATGTTTTACTGTCTTTAAATTCGCAGACAACTTCTCTACTGTCTGAGGCAGCCTTCTGGCCTAAACCTCTGTCAGTAGATGATGTCAATTTCAACACAACTGGCTACAGTGTCCTTGGGGGCTTCTAACTGTCACGATGGGATGGACGTGGGTCTACAAATCACTGGCAGGTAGGGGTCAGCCAGTGAGCTTTTAAACTCTTATAGTTGTCCTATCTAACACCCGGAGGACCTAGGATCACTTCTCTTCCAAGAGTCCTCTTCAACATCAGCATTGTCTGCAGCATTGAACTCAACATTAGGGCGTACATTCCAGCTCCCGGACAGCAGGCACATGAAGGAATTTTGCAGAAAACACTGCCTGGCAACAGAGGGGGACTATATTGTGACACAACTCTCTTGTTGAAGGATATGGAGGTGAGAAAAGAAGAGGCTTTATTTGCTACCAGGAGGAGGGTCAATCGAGAAGTGAAATGGCCGTGACATCTGGCAATTAGCAGAGACCTGATGTGTTATAGGTCCTGTGAGTCCTGAGACCAGCGGACCAGGCAGTAGGAATATGGGAGGGGGGAGGCAGATGCTCTCAAAGGACAATGAACTGTTAGTAATTTTCCAAGAAGTTAACTTGAGAGTTAACCCTCATCTCTTCTCAAAAAATCTGACATAAAAGGAAACAAATCTGAGAAAGTACGTTTGGTACTTTTTTGTGGTTTGGAGCTAGGCAGTACATACAGGGGTGTGTGTGTAACCTTGAGGCTTATGGCTCCTGTCTTTGCAGAAAGATCTTAGCTCTGGGGACTTCCTGAGCTCTTTGAGTACACGCACAGGCCACTGGGAGTCTGCTCAGCCTTCCATAGACCGCAGACCACATCCATATAATACATGTCACCAAAACAAGGGAGTGAATCAGGGACTCCTCTTTAACCCCCTCAAAGCCAGAATATACGGTCCCCGTATATTCAATGCCCATTAGCCTAGGAGTTCAAAGGCGAGGTTATCTTGTGGTGTGATTGAATGAAGTCTAGGGCAGAGTTGTGAAGAACTATGTGTTGAGGCAAGAACAATAACTTTAGGACAATTGGTATAAACAGGCAAGCGGGGGGTGCCTAGCACCACCTGCAGAATTCACCTTGTTTACAATTCTAGCTGCCACTTTCCCTTTTCTCTCAGCCTACTCAGCTCCTCTCACCTCTCTTACAGTGCGAGGGAACAATTACAGTTCCTGCAAAGGTAAAAGCTGGGATTTGTACAGCCACAGAGAGAGGAATCCATAGCACCCCCTGATCAAATGTAACCTTATTACATGCTTCTCAAGCTACCCTTGGAAAAGGGACAGTTTTATATTTTACATTTCTAATCCATCACAGTCTGTTTCTTTTATAAAATATCAGCACCTGGGTGGCTCAGTCAGTTGAGAGTCTGACTTTGGCTCAGGTCATGATCTCACATTTGCTGAGTTCGAGCCCCACGTTGGGCTCTGTGCTGACAGCTTAGAGCCTGGAGCCTGCTTCAGATTCTATCTCCCTCTCTCTCTGCCCCTCCCCAACTCGCACTCTGCATCTCTCCCTTTCTCTCCCTCTCTCAAAAAAAATATAATTTTTAAAAAATACCATAAAAATGAATTATTGGAACAATTAAAAGGCATAATTAGATTCAACCGGCATGAGCTTTCTCTGTTAGACTGATATAAGTTTCTGAAGACTTACTCTCAATATCAGTGCTCATCAGAGGTGGGTGATGAACAGTTTGCAGACTTGCTCTGGTCTGTGGCTAGCCTGGGAGTATCAATTTCCAAAGTTAAGCATTCCGAGAGAATACTGTAACTAACCTTTTTAAACATACATTTATTGAAATCTCTCCACATCGTTCTTTTTCTTTTTTTAAATTTTTTAATGTTTATTTTTGAAAGAGAGAGAGAGAGAGTGAGTGGGGGAGGGACAGAGAGACAGAGACACAGAATCTGAAGCAGGCTCCAGGATCCAAGCTGTCAGAACAGAGCCTGACGTGGGGCTCAAACCGTGAGATCATGACCTGAGCTGAAGTCGGATGCTTAACCAACTGAGCCACTCAGTTGCCCCTCTCTATTTCTTTCCCTACCTATCTATCATCTATCTATCTATCATCTATCTTTACCTTATATATTATTGTTCCCATAGTTTCAAACTGTATGCTTGAATTTTGTTTCATTTCTATTCCATTCCATTCCATCCTGTTATGTTCTATTCTGTTCTATTCTATTCTATTCTGCACTGCATTCACTCCATTTCATCCTATTCTGAATTTGTTTAACTTGTGGCCACAAGAGCATCTCTTCCTAGTGGATCTCAAAACAATGGCTGGAAGGCTGGGAAGGAGCGGTGTACATATGGTTTTGGTAATGCCTGTAGCACTGAGCTGCAGTGTGTCAAGAATGTGTGGGGAAGGCGTCACTTGGAGGCTGGGTGAAATGTCCATTTTATATTTCCTGATACAGATTTTTAAGTCAATGATAAAAGTCACCTTAAAAAGGGAATCTGCTTCTATATTAGGCTTGGACTCAGCTGTTTCTTTTCTTTTTTTTTTTTTAATGTTTTATTTATTTCTGAGAAAGAGAGAGACAGAGATAGCATGAGCAGGGGAGGGTCTGAGAGAGAGGGAGATATAGAATCTGAAGCAGGCTCCAGGCTCTGAGCTGTCAGCACAGAGCCCGGTACAGGGCTCGAACCCACGAACCGTAAGATCATGACCTGAGCTGAAGTCAGACACTTAACTGACTGAGCCACCCAGGCACCCCTGTTTCTTGATATATATCTTTGGGGGGCCGTTTTGACTGTCAGAAATTGTTGGGGAGATTCTTTGGTTATACTTTGAGATTTTCAAAATGAAATATCTAATTGACTTGTTTTCTTCAGATACTTTATTGCTTCCTTAAAAAAAAAATAAACTGTTTTTTTTTAAACGGTATTTCACTTAGGCTTATTCTTTGACCATTTATTACTTCTCTTTCTTTAGGGAATTAGCAATCATTTTTAACCCCAAATGAATTTTGTGTTTTCTGTGTCCTGCTAGGCAAAGTTAGCATATCTGAGACCTAATGATGATGGTGATTGTTTCATTTATCTTAGATTAGTGTTAATTTTCCTTGAAACCCTGGATTTCTCATAGTCTGAGAGGCAAAATCTATAGTCATTCAGATTCTTGTAGCTCTTATGTTACTTACATTCCTCCTGGACCTGTGTGAGATTATGACTTCGCATTTGTAGGGGAGGAAGAAATTACTGATCTTTCTACCCTTCTGGGTTTTCAGCTGGGGCCTGAGGGGAGAAAAAGGACCAGAGACCAGACTTGGCTGTGGCTCATAGTGTCCAGGCAGGATTCTTGAGACGTGGGTTGTAACTAACACTCCTATTGTTACTTCAAGGACTTCCTTTCATGTTTTACCACCAGACCTTTGTTCTGGTTAGTGTTCCTTCCCTCTGATAACCATATACATCCCCTCCACCCCATGTATGTTAGCAATCATCCTTCAAACATATGGCCCCCTGATACACATCAGAAGGGTCTCATGACTAATGTTTTACTAGATGGTAGTAAATAACCTTATCTTGACAGCAGCTAGCCCCTCCGGTCCTGGAAACCTAGCTTCCAAGGAGACTGAATGCTATTCCTGACCCCCACTAACCAAAAAGTACATAATCAGTTACTCCTCACAGTCCCAGTTATGATCTTTCTGCCCATGGGTGCTTTTTACAACAGAGAAGGCTAAGGAATTCTTTCTTGGCTGTTCAGTCTCCACCCCCCATCAGGGTTCTGTAACAAAAGGCAGATCCACAAGAGGAAAACAAAGAGAAGTTTTATGAACATGTTTATGTTATGTATACATAGGAGAAACCCGGGATGAGTAACTGAAAGTTTTGGTTAGAACCTGGTTTTAGCAAGGAAACGGATTTTTAGGGAAGAGACAAGATAAAGGGAAAGGACTGTGGGTCCCCAGGCCAGCAAATTGTGTGAAAAACAACTCGAAGGGAAACTAATGGCAGACATACAGGCTAGTCACCAAATGGTTCAGTATGTGGATTTCTCTTGTGCCACCTCCAGGCTGAGAAGGGACTAAAATTGTCTTTGGTGATTAACTTCTGTCCTTTTTGGTAGAGAGGGGAAGGGAGACACTTTTATAATTTTATGTCTTGCTTTTAGGCAAAGAGAAGAAAAGAAGAGAGCAGGGTATGTGGATTTGTTTGTTTGTTTATTTTTTGGAGGGCTGGTCCTTAACTGGCTTCAGTCTGAAATAATCCATAGGCAGAAGTGGCATATTTTGGGTTGACCAAATTTTGCTACCCTTCACAGCTAAGGCTATAAAGCTTGGAAATTAGACAAAGACCTTTTTTCTTTCAATGTTGCTCTTAAGAAAGATCAGTGAGAAACTACTATTAATGCATATATGAGATTTAATATCTGTGATTTGTATTTTTTTAATTAAAAAATTTTTAAAGTGTATTTATTTATTTTGAGAGAGAGCGAGCGAGCAGGGGAGGGGCAGAGAAAGAGAGGGAGAGAGAGAGAATCCCAGGCAGGTTCTACACCATCAGCAAGGAGCCCGACATGAGACTTGAACCCACGAAACATGAGATTAGGACCTGAGCCGAAACCAAGAATTGGGCGTTTAGCCGACTGAGCCACCCAGATGCTCCGACATCTGAGATTTTTCAGAGTGCAATGAAAATCACATCTCTGATTACACAAAACTAAAAACAGATCACAGAGTAAAAACAAGAGTGAAAGAGTCAAGAGAAAGGGGAGATGAAAACAGTTTAAAAATCTACTCAGAACTAGGCATGAATTTAAACTACTTTCTTGTATACCATAGTAATTAAGAGCATGAGTTTTAAGCCAGACGATTCATCTGACATCATTTCATCTGACATTTTTACTATAAGCATCTTTGGGGTCCACTAACCTTCTTTAAAAAATTGTTTTTAATGTTTATTTATTTTTGAGAGAGAGAGAGAGACAGAATACGATCAGGGGAGGGGCAGAGAGAGAGGGAGACACAGAATCCAAAGCAGGTTCCAGGCTCTGAGCTGTCAGCACAGAGTCTGATGTGGGGCTCAAACTCAAGAAACACAAGATCATGACCTGAGCTGAAGTCAGACACTTAACAGACTGAGCCACCCAGGCTTCCCCAGGGTCCAGTAACCTTCTTAAGTGTGAAATAAGTAGGAATAAAAATAAAACCTTCCTTATGGTATTTTAAGGATTAAATGAGTCAATTTAAGTATATTTAATAGTGGCCTAGGAACTATACGCATGAATATGAGCATCACATACTTTCTGCTCTTTGAGAGCACCCAGTGACTCAGGAAAGAAATATAAAGCAGTGAAAGTTAAATGTTCTAAGGCAGACAAATGGGTGGGTGGATAGATGTGAATAACAGTCCAGGGTTCTAGTCAGTAAGTGAAGAAACAGAAGCCTAAAGTGTTTGTGATTTACTTTTGATTCCTTGACTAGCAAGACTGGGACTCAGAATATACCTCAGTGAGTCCTTTCCAAGTCAAGTACTGGGGTTTTTTGTCTTCTGCAGTGTTATTTCAGCCTCTATACTTACTAGCTGTGTGAGTTTTGGGAAGTGACTCAGCCTCTCTGAGCCTTGATTTCTGTATCTATACAACAGAGCTAATCACAGTACCTGTCTCTGGAACTTGCTGTGAGTATTGACTGAGATTATGTGTAGAATGTGCTTTACAGAGTGTCTGGCCCACAGCAAGCATTCGATATACTTGACCTTTTATTACTTGTCATATAAGTATTTTATTTCATTCCAGTACTGCTTGTGGAGAGTAGATGATACACTTGGAGCCACAAAGTCAAGGTTTGTTCTATTTTTGTATACATTTTCTGTTTCTGGGTAGAGTATACAAGACAGAAACAATCAGAAATAATAAATATAGAGAGATAAATATTGCAATTTACAAGGCAGAGCCTTCCCAGAAGAAGTAATTAATTGCAAAATGACGTGACTTGTGTTTTTCCCTCTCTCTTTGAGCTTCCACGAGAGGCTATGCCATGCTTCAAAACACTGCAACATATCAGCTTCAGAAAGGAGAAGAGGGAAAAAAGAAAACAAGATTTCTGGACAGTCTGGTCTATATAAAATACCTAAGGCAGTTCCTGGCACCAAAGAGGTGTTCAGTGTTAAGTATAATGGATCTTTCATGTGATTATTGAAAATGTCTTCTATGCCTTCCTCACAAATACTTTCCCCAAACAAACTGGGTTTGTCAACACCAAGGTCGAAACAATGCCACAAGAGAGGAAATTTCTCTGTGTGGGGGAAATTTATGCTCCATCTGTGTGTCATTTGTAATAAAATGTCTAAAAATATATGCCTTGAAATGTGCAAGAGTTACATTTATCAAAACAATCTTTCTTTGTTCTTGTTTGAAAGATGATTGTGGACTGAGTGGCAGTGTCTCTAAAAAACAAATAAATTAGGGAACTCTGGGAAGGAAGACTTCCGATGAGAAAATCATGATCCTGGAGCGCCTGGATGGTTCAGTCAGTTAAGCGTCCGACTTTGGCTCAGCTCATGATCCTATGGTTCATGGGTTTGAGCCCCTCTTCGGGGTCTGTGCTGACAGCTCAGAGCCTGGAGCCTGCTTGGGATCCTGTGTCTCCCTCTCTCTCTGCCCCTCCCCTGCTCACATTCTGCTCTCTCTTTCTCAAAAGTAAGTAAACATTAAACAATATTTTTTTAAAAGGAGAGAAAAATTACAAACCAGTCTGAGGGTGCTGAGGTAGCATCCGGTGAGCTGTTCCGCTGCGGACTCAGCATGTGTTCACTAAGCCCTTTGGATGCACGCAGCCTGTTCGGGGCCCTCAAGGTAGCCAGTAAACACTGTTCAGGTTCCCACTGGAAAGACAAGGCATGCACTCAGCAGTCAGCCAAATGATACTGTCCAAAGTCAGTAAAACTCCTGTAATGAAGAATCACAGTGTAGCATGTGATTCAGGCCAAATTGAGACCTAAGGGAAGTTCTGTGAGTTCTGAGAAGAAGAAAGCTCTGAGGTCTGCAAGCATCTGGAAGGCTTCATGGAAGAGGTGAGATCTTGGGCTGAAACTTGGCAGGAGAGGTGTGAAAGAGAAGTTGCAGGGGCATAATCAGAGGTTGCTGGTGTATAGGGGGGTCAGGCAGGGTTGTGTCGGGCACTCAGGAAACCCAGTGGGGCATCGCGAGATACTCCTGTGCTCTGGTCTCAAAACATGACAGCCGGGGGCCCAGACTCCTCAGAGATAAGGCAAGAAGCACCCACCAAAGCTTAAGGGGACTCTACAAGAGAGACTGAGAAAGGAGAGGGTAGGGACCACCGGTGGCCTTAGGACCAAAGGCCGTAGCAGGAGATCAGTTTATTCCACTAACGCGCTTGTAAATTTCCCCCGGAAACTGACCGTCCAGGAAATGCAAGAATCTGACAGAGGAGTGAACCTAAGGTGCCCCTGCCAGAGCACCTCCGATCCCTTTCACTGGCTCCTGGCCTCTTCCTGTTCGCTGGAGAGGACCGTGCCTGGGTCCTGGGGCCTCACGCTCCTTCAGGGCAGCCTGTTGCTAATCCGGGGTGACCGTAACGCTCCTTTTTTGTCTTAAGACAAAACCACCACCAGTGTGCGCCTTATACTTATATCCTGCTCTCTGCGAGATCTGGCAAGAGACTGGGGCTTCAGGGAGGCCCTCCCCTGGCTTGGATTCCTCCTCTTCCCTCCTCTGCCTCCTTTCCTCCCCTCCTGGCTTCTTGTGGGAGTCCTTCCTTAACAAATCCCTTGCACTGGACTGCTCACTGCAGGGTCTGCTTCCGAAAGGGTGGATTGGATCAGGGTTTCGAGGCGTGGATAAGCAGGCTTAATTGGCCTGTGGGAACTGGACTCTCTTGGGTGCAAAAGGAGGGTATAAGAATTTGGAGACGAGTATCGAAATCCAGGTCCTGCGTGGCACCTTGCAGAAATTTAGTGAAGCTAAAGAAACTCATGATTCCTCTTTGCTGTGTATCAGGCGCAGTTGGCCACGTTCAGCTGAAACACGACGGAGTCTAAGTTCTGTGAATGCATCTTGCAATTCAGAACCTGACCGTACCAAGTGTAGGTTACGGACACTGCCCGCGTTCCTCACCCATGTCTCCTGAGGACTCAGTGATGTGGGGAACTGCTTCGGGTTGCGAGAACTTGTGGTGTCCTAAGGGCTTCCTCCGGCCAGCTAACATGCTTGGCCTGATGTCGGCTGGGCCGTAAATGCTGCGGCATTAATATCCTCAGAGCAGTTCCCGTGAGAACTGGTGCATGAAATATCCCAGATTTCTCAGTACTCCTAGTCTTTGACAAGTGTGCTACACTGCCCCCTGGAGGCTGAGGTCCAGTCTCCCATGAGGACATTCTCCTGGCGGCTGCTTCTTGCCTGTCCTTATTCTCCACACCCCTACGGATTTCCTGGGATCTTATTCCAAATCTATTTGCAATAAACCCCGGGTTAGGATCTGCTTCTGGGGGAACCCAAATTAAGACAGGCAGTTTCAACCTCAGAACATTCATAACCCCCATGAATATCTTCTGTTGGCATGCAGTTTCTTTAAAAAGGCTATTGACCTGTGGTGCCGCGCTGCAGTTTCGGAGCCCTCTCCTTTGGAAAACGTTTTAGACTCTGCAACTCATGTTTGTGAATATGGTTAGTCAGGATAAAAATTTCTTTTTCCCTTTTGACTCTGGTCTGAATAATCATGAGTGGTATTGCAAGCAGAATGTTTCAGCGGAAGAAAATCAAGGAAATTAAGAAAATCACAATCATTCCCGAAGTGGTGGGGAGCTTTTCTGCCAGTCACTGAATCAGCAAGTAGTTATCAAGTTGTGTTTATGTGCGGGGCACTGTGTGGTGCCAAGATCGTTGTACTTGTAAATTTGATTTGGGGGAATGTATCCCATAGTCATGAAAGCCAGGAGGATATTCATGTCGCTTAACTAAAAAGGAACGAAATGGATTTCGGAATGCAGCTTGCTCAGATACTGTTTCTGGAATCAGTATCTAAGGAGGAATCCCTTCCTGTCTTTGAGTGAAGAAAGGCAGTTTCCAAATACGTCCATATCCAGACTCCTAAGGTGGCTGGTTGCTGGGCGTGAGCATTGATTAGGTTTTGTGAAATGGGACACATTTTTTATTTTATTTTGTTTTACTTTATTTTATTTTTTAATGTTCATTTATTTTGAGAGAGAGAGGAAGAGTGTACACGAGTAGAGGAGGGGCAGAGAGAGGGAGACACAGAATCAGAAGCAGGCTCCAGGCTTCTGGGCTGTCAGCACTGAGCCTGATGTGAGGCTCCAACTCATGAACTGCGAGATCATGACCTGAGCTGAAGTTGGACGCTCAACCGACTGAGCCACCCAGGCACCCCAATGTGACACATTTTTAAAAAATTAAATCATTCTATTTCATATTCTGTCTCAGATATTCTTCAGCTTTTTAAAACTTGCTTTACATAAGCTTGTTTCATTTCCACAACACGATTGTGAGATGCGTGTGTCATCCCACCATCTTGTACAATTATAATGGTGCATGGTCAGTTCACCCCCTTAATAATTTCACAAGTGTTCACTGCATGTTTGTGGTGCGCCACAAACTGCCTTCTGGGAACTGGTGCCCGCTCAGTACCGCAGCTCCCCTATCAGCCCTTGCCATTAAAAATCAATAAAGAATGTAGTCTCAACTTTCAGGGAGTTTCTTGTTTATTTGCAGGGACGGGCAAAGAGGAATTTTCCAAATGGTACAGTAAGTGCTATGAAAGAAGAGAGTATGGAATGGAGGGATTTCATCCCATTCAGATTTGAGGAGGCTGAGAGAACAGTTAGGGCCAGGGTGAACCCAGAGTATGTGTCATCTAAACTTTGTGTATACACGCATTAAGGACTTTGTTAGATGGAGAGAGGGCATTGGGTGCGGAAAGAAAAACACACACAAGCATGTGGGCATGGAGAAGAGCATGGGGTGTTTAGGAACTTCAAATGTTCAATAGAGCCAGGGAGTAGAGTATGCTCAAGGCCGGCAAAAAGAAGGAGGGGAGTCAGAACGTGAAGGGCTGGCACATTCTGCTATGCAGTGTAGACCATTTGGAAAGATAAAAGGGAGAGATTGAAAACTTTTGAACAGAGTAGTAAAAAAAATCAATTTTCACTTTAGTTCGCTTTGACTGCTTGGTGGAAACTGAATTGTGGGAGAAAAGTCGGGAAGGCAGGAGACCACTTAGGGGGTAGTGCAATAGTTTTGAAGCAGTCAGGTGATTCGGCTGGCATCAGTGGAAATGGAGAGATGTGGGTAGAATTGTTAAGAGGGGAAGAGAGGCTACATGTAAAGAGTGCATGCGTGGTGGGGTGGGGGGCATGGAGAGTAAGTATATTCCATGTAGAAGAGCCCACTGGGCTGAGGAAGGAGACATGACTTAGCCTAGCTGCAGGGGTGACTAGAAGTTTCATTTCCTTTGTCGTTACTTCCGCTTGAAACCCTTAGCTACAGGATCTTTGATCACGTGTTGTTACTTCCGCTTGAAACTCTTGGCTACAAGATCTTTGATCACGTGGGACAAAACCCAGCACACCTCCTCGCCTTGGTCTAAATGTGCTGACAAGGCAAAACAGACACTTTCACATCCTGTTCTTTAGCTCATGGTTGATTAACAGAGATTAAAGCTCTCTGCTCTCCGAAGGTAGCGAGCTGGCCATATTTGGGAAAAACAACATTTCTTGTTTTGAAACATAAGGCTCACTTCTGTAGCTTGCAAAGCCATGGTGTAAAACCACCTCATTTGCAAAGGTCTATAAAAGTAGAGGTGCTCCAAAGATACTTAGACTGGGGTTGATGCTGCCATTGTGAGAGTCTCCATCATATCAGTCTCCTAACTTGTCTGGTTTTTGTCTTTGACAGTCTGACCCAGGACGGCACCTTGCCTTCAGATTCCCATCTGCTCTAGCCAGGTAATCAGGCCATTTGGAGGCTTTTCTGCTCCATTCCTGGCTGGCAACCCAGGGATCTAAAGGTGAGTCCTGATCCTGGTCCTGTGTCCCAGACTTTTGTCTGTTGGAAGCATGGTAAGAATTTGACTTTGATTTTTTTTGAGTCTTTAGTTAATTTCTGGTGACAAATTTTTTTTTTTTATTTTTGGTTTTGTAGTTAGACGAATTGGCTATCTCTGTAAGTGAATTAAATGGTTTATAGGTATTTTGTCTCCATTGAATGAGAGATGACAGAAAATCATGTTTGTTACTCTTTTCTGTTTGTTTATCCATTTTCCCCAATTTTGAATTCAAATTGACTAAGAATTTGTACCCAGTTGGAAGATAAGAGCTCTTTTTACGTGAAAAATGAGTTTTGCATTTCTTGGTTTGCCCCTGATGTATGGGCTAAAATATTGGAATAGAAGCTATAACTTTTCCAGATCTATATGCATGTTTATGTATCTATAGATATGTAGTATTTTCCTACCTCCAGATGGTATTACTAAATTAGATTATTAAAAAAACTTTTAAGGGTTTTATTCTAATCAACTTAGAGCTATCTTAGGGCATATGGGACTATTCTTGAAAATTCCAAGATACTGAAAAAATTAAATTTCTAATACTTTCAGTGTGCTCAAAATACATTCTTACAGGCAATAATTCAAATGTTCTAAGAATTTAAGTTTACATAATTTAGGTAACTTTAGCAAATGAGACTAATTTAATAGTATTGGTTTAATAAAAACAGCTAGATCTTCCGAGTTGTCAGCATTAAATATAATACAAACATATATTTTTATTTTATGCAGGCAGGTTTTTCCTCAATTTATGAAGTTTGGCTGATTTAATGTACTATCATTTCAGTTACTATATTTTAAGATTATAAAAAACGTACATTTGTATTAGTCAAATTAAATCATTATTTGGACAAACTTTACTTCAATGTAATTATATTTTGTAGTATGTCAGCTTGAAGACAGTGTCCAGAATCAATTGGTAGCTTAAGACCTTGGACCGATGCCCAATTGAGTTAATTCATGAATATTCATTACATACCTAAATCATATCTAAGTGAGATAAAATATTGAAGCATTAATTGCTACGTACAATTTCATTTTATATACTTTTGGCCTTTTACTTTTATATAATACAGAGAGGCTATCTATTTGGGTCTGTTAATGGACATGTTCATTTTTGCCACATTGAGTAGTTACAGTATAAGGGACATTTATGACTATAAAAATTATGAGACGTTGAGATGTATATTTATAAACTCTGCTAGTCTGCTAGAAAATACTGGTATATGAAAGACAGTTTGTAGTTATTTGCTAGCAAATTCTCCTTCTTTGAGCAAACTTTAGTGAGGCTCCTGTGAGCCTTCTTGTAGACTAGGCTTGACCTTGGCCTGCTGAGCCCCATTTTAGCAATGAATCCTAAGCCAGTTGATTGACAAGTGCCCCTCCTTTATATCTGATCATCTTTGATATCCGATGATCTTTGATATCTGATCAAGCTCCTTGTGCCCTGCTAGATATCTAAGTCCTTGGCGCCTGCTTTTAGTAAGAATCCTGTTAAGCCAATTTAGCAAGAACCCCCCTACTTTGGTATCTGACCAAGTTCCTCTCAGTAATTTTCTATCCACTCACCCCCTCCCTCAGCTCTTGGCTGAGATCTCCAGCTGTCGGTACTGCATGGGAATAAGACTGAGGTCTATACCAAAGCCTCTCTTCTCTACGGCAGCAGTTCTAGTAAGATCTGCCTCGCTGCTTTAATACATTCCCTAGGAATAACTCTTCTCTTACTCCATCTCCTAGTTTTCTTTATGCAACAGAAGTGGCTGTAGTGAAAACTTAGAATCGATATACGTGAATGAGACTCTAACAGGAGTAGTAGCAGCAGAAAACTTTGCATGCAAAACATGCAGGGGGTATTTTGTTAAGGAAAACAAGAGTAGCTTTGTTTTCAAGTAAAATGACTAGTTCCAGAATGAGAGACAAGTGTATGACAAGACTTGTCTGGATAGAGAAAGTTGCAGATGGTTCGTGGAAGGGAATTGTATTTCTTATAGTCAATGCCAGCTAAGGTTTATGAGCTTGTTTATAAGATTTTTCATAAGATCGTTAGTACCAAATATGCTGTTTCAAAACTAGCATTTGGTTTTCTCTCTATAAAAATGACATTTCTTTCTGGATTCTGGTTTTCTCTCAATAAGTGCTTATGAAATATATTTTTCTTTATCTTTAGAATAATCTGCCTAGAAAAAACTATTCAGGGTCTTCTTAGACTTGTTTCCTATACTTTGTATTGACTTTGTCATATCTTTAATTACTTGAGAGAACAAAGTCTTTTCACTTAAAAAGAACTGAAGTTCTTTATAGTCACGTAACTTCTATATCTACTTTTAAATTTGTATTGTCATTTTAGTGAACTAGATAACCAGCTATTATTTTTCAGTAATCCACGATCCTATTTAATCAAGTGTTTAAAACTTCTGACTACTTTTTGTATTTTACTTTCCAAAAATAAAATCCTAAATGATATCTTTTGCCAAAGAAACTGTCAAGGAAAAAAAAAGAATTAAATCTGGACCCGAGTAAGAAAAGATATTATTGCAGAGAGACTATGGCAGAGAGAGCCTCAAAGCCTAAGCCAGAGCAGTGTCAGGCAAGGGGAAGGCAAGTGAAGCTTCTGGAAGCAGAGACTCTGGGATAGGTGCCCGGGGAAAGCAGAAGAAGGATGCCATGCTAACAGCTGGTGTGTGGAATTTGCCTCACAACTTAATGAACTGCATCAAATATGGTACTCATGGAAAAGTTGAGGCAGGAAAGTTGGTTTGTGCTCGGGCACAAAAACTTGGGATTCTGGGTCTCAGATGAAGTAAACAAGCAAAAGTGCAGAAAATTTGCAGAGCTGGGACCTAGCGGTTCTCAGCAAAGCAGCCTAAACTTGTGTGAGAAGCACAAAGTTTCCTCAGCCTTGTCAGTTCCTCTCTTTGTTCAAGGTGGGCTCCGAGAAACTCCCCATGAACAATTCAAGGAGAAGGAATAACCCAATCAGCAGATGTCTGAGTGAACTAGACCTCAGGGCCACCATATTCTCAGTGAAGTCCCTAGAAGACTAGTTGAATCATTTGTTTGGAGTGCAGGCAGAGGCCAGTTGTCTCAATGTTCTTAAATGGGATGCCTAAAATTAAAAACAAAAAGATAAATGTTAGCATAAATGAATGTATTAAAGAGACAGAAGTCAAACCCTAGGAGTATCCAACCTAGTCAAATTCAGGAGGTCAGTGGATGAAATAGTTTCATTGTGCAGCACTGCTCTCTGAGTCATATCATGCTCTCAACTGTGTTGCCCAGAGCCCGGTAATCTCTCTAGGAGGGCACGCATAACCTGAGCGTTTCACCAGACTTTCTTAGTGACCCAGACATCAGCTTGTCCGGGAGCAGTCAGGTTCAAGCATGGACTGCTGGGCAGTGTTCCTTCAGATCCTGGGGGAAAAGCCCAGTGACAAAGGAACCTAGAGTCCAAATGGAGATCTGGGCAATCATGTTTTATTTCTCAGTGACTTGAAGTCAGGAAGTAGGGAGAAAAGTTGTACAGATTAATTTGAAAGGTTGTAGCCAGACATTGAAGGAACCTGGAAGAATTGAAAATTTGGTAAGGGCTGACAATCTCTCTAAAGTAAAAGATCCAGATCTGATTTCTAAGCAGGTATCAATGCTAGTTTACCCAAAGTGGGAAAGGAAGCTAATTAAGTGTCTATAAGACAAGATAGAGTTTGCATATCGATCAGCTACCTGCAATTTACAGAGGTGCAAAATAGCTCAAAGGCAATGAATAGGGTCAGAGTCGGAAAATCCAAAAGAGCATGCTACAGTTTCCCATTGAAACACAGAATGCTCTCTAGAGTCCCTTTCTCCCTCTCGACCAAAGACGATCTCAAAGGAAGATTCTTCTTCTTCACAAAATAAGGCCGGCCTCCTTGGCTGTGGCCTGGGTATTTACATAGATGCAGCAAGAATGCCATGGTACCACCTAGGTCTTATATTGGCTTCGCTGGACGTTTTCATAAAGAGTCTCAGGTTGGGCTTTTCAAGGCCTCTCGAGGCTAGGAAGCCAAGCCAAAACTTCACCATCATCTTCCACCCGCAGTACCTACTGATTTGGTGAGCATTCCTCTCTTCCCTGAGGTCCTCCAAAGATCCTAAGACTCCTGAGTCTGCCAGCAAGTGACCTTCCTTGCTCACCTATCAGGCTGCGGACCCTAGAGAGCTGGTGGCCGGGCCGGCTTTCCCCAGAGGGACTTTGTAAGCATTGGCCCATAAAGGCAACCTTAACTCCTGAAAAGGGTCTGGTCACAAGCGATGAAATGAGCATCCTTCGCAACTGTGACATTACAGGCAGAGCCAGCCTTCATTAACCAATGCTTCCAGTTATGTCCTATGAACCAGGTGGTCAGGCTCTTACTGAATCTATGCAAATAACTACAGTGCCGCAAAAACAGGAATACTCCGTGAGAGTCCCCAGGATTTGCAAGGGTGAGTCAGGGCAGAGAAGAGAAATGTTTCCTTTCTGTTTTACAAGAGCACAGTCTACTAAATTGTTAGGAGTGATAGATAGCTTGAGAGGAAAGAGAAAGCGCTTCCTTACATCCAGAAAACAGAACCCGAGAGCACCAGCACTGTTGCAAACAAAGCCCGTAATCGTGAATTATCAGCGCAGTCCGTCCTGGGTAATTAATTCCTGTTCCACTTGATCTTGGGTTAGTAGTCTCATAAATCTGTATTCTCCCCTAGAGTTCTAGAAATCCTGACATAGTCTACGAGGGTGGCCCCAAAGTTATTTAAGCAGTGCCATCAAGAGCCTTACCCAAGAGTACCTGACATAGTAGACCTCCATAGGTCTCTACGATAATCCTTTTTCATTGAAGACAGAGCACTCAGCCAGTAGGTGATTTGCAAGGGCTCTTCCAGAAGCATTGGACTAAAACATAAAACCACCTGGGGATGACAGAAAACAAAATAGCCATGGTTAGTGGATTTTTGATAGTTGTCAAAGGTGAAAGGTCTGAGCAGAGTTCACTATAAAAATAATACAATAGATAAGGAAATTTGATGGGACACTGAAAAAGTCAGTTCAATAAGTTTTAGACAAAACATGCTAATGTTTAATTAGCATGATTAATCCTGTTTTCAAAGAAGACTGGCTATTATATGTAATTTTTGAAAATGGATGAGCATAAGGATCATAAATAATGGATTTACAAAGGAAAAGATGACAAATACACTATCATAATTCTCAGACATGATGTGCTATGAACATAGATCAAGCATGTTGTTAAAATATACCAATTGTCTATCTAGATTATCAAGCAAAAAGTAAACTTATCCTGAATGAGTTTAGGAAGAACACACCTGAGTAAAATAAAAATGTGTTCTGGCAAGGCTGATAACTCAAAAGGCATAACTGTAGTTATTAAACCAAGAACATTTGAAGTAGTCCCATTTGCCAAAGATTTACCTACGTCATGTGAACCTGAATTTTAAAAGCATTTTGCTAAGTTTTTATGAGAATATTTTCCCCCTACATCGAACGTATTAGAAATTTAATTGTCTTAATTTCTGGGAATTTCAGAAATATTTAAAGTTATTAAACTCTTATTTTTATTTCTTAGCCATTCCATAAGGAGCTCCTTTAAGGGACTTTAGAATACGATGTGGTCATACCATTTGGAAGTAGGAAAATATTACACGTGCATAAAGCAACATACATACACACACATACCGATAGACACAAATAAAGAGCTTATAGATTTAAATTTTAATTTAAACATTTTAGAGCAGTTCAGATAGAAACATAAATACTCAAAGTTCACTGGTTCATGTGAAAGAGCTGACTCTAATCCCTGCCTCACTTTTACATTTTTAAGGATTGTGCTTCTGGCACATGGGGTAAATTAAAGTAACTTGCTCAGTTTAAGAGCTGAAGGAGTTTCCCGAGTATTTGTGGCAGAGCCCCTCGAGATGTACTTTATCCTGATATGTATCGAATGGAGGCTGTGGACTACGTTTTGGGAGAGCGATGGGGGAGAAACCAGAGGGCCATCTGGTGTCTCCAAAGTCCATCTGAGTGGAGAAAACATGCAGCTTATTTCCAATTAGCTTTTTGAGCTGCAGGCTTTTGTTCTTGGGGTCGCTAAGCTCCTCACAGCCCCGACAGTGGTGAGGGACTTAAATATCAGATGTCTACAGGGAGCTGAGGAGCCTGAGTGAGAAAGGGAAGGGCTGGCAAGGTGGATAGCCAGAAGAGGAGGTAGCGGTGTTGAAGAGGGAAGGACAAAGGATTCTAGGGCACCGAAGAGAAAGTTGAGGATGGAAGAAAGGAGGCAGAAGTTAGGGGAGGATGATGGGAAGGGATGGGTCTTAGAAAACACTGAGGAAGGGAAATGGCCTTTGAAGGAAGCAGTGGTCTCTGAAAACGTTTGTGGAAGAGACAGTGTTCTGTTTCTTTGTATCAAACAATAAAAGCAGTTCCATTGTTTGGATGAAATCTTGGTGTCATTGGATTCTAGAGCCCTGCTCAGAATAGGTCAGTTGAAAAGATCCTAAGTTACCCAAAGAGGCCACTGGGATTCTGAGGATCTTATTTTAGTGAAGTGTTGTCATGTTGAAGAAATTGGGTGAAGTCACTGTGTATAATGTCCGAATACATCCCCAGAGGGAAGGGGTCTGTGGAACAATGATTAGATTGACAATTTCCCATGATAACGAAAAGAATACCGGCAGGTAGAGTGCTAAGGACTCAACCCAAGGTGTGCTCTCCCAGGAGAGAGTCAGGGGCTCTAACTATACTCAGAAAAACTGGAAGAAGGCAGAGAAATAGAAGGAAAAAAAAAAGACAAAAGTGAAGAATAAAGCCAAGTCTTTGCCATGCGACAACAGACACGTGTTTGAAACACTGCACCAGGATTTAGACTCACCGCTGTGGATCCCGACTTCCCCAGCCGGGAAAGGAGCCTGCACCTGATCAGATGGCCTTGACGCCTGGGTGAAGAAAGCAAGGTCCTGTCAGAGTTACAGCATCATCCTTGTGAAAGAAAAAAATCCAATAGATGTTAGTATGAAGGCTTACATTGAGGGGGTTATTGCAATAGGAGAAGAGGAGTGTCATAGTAAGAAGAGGCTCAAAGACTAAGTCACAAATGTCTCTGGGGAGGGGTGGGCGGGCAGAGCTTTTAAATGCAGAGACGCCTGGGATAGGTAGCTATGGAGAGTAGGAGGTGGGAGGGGGGGGTGAAAACTGGTATGGGAGGGGGTTCTTGAAACAGCCTTCATCAAATGTTGTACTAACAAGGAAGTTAAGGCAGGAAGCTTTGGTTTGTGGCTAAGCACATGGGGTTGCACTTGAGAGAAGCAAACAAATTTGAGTGCAGAAAATTTACATGGGGTTGAGGGCTTTGTGATCCTGAAGTTGTGTCAAGCTCAAAGTTTGATTAACCTTGTCAGCACCTAAAATTGTTTTTTGAGATTTTGCAAAAGGTTCCCCCCAAATCACAAAGATTTGTTCTTTCACCTTGTAAAAAGAGAAATGTTGGGAACAATTAGGGTTATTGATATGTTACTAATGATGTGTTACATGGGAAATATTCTCAGATCAGAAGAAATGCTTAGACTTCCCTGAGTTAAATTTGTATGGGTAAAACATTACTAATGTAAATATTTTAACAATTGTATCCTGTGTGGGAAGGTTCTAGGCAATGATCAGTGTTTTTGCTGACCATGATATGTTTCTGTGTATCAGAGTGTTAGTGTTGCTTTGCCTGTAAAACAAAAGCAGTATTATATTAGCAATCATAATTTTAGTTATTTTTAAAAACATAATTTGGTTGCAACTTTGCTTCTTTAATGTGAATTTAGTGTATTTCCTGGCAGTAGTTTTCTACTGGGAATTCACATCATTTATCTATAAAGTTTTATTAATCTACTACTGATGTTTAGAGCCTACTTCAGATGTATTAAATCTATTTACTTGATGATCTTGACGTATTCTTGGTATCTTCTAACTTTGTGCTCGGTTTATACGGCATCTAATGTTTCAGGATTTTTATGTTATACCTGAAAATGTTTTCTCTGTGAAGATTATGTTTATTTGTTGTCATAAATTAGATGTAATCTTTTCTTCAAAAATAGGCATACATCTTTGTGTTTAAACCTAGTTTGTCAAAAACTTTTTTGGATTGACTTTATTTTGTTTTGTGTGCCATGGACACTACCAGATATGCTTGTCAATTGCATGATTCTTATAATGAACTCTTCAGATCGTTCTCTTTTGAAAATATCAGTAGGAAGTAACCACAAGACATTTCTAGTCTTTTGTCATTGACAGACAGTTTGTATGGTTTATTTTACTCCTGATGCTTCCATGAAGACCTGGAATCGGCTATAAGGCAGAATGTTCCATCTTCAACAAAGGATTGTCAAAGAGCCTGCTGAAGATTACGCCAGATACTCTTGGGTTCAGACTTCTGATCATATTGTTTAAATAACTATGAGATCATACCAGTGGACTGAGTCAGGAGTTCCAGACGTTCCAGTCAAGAAGCAGACATGTTCATGAGATCAAGTGGAACAGGAATTAATTACCCAGGACGGACTGCGCTGATAATTCACGATTACGGGCTTTGTTTGCAACAGTGCTGGTGCTCTCGGGTTCTGTTTTCTGGATGTAAGGAAGCGCTTTCTCTTTCCTCTCAAGCTATCTATCACTCCTAACAATTTAGTAGACTGTGCTCTTGTAAAACAGAAAGGAAACATTTCTCTTCTCTGCCCTGACTCACCCTTGCAAATCCTGGGGACTCTCACGGAGTATTCCTGTTTTTGCGGCACTGTAGTTATTTGCATAGATTCAGTAAGAGCCTGACCACCTGGTTCATAGGACATAACTGGAAGCATTGGTTAATGAAGGCTGGCTCTGCCTGTAATGTCACAGTTGCGAAGGATGCTCATTTCATCGCTTGTGACCAGACCCTTTTCAGGAGTTAAGGTTGCCTTTATGGGCCAATGCTTACAAAGTCCCTCTGGGGAAAGCCGGCCCGGCCACCGGCTCTCTAGGGTCCGCAGCCTGATAGGTGAGCAAGGAAGGTCACTTGCTGGCAGACTCAGGAGTCTTAGGATCTTTGGAGGACCTCAGGGAAGAGAGGAATGCTCACCAAATCAGTAGGTACTGCAGGTGGAAGATGATGGTGAAGTTTTGGCTTGGCTTCCTAGCCTCGAGAGGCCTTGAAAAGCCCAACCTGAGACTCTTTATGAAAACGTCCAGTGAAGCCAATATAAGACCTAGGTGGTACCATGGCATTCTTGCTGCATCTATGTAAATACCCAGGCCACAGCCAAGGAGGCCGGCCTTATTTTGTGAAGAAGAAGAATCTTCCTTTGAGATCGTCTTTGGTCGAGAGGGAGAAAGGGACTCTAGAGAGCATTCTGTGTTTCAATGGGAAACTGTAGCATGCTCTTTTGGATTTTCTGACTCTGACCCTATTCATTGCCTTTGAGCTATTTTGCACCTCTGTAAATTGCAGGTAGCTGATTGATATGCAAACTTTGTTTTGTCTGGTACCAAGCTTTCTGGTTCCCTGTGCAAAAACCAGTTTGATGTTTCCTTGTATCTTGGACCACATTATCTCTCCTTGCACAACTTGTCAACCCTTAACCAAATTTTCAATTCTTCCAGTTTCCTTCAATATTTGGCTATGAACTAATCTTAGCCTCTAAACAAACCTTCCCATTCTTATGCCTCCTTCTTTACTTGGAGTCACTGAGAACTACAGATTGCCAAGTTTTTACTGGGACTCTAAATTGCCTTCCCTGATCTTTGCCTCCAAGATCTGAAGAGTCACTGCAAGCTCAAGCCTAAGGACTTTTTATAAGATTAGAAGGATTCATCATCCCAGCTGACTATTCATAGTCCACATCTTTCCCTGCATAAGCTGCTGTTTGGACTACCAAGCAAGTGTGGTGACATTCCCAGGTCATTCATCCTTACTGGAGAACAACCAATGCTGTGGACACCACCAGGAATATAACTGACCTCTCATCTTCAAAAGCTTAATGAGCGGTAAGAGACTGAAAATATAAACAATGACCAGACCATATACAAAAATAGAGCTCTGACCCACAGCCTTTATAGCAATTAGTCTAAGAAGCCAAATGCAAATTATTCAAGAGCAGTCCTTAATCCAGAATCTGGTCAGTAATTAACAGCTTCTCTCATTTTTGTCCTCTAACTTATATGTCGAACGAATATATTCTAATAAATCATATAGGATGGACCACTTCTAGTTAGTCCTCTAGTTTCTACAACACAACTGCCTCCACTTAGGGTTCACCTAAGCCTTCCCATTTTCCACTCCAGAGCTTTCCATGACTCTACCTGCATTTGAGTTCCTCCCCATCTCCAGTGATGGTAGTAACTCTGTTGCTATAGCAAGCTCTGAATGAACAGCATTTGTTTGTTTTCATCTGAGTGATCTTCATTTCTTGCCACAGTGTTCTTGGAAGTTGTAACAAGATACAGTTGGTACTGATCATCACCATGGCTTCCGGTCTTAGACCAGAACCTGTTGTGTCTCACTGCTCACTGCTTGTCAAGTCTACAAGGAGGTGGTAAGTCGGCCACAAGCCTGAACTCCACTCTTTGTGTTGAGTCACTTGGTCATTTCTTCCGAGTTTTGTACCCGGGTTTTGTTATTCGTGCCCATTGGTTTGGCATCATTGGTGGAATCAAACCATTTTTTTCATCCCTTTTTGTTTGCATTTGTGTTACTGCTCTGTGGGGTTCTGTCTAAAGGTGTTATATGTCATAAGGAGAATCATACGCTAGAACACAGGCATATGCCTTCTGAGCCTAGTTTTCATGGCGGCCTCACACACTGATGAGTTTGCCATTCTTACCAGAACTGTCCCTTTGGACAAACTTTGTTGTAAGTCGCCCAGTAAAACTGGATGAAGTTCTTTCCATCTCAAGTTTTTGTCCTTAAGGCTTTTTTCCCCTATGTGATTCAGAGAGAGCCTTCTCTCTGATATTCCACATGCCAGAGAGTATATATTGTCGAGTCTGTGTTTGAAGGTGACCAATCATGAATTTGGGTTTTGAGATATGAGTTGCAGAAACATTTCATTTCTACCAGCATTGGCAGCTCTTATGGCAACATCTAAATCTGAATCGTCTTCTCTTCTGGGAAAACTCTTGTTTCGTATATCCACTCTCGTGTCAGTCCTTACTCTTGTACTTTTTTTTCCAAATGTCATAATATTCCCAAGTATGACTTAAGCCTTTAGTGGGTACTTGGGGTGCATTCAACTTCAACAAATTTGTTCATTTAAAAAGTTCCTTAGAAAAGAAAGGAATATGATTTCTCAGTACATATGGGCAGTATTTTCTGATTGGTAGGCAGAGGCCTCCAAACAAAGTTTAAATAAAAAATTACTTCACTGGAAGTTTCTTTGGCTGAAGCTATGAGGAAATTGACACACTTGAGTAACAACAAACAACAACAAACTTTCTCTAGTAAATCCTCTTCTTTCTTGTCCTTCCGCTGCTTCCCTGTATCCTGTTCTCTCTTCTCCCTCTTATCCTTTCAATCTCTTTCCTTTTTCATCCTTTCCATCTGTTTCCCCTTGTCCAGGCCCTTTCCCCATCTCTCCTAAAACCACCAAAGCCAGTTGCCTCTAAAAATCCATCCTTCCCATGTGTTAGGTCTGTAGGGACCTATAGAATCTAACTTGGCATTCAAGCTCTGATTCTTTTTTTTTTTTTTAATTTTAATGTTTTATTTATTTCTGACAGAGAGAGAGAGAGAGAGAACAGGGGAGAGTCAGAGAGAGAGGGAGACACAGAATCGGAAGCAGGCTCCAGGCTCTGGGCTGGCTGTCAGCACAGAGCCTGATGCGGGGCTCGAACCCACGAACAGTGAGATCATGACCTGAGCCAAATTCGGACACTTAACCGACTGAGCCACCCAGGTACCCCAAGCTCTAATTCTTAATTAGAGTTATAAAGATTTCTCTAAACTTAGATGAGACCAGAAAATACTCATAAAACCTTTTTAGAATTCAACTTGTATAGGGGCGCCTGGGTGGCTTAGTCGGTTAAGCGTCCTACTTTCGCTCAGGTCATGATCTCACGGTTTGTGGGTTCGAGCCCCGGGTCGGGCTCTGTGCTGACTGCCAGCTCAGAGCCTGGAGCCTGTTTCAGTCTGTGACTCCCTCTCTCTCTGACCCTCCCCTGCTCACGCTGTCTCTCTCTCTCTCCTGGAAATAAATAAAACATTTTAAAAAAATTTAAAAAAAAAGAATTCAACTTGTACACATACTGGTTGGAAACTCAGGTGCTTAATTCTGTATGGCAAAAGCTAATTGGACCTACCCAGTGAGGGACCTATAAGAACCCCCTTTTCACAATAAGCTTGAGGGTCAAAAAGAAGCTCAAAGTGTAGGGTAAAGTCTCCTGAACATGATACATGAAACATTTTGAATAAGCATTTATTGGACCATAATTCCATGATGCAATAAAAAGTAAAGAAGAAACTATGGGATATTTTTTAGGATAGGCTAGAAGATATATTCCAAAAACATGTGGGAGTGAAAGATGTTGATTGAACAGTAGTCCTTTTATCTCATTTTGTCAGTGGATATGAAACTGGGCACTTAATTCAAAGAAAGAAATTAGAAAGGGAAATATCCCCTTTATCTGAACTAAAACACCAAACATGACATTTTGAAATGGTTTTAGAATAAAAGTGAGACAAGACTTAAAACAGCTTTGGGGCCCTAAAGATCAAACAGCTAAGTAGACCACTTTCCAACCAACCATCTATTGATAAGGACACTTGTAGATATTCTAAAAAAAAAAAAAGGGTGGGGTGGGGTGGGAAATCACTGGGGAAAAAAAAGTCTCATTTTAACAAAAGAAAAACAAAAGCAAATCCCTCAATTCAGGTCAATAAGGAAGGAAAATGCATTCAATAGTCTGGATTACTTTTAAACAAAGTGAATTGTAAATATAGATGGTCATCCTCACTAATTCTTGGTAGATACGGGTACTGCTTTATGTTAAATCGTTCCTCTTTCTCAACATATTCCTCAGAGACAACATAGCCCGCAGGAGCAGGGATCTCAAATAATCTGCATCCCTTAGCTGTAACCCTTGTGTCCTTAACTGAAAAACATTCCTTTTTGCTCTGTGATGCCGCCCTTGCAAAGTTAATAAAGGGATATTTACTTTGCAAATACCCATGAGAGGAGCTATTTTTTGAAATTCCAGACAACCCCTCTATTCATAATCAAATCACATCTGCTCTGGATATAACTTTGCCTTTTCCATAATATTTAATACACACCTCTGATAAAGATCTTGGCATCATAACCAATACTTTATGGACTTAAAAAAATGCCAACATCAGAACTGGAACAGAATTAGAGGAGAACCTATTAAAATAGGTCAGATAGGGGCGCCTGGGTGGCTTAGTCGGTTAAGCGTCCAACTTTCGCTTAGGTCATGATCTCGCAGTTCCTGGGTTCGAGCCCACCATCGGGCTGTGTGCTGACTGCCAGCTCAGAGCCTGGAGCCTGTTTCAGTCTGTGACTCCCTCTCTCTCTGACCCTCCCCTACTCACGCTGTCTCTCTCTCTCTCCTAGAAATAAATAAAATAATAAAAATAAAATAAAATAAAATAAAATAAAATAGGTCAGATAGATTGTACCAAACCATTACCCTAACTTTCCCAATATCCTTTGAAGCCAGACACAAAGGAAGAGCTCAAACCTAGCTTTAAAAACCTTATATGCAAAGATCTTCCGGGGCCCCTGGGTGGCTCAGTCAGTTGCGCAGCTGACTTTGGCTCAGGTCATGATCTCACGGCTTGTGAGTTTGAGCCCCATGTCAGGTTCTGTGCTGACAGCTCAGAGCCTGGATCCTGCTTCAGATTCTGTGTCTCCCTCTCTCTCTGCCCCTCCCCCACTCATGCGCACGCTCTCTCTCTCTCTCTCTCTCTCTCTCTCAAAAATAAATTTAAAATTTAAGAAAAAGAAAAAGATCTTCTCATAGTCTATAGTAGCCCTTGTAACACTTTCATCCTGCCAAAAAAAAGAAACCAAATGTATGAAGATATAAATCGTTCAAGACTTCAAGACCATCAACAAAACCGTTCTTTTGTTTCCGTGTAGTACGCAGTTCTAATACCATCTAATCTGCCTACTGCCTTTGGCTTCACTGTAATGGATCTTTGCTTTGCCTTTTTCAGCATGCGTCCAGACCATGCCTTCCACTGAGGAGGACCACGATATCCCTGGGCAGTCATGCCTCAGGGGTGCACTGAAGCCATCTACTACTTTTACTTAGGTCTTTAATCAAGATTTCTAAGATCCAAATTTCCCTTGTGATTCAGTTCTGATATAATATAATATAATATAATATAATATAATATAATATAATATAATAATATAATAATCTCTTACTTTGTTCAGAGAACAAGGAAGCCTGTGAAAAGGATCATTTACTTACTCTCAGCCTTAGCAGAAAAGGAACATGATGCTTCAAAAGAAAAATTACAAATGTTCTGCAATACAGTCCATTATTCAGGAAATGACCTCTCTAAGAAAGGGAAACACTCTCTTGATAAATTAAAGACTGTCCAAATTTATTCTAGACTTATTTCAAGGTAACAACTGGGAAGATTTCTAGATTTAGCTGGAAATTGCAGGCAGTAGATACCAAACTTTTCTGTGATTGCGACACTTTATGAATTGTCTGAATCGTCAGTGAGAGACTCTGATCTGGGAGCCCAAATACAAATAGGTCTTGTGTACCTAAAGAAGGCCCTTCAATAGCCTCCTTCTTTAGGTATTCCTAACTAGAAAGCTATTTCACTGAATTGTGCATGAACAATTTGAATAAGCCCTTAGAGCTCCAATTCAATTTCATAGGAGTCATAAAAAACCAGTTGCTTACTATTATCTCACCCTTGACCCTATTGTAAAGGCTTTTTCCCTCTTGACTTAAGGTAATCGGTGCCATCACAAAACTTGTCAGTGCTTCTGCTGAACTACTCCTAGGCTCTCTACTTAACCTTATGGTTCCTGGTGCACCACAGACATTGCTATTGGCTGAGAACACACAACACTTTTCATCCCGCTGATTAACCTCTTAAGATACTCTGTTACTCTCTCCTCTTTACACATTACTCTTCACCCTTGAAACAAGCTGAATCCTGCCACTCTCCTGCTCCTGAAAGAATGGTAACAACATGATTATCTTACTTCAGTGAGGGAGCTATCTGTACCTTGCAGATACGCAATGCATCAAAGATCCATTGAGAAATCTCACCTAATAGTGTTTGCTGAGGGATCATGCCTCAACTGAAACTGGAGACTATCAAACCTATTAAAATTCAGATAGATCATACCAAATTACCAGCAGTAATTTAAGAAGATGGTTCTTTAGAATAGAGTCCTCTACCCGAAGTAAAATCAGCACAGGTAGCAAAACTTACTGCCTTTCCTAGAGCTTTTCAACTAGCTATCAGTCTCACAGATAATTCTTGTGAGAAAATTCTGTAAGATGTTTCGTATATATAGATACCAACAGCAGAGCTGCTTCTGGAGTAATACAAGATTCTGCGATGCCTTCCTCATAACAAAGGGGTTCTCAGCTCTCCTGGTATCCTCCAAAAAATGGACAACAAGTTATGGAATTTTTAGATGCATTCCTACTTCCTAGAGGGATTCCCACTATAAAGATTGAGGCCCATATAAAAAGAGGTAATACAGAAGTTAAAGAAAATGCTGTAGCAGATCATTATGCTAAAATTTCTGCCTTACCCAAAGTTGTGAGCCTACCTAAACCCTCAAAGGATATATCTCTGGAAGGAGTCAAAGAGGCCATTAAAAATATCAACATAGAGCATCCGATTTTGAAAAGGAAGGATCTGGTTGTATCTTTCACTCAGATAATCCCTGGAATGCTCAAGATGGCTGAGTGGTTAAACCAGATAAATTCGAATGGATATTAACTAAATATCTTCATGAAACTACTCATCACAGAACACACAAATTGATTATTATCTTAACCTTGGTGAGGACATTTTGAAAGGACAGCTGAGGTTATTTTCAGGTCATGTGTCACCTGTCAACAGCTTAATCCTGGACAATCTATAAAGGGGAGACACAGCAAGGACCTCAATGGGACTTTGAACGCCTTCAGATGGATTTTAACTGGCTTCAACTTCTATGAGATTTGGATATGTTTTAGTTACTGTACAATTATATTCAGGATGGACTTCGACATTTCTTTGCTGAAAAGCTACAGTCTTATGGTCACTAAAAAGCTGTTTGATTTTGTGTTTTCCACCTGAGGCATCTTGACTTTTATATCAAGTGATCAAGACGCACACTTAACAGACACTCTTGTGAGAAATTTCTGTAAGATGTTTCCCTTACTTATAAACTATACTGTTCTTATAACCCACAATCATCTGAAAGGGTTGAAAAGACTGATGGAAATCCTTAAATTTAAATTAACAAAACTTTCAGAAATCCTTGAGTGCTCTTGGCCAAGGGCACTCTCACTAGCTCTCATGGCTACACAGTTCACTTCCTCAAGGACACATCAATTATCCCCTATGAATTGGTAACTGCAAGATCCACACATTTGGGAATTTAATCTCTGATATTATACTCCACCCTACTGCATGATGTAATGGCAAAAAATTTACAAGGGGCTTTTGTATTACACCTAGTACTATCACCAGTGGTTCAGGGTACTTCCCCCCAAGCATTTTTTTGAATCACCTCTTTATGATCTTCAACTAGGATATTTGGTCTATTGGAAGAAACATCAGAGGAAATCTGCTGGCTTTGATCTCAATGGAAGGAACTTCATCAGGTACTATTAGCAACAAATACAACAGTGAAATGCCAGGGAGACACTGCTTGGTTTCATGTTTAACAACTAAGGAAGAAATTCAGAATTCCACACAATAACAAGGCTACTCTAATGGGGGAATTTAAATTGAGGATACTCAGAGATCTTGTAGACACAAATGATCTTTGGAAGGAAACAGCTCACCTAATACCTTTGGATCAAGCAGATGGTTTCAGACAATGAATAGTTTCTGCCCAGGGTATTGGACCAAGACCTCTGTCTGATTCCTGTTTTCTCTATCTGCTAATAGTAATTATGCTTATTTTCTATAGACCTTCGGTTGTTATTCACATATAAAGGATTTTTGTCTCCTTCCCACCCTCCCCCACCCTTATATAATGATTAGGCCAGAGCATATTCATTCTAATGCCATCATTAGACTATCTCAAACAATAGTTACTGCCTTCGGTCTTATTGACAGCTGGATATGTCATCTATCACTGTATCCCATTATAAAACCTCTGAGCAATTCCAGTCTCACCAAAGGAGACTACAAGGAATGGTCTAATGAGACTATAAGGAAGGATGTTTCTATTTGCACTTGTGTGGAAAAATGACCTTAAACAAATAAACCTGTGACTTTATCAGTGTCCATGTATGCAAAAGAACCAATTATTACAATCTATCAGTCAGATCCTGTATAATTTTAAACTTTATCTCTCACAGCCTTCTCAGGGCAATGGTCCAAATGTATGTCATCTGGAAGAAATTAACAGGAATCCAAATATGTACCCCAACAGATATAAGGCCTTAGTTTTGACCTTATGCTACGTATAACTCATTATTTCCTAGATCTCATGTGTTCCTACCAAATACCACTTTCTTTGTAACCAGGATTCCTGATTCTGTTTGTTTCAGACTAATACCTTTAAGAACAGTAGTCCAATGCTTGTTGTGGACAGAAACCCTAATTCTATAAATCACTGTGGCTAGAAATTCCCTAATTCTGTAAATCACTGTGGCTAGAAATTCCAACTCAGACATAAGTTCCAAAATGAGGCCACTCTTGATTATTCAGGACACTATCTGTAGGAATTACTGATTCATTGTTCATGATAATATTCCCATCAGTGGGAATCATACAAGTAGGAAAAGGTGTGAGAAACTTCACTAATTTGCATAACTTACTAATGATACCATCGCTTGCTTAGATCGTTGTCAACTCATTGGCATGAGTGGCGTGTCCACTCATTGGTGGACTGTTGCATTGCTGTGAAGTTCTTTTAGGATAGTCTTGGTGGTATTTGTGCTAGTGCTAATAATTCTTACTGTACTTAGATTAACAACATAGTCAGGGTGGAACAGGCTATGCCTTGCTTTAAGGAGAAAGCTATTTGGCTTTCTAAAGTTAGCCCTCATGGCCTATGATATTATTTCTCTTGACTTGGGTTGGGCATCTGGGATTTGTTTTGAAGAATTTTATAGGGACTGTTCATTGTTTTTGTTTTTTGTCATGTAGCCATTATGGTGAACTGATGCATTCTATCCAGAGTCTCAAATGTTCTCACACAGGTGCTCTCTCATCAGATGATCCCAATGATGACAAGACGACTGAAAGATCAGGAAGATCTTGCATACAATTGACTATGGAGATGACTAACAATCTCTGAGCAGCGAAGATCTGGATCATTAACTTTCTCTAAATTGGTCCGCTTCTCGCCAGTGAGTTAATGATTGAAATGAGGAACAGGGAGACTGACTATAACAGGAAAAGACCAGACTATAAGACTATAAAAATAGAGTTCTGACCCACAACCTCAGTAGCAGTGAGCCTGGCAGGCCAAATCATCATTTCTTCAGGAACTGCCCCAAATGGTCAGGTTTTGGTTAATAACTGCCTGCTTCCCTAAATTTTGTCCCTCACTTCCAATTTAAGACCAGCTATAAAAAGCCAAAATGTTCCCCTAATTATATAAGAGAACTAATAGCATGCCCTAACTCTGGTTAGTCTCATTCCAATTTCTTCATTGCCAACAGCGTCCTATCAGAGCATACCTAGTCTTTTCTTCCTTTGCATTTCACTATACAGCTGGCCCACTAAGCTCCCTGCCTTGAGTCTCTGCCAAATGTAAGTGATGGTGGCTGACTTCCTTATGGTAGCCAGCTCTGAATAAACCGTCTTTGCTTGTTCTCATTTGAGCAACCTTCGTTTAGTGATGGTGGCTGACTTCCTTATGGTAGCCAGCTCTGAATAAACAGTCTTTGCTTGTTCTCATTTGGGCAACCTTCGTTTATCTCCACAGGAGTGTTGTTTAATCAAGACTTTCTTCCACCAGCCTGTTGGAATCCACTAAACCTGTGACTCCCAAGGTTGACTCCTAGTTCTTTGCTTTAGTTTCATCTTTTTAAAGAAATATTTTATGTTTATTTATTTTTGAGAGTGAGAGAGACAGAGCACAAGTGGGGGAGGGGCAGAGAGAGAGGAAGACACAGAATCTGAAGCAGCCTCCAGGTCTGAGCTGTCAACACAGAGCCTGGCATGGGGCTCAAACCCCAAGGACTACAAGATCATGACCTGAGCCAAAGTCGGAGGCCCAACCGACTGAGCCACCCAGGCACCTCATAATTCCATCTTAAAAAAAAAAAAGTTTATTTATTTATTTTGAGAGAAAGAGAGTGTGTGCCCTGAAGGGGCAAAGAGAGAGGGAGAGAGAGAGAATCACTAGCAGTTTCCACACCATCAGTGTGGAACTGATGTGGGGCTTGAACTCATGAACTGTGACATCATGACCTGAGCCAAAATTGAGAGTCAGACACTTACCGACTGAGCCACCCAGTTGCCCTCCATCTTTTTTTTAAATGTTTGTTTTTTTTGATGTTTCAACACATGATTTCTTTTTTTTTTTTGCATTTCCTTTTATTTTTTATTTATTTTTTAATAGTTTATTGTCAAGTTGGTTTCTATATAACACCCAGTGCTCATCCCCACAAGTGCCCGCCTCCATGGGGAGGCAAACCATGAGAGACTCTTGAATGCTGAGAACAAACTGAGGACTGATGGGGGTGAGGGGAGGGGAAGGAGGTGATGTTTGCACATATAGGAGAATTAGGAGGAACTTAACGAAGGACCATGGGGGAGGAAAAGGGGGGGGGAAATAAATGTTTATTTATTTTGAGAGAGAGGGAAAGAGAGAATGCTAAGCAGGCTCCTCGCTGGCAGCACAAAGACCAAGTTGGGGCTCGAACTCACAAACCAAGAGATCATGACCTGATCCAAAATCAAGAGTCAGACACCTAACTGACTGAGCCATCCAGGTGCCCCAATTCCATCTTTTATATTAATATTTTTTTTATTTTTCATTTTGTTTCAGATGTCTGGACTTCAAGATTCTAAAACAACTGACCTTCGCTATACCCTCTCAACAGATGGTTCAGCTTATTTTATAGGAACTGCACCAACAAAAGTCCTAGACAGATCCTGCTAGGTTGATTCTGGCCTTTTAGTTGTTTAGTATGGTTTATTATATCCATTATTATTGAACAAAAGGAGGGGTTGACAATTTCGGACTTTATCTGAGCTCTGTATTCCTGGAAAACATTGATGGTTAATAAATCCCCTATCTTTTGTGTTCAGTTTCTTATTGAAAAGAGTCACCATCCTTCTTTACAGAAGACTCCCCGCCCATTCTTTTTCATGACTCCAAGAAGAGTTGTGTGTCTAGCCGTCTACAGAAAATCGATTTTTGACAAAGATGCCGGCACCATACAAAGGGAAAAGAATAATGCTTTCAACAAATGATTCTGAGACAACTGGATACAGTCACACGCAGGAGAATGAAGTTGGATTTTTACCTCACATTATATAAAAAAATAACTCAAAATGGATCAAAAATCTAAGTGTAAGAGCTAAAACTATGAAATTCTTAGAAGAGAACATAGAGGTAAATGTTCATGACATCAGATGTGGCAATGGATTTTTAGATATGACTGCAAACACAAGCAACAAGGCAAAAAACAGATAAACTGAGATTCATTAGAATAAAAATTTTGTGGAGTGCCTGTGTGGCTCAGTCAGTTAAGCATGAGATTTTGGCTCAAGTCGTGATCTCACATTTCATGGATTCGAGCACCATGTCAGGCTCTGCGCTGACAGCTTAGAACCTGGAGCCAGCTTCAGATTTTTCTCCACCTCTCTCTGCCCCTCCCCTACTCATGTTCTGTCTCTCAAAAATGAGTAAAAACGTCGCCTGGGTGGCTTAGTCGGTTAAGCGTCCGACTTTCGCTTAGGTCATGATCTTGCAGTTCGTGGGTTCAAGCCCCGCGTCGGGCTCTGTGCTGACTGTCAGCTCGGAGCCTGGAGCCTATTTCAGAGTCTGTGTCTCCCTCTCTCTGACCCTCCCCTGCTCACACTGTCTCTCTCTCTCTCCTAGAAATAAATAAAAATATTTTTTAAAAAAATGAGTAAAAACGTTAAATAATTAAAAAGTATTAAAAATATTGTGCTTCAAAAAATACTATCAAGAAAGCCATAAGACCACTTGGAGACTATAGATATATTTGAAAATTGTATATCTGATAAGGAACTTGTATCTAGAATATATAGAATTCTTACATTTCAGTAATAAAAATGACAAATAACCTAATTTAAAAAGGCAAAGGATTTCTCCAAGGAAGACATACAAATGACCGATAAGCATATGAAAATATGCCATAAATCATTAGTCATCAAGTAAATGCAAATCAAGACCACAATAAAATACTACTTCAAACCCATTAGGCTAAATCAAAATGTTAAGTTAATATCAAGTGTTGGCAAGGATGTGGAGAAACCGAAACCCCTCTAGATTGCTAGTGGGAAGGCAAAGTCACTACTACTTCAGAAAACAATCTCACACTTTCTTCAAATGATTAAATGTAGATTTACCACATGATCCAGACATTTCACTCCTAGAGATATAGCCAACAGAAATGAAAACATATGTCTGCACAAAATCTTGTACACAAATGTTTACAGCAGCCATATTCATAGTATCCAAAAGGTAGAATCAACCCAATGTCCACCAGTTGGATATGGATAAACAAAATATGATATATCCATACAATGAAATATTATTTGGCCATGAAAAGGAAAGAAGTACTGACATATGTTATAACATGGGCAAATCTTGAGCACATTATGCTAAGTAAAAGATTCCAGTGACAAAAGACCACATATTGTATTATCCATTTATATGAAATGTCCAGAATAATAAAATGTAAATAGATAGAAAATAGGTTAATTGTTGCTTACGGCTGGAAAGGTTGGTGGTGGAGAAGGGATGGGAGGTGATAGCTAAATCCTATGTGTTGTTTTTTTTTTTACTTGAGATGACAAAAATATTCTAAAATTGATTATAGCCATGGTTTCAAACCTATAAATAAAAATAATTGTATTGTACCTTTTAAATGAATGAATTTAATGGTATGTGAATTAGGTCTCAAGAGAGCTGTTAAAACACAAGAAGATAAATGATCTGTGTTTGCAGAGGTTTAGTAGCCTGTTTCCTGAGTATAGGAAGTTGGGGGCCCATTTTGAACTACCTTTGTCCCTTCGGATTCACAGAGCCAGGATTTTCACTAATACGATTCTCTTAAAAATTCTGTGGGTTTTTACAAAGTAGAGGAGAAGTTCACTCTATGCCATGAAATGGCATCCATAATTATTTTTGAGTCAGGTCTTCTAATTCTGACTGCCTAAGAGAATGCAGAGGGTCAGCACTTTTATCTTTCTGAGAGCATCTACTAGGCCCACCTTCAGTCCTTAAAGAGCTTAACAAAGGTGTTCCAGTCACTCATTGCTATACAGAAAACCATCCCAAAACCTAGTGAATTAACACGATCATGATTTTTAATATGTCTGATCATTTTGTGGGTCAGCCTGGAGATTCCCAAGCTGATTCTGCCTGCATTCACATATGTGTTGTTTCAGCTCAAGATGTGGCTCGACTGGAAGGTGCAAAATGACCTCAGTCACTAGTTTGACCATTGGTTCTGGCTTTTGGCTGAGAATCTTCAGTTTTTTCTCTACGTGGCCTCTCATCTGCCAGGAGGCTAGTTCAACAGCCTTAACAGAAGCAGAAGATGCAAGGCCTTTTAAAACTCCACCCCAGAAGTTGCATTTAATCATTTCTGCCACATTCCATTGGTCAGAGCAAGTTGTAGGCAGGTCTAGACTCAAAGAGGATGAAGAAACAGCTTCTGTAATGAGATGGGGGACAAAGGGAAAGTCACACTGCAACATATCTGTGTCTTGCTGAGTTAGGAACATTAAAAAACTTCTGCAGTCCTTACAAGGATTTTGGACTTGATCTTTTTGTCCTTGGAGCATCTCTGAAATGTACAAGTAACAGAAAATCATATGATCAGTTTGTGTTTTAGAAAGATGGCTCTGAGAGCAGTGTGCAAGATGAACTGAAGAGAGGAAAGACGGAAGTTAGGCACGGTATATTTAGAAAAATAATGAAATTGTCCACTTGGAGATGAAAAGGGCCTGAAGAGAGATGGAATGAGGAGATAGTTTATGGAAGTTCAAATCTGACTCACTGTTAGGCAAGTGTAAAGATTTTATATAGGATGACAACTCGCTATACTATGACTACATGTATATGTGATAAATATATAACCTCTCTAATAATATATATATGTGTATGTGTATTATAAAACTACATCAAGTGAAAGGAAGGGAATAATGAGCACAGAGTTTGGAATGATGACTATCTTAAATGAAGGATGTAAACTATTATAAAAGTTTGGATTTGTGATTGGGTAGTAGGCTCATATGTGCTTATTATAGTGCTACAAAAAGAGAAAGCAAAGGGAAATAGATTGTTGTAGACCAAAGGTGTAAGCATAGTGTGAGACAAGGATTGTTCTTTATATATCTGACCTATGAATAAAAATGACAATGCTAATCTGCTTTGTGGATCACCGGTAAAATGGATTAGAATGTATTATGTAGCATTCCCCCAACTTGCTTGTTCTGGAATCATTTGTCCACAGATGAAGTGTGGGAGGTGCCAAAGCACTTATTTCACAGATGAGGAAATTGAGTTTATGAGATGTAAAACAAGCCTGCTCTTCTTTCTTATTCTGTTTTCTTTCTCTCTCCATTTCTTCTTCCTTCCCTTCCTTCCTTCCTTCCTTCCTTCCTTCCTTCCTTCCTTCCTTCCTTCCTTCCTTCCTTCCTTCCTTCCCTCCCTCCCTCCATCTCTTTCTTTCTTTCTTTCTTTCACTTATTTTAATTAGCTAATAGCTAGACAATGGCATTCAGCAAATCTGAATATTTTAAAAGGTCCTGAGAATACTATAAAAGAGTACAAGCCATATTCTAGTCTCCAGAGATGTGCTGTTTAGTATGATGGCTATAAGCTACCTGTGGCTTTAAGCACTTGAAATGTGGATGGTATAACAACTAAATTTCCAATTTTATGTAATTTTAACAATTTTGTTTAACAGTTAAAATATTTTTCCAAAATATGACCATTGTTTCAGTATGACTACATTTCACTTAGTCTTGAAAAGTTCGCATCCAAAGTGATATGTGTTATAAGCATAAAACATACACTGAACCTGGAATATGGTTGGATAAACAGATTTTAGAAGCAAAATAAATTCATGTCCATTCTGTTTTGGACATGTGGAAAAGAGGATTTATTATAAAGAAAGAGTGTAAAATATTGTGTTAATAATCTTTGTATTTATTTACCTGAGAAAATGATAATTTTAACATGTTAGAATAATTAAAATTTATGATTAAAACTAATCTCACCTTTCTTACTATTTTTAATATGGCTGCCAGAAAAATTAAAATTCCATATATTGCTCTTATTTGGCAGCACTCTCCTGGAATCTTTTTATTTCTCAGGCAAAAATACAAAGCACAAACTTTGGGGATTTAAGGTGTTTTTTTTTTTTTAAGGATTATTTATTTTTGAGAGAACGAGCATGGGTGGGGGAGGAGCAGAGAGAGAGAGGGAGACACAGAATCCGAAGCAAGCTCCAGGCTCTGAGCTGTCAGCACAGAGCCCGATGCAGGGCTCGAACCCACAAGCCGCGAGATCCTGACCTGAGCCAAAATCAGAAGCTTAAACGACTGAGCCACCCAGGCATCCTACAAAGCACAAACTTTGAAAAACAGTACCTGCCTGTGACTTCATGAACATCAAAAGAGAAAAATATCCTTCTCTGGCATTCTGACTTTAAAGTTCTTAGCTGTCACTGACTCTCCCTAATGTGGGTGGTCACAGCTCAGGGTCAGCGAGGTCTATTCCCAGCACTGAAGAGAGGCTGTGGAGTAGGAAGTCAGAGGGGTCTGTTTCTCTGTGGCAGTACCATCGAGAAAGACAGCACTCATGACTGATGAGAGGCCGCTGCTTGGCTTCTCTGTTTAATCAATCTTGGCAGCCCTTTATTGCTTGCTTGGCTAAAACATGGCGGACATTATTGCTTTTAAGAACCTTTCTCTGTCAGCTCTTTGCAGGGCAGAGAATTCTCAAGGCCGCACAAATTACCTGTGGATATGCCAACGATGAAAGTGGCAAGAGTGATGGGGAGGTAGAGTAAAATAGAAATGTAAGAGCTCACAAACAACCCAAGCCTTCTCATCATGGGGTCAGGATGTCAGAGTACCGCGTGTGTCTTTGGTGTGTGAATTTGATCCTTTCAGAGAGAAGATGCATGGGGATAGCAGAAGCAGCAGTCCAGAAAGGGTGTGTGTACACACACACACAAACATATAAAACTTAAAAACTTTTGCCCTTTCAAATAAAGACCCACACCATAAATGTCTGATTTTTTCATTTAATAAACATTTACCCAATGTCGATGGTTTGGTTTTGGATGGAAGGGAGAGAGAGGAATCAAGGACAGATACTAGGTTCCTTGGCCTGAGCACCTTGGTTCTGCCATTTACTCATCGAGATGGATCCAAGGTCGAGGAGATAGAAATGAGAGCCACTGTGTACCTGTAAATTCTATAAAAATCTCTTGAGTGGTAGTCTTGTTTTGCTGGGGATTTCATGGGCTCTGGAATATGGTGGGACAAATAGGTTTCAGAAGCAAAAATGATCCATTCCATTTCAGATACATGAAAAAGAAGAAATGAGTCAGATGCAGGGATCCGAATCGTAGCCTCAGCCCCATAATCTTGCAGAGGTGCTGCCCCATTTTGCTTCTGTTTGCTCAGCTGTGAAATGAGGAGGTTGGACCGGAGCCCCAATCTCTTAGCTGCTCCCTAGATGACCAGAGATCTCAGTCTTTGCCAATATACTCTGAGCAGTACAAGATACAGCACAGTAGTTAAAAACATGGAATTGGACCTTAGCACTCCCGTTCCCCAATTCCGTGATCCCAGACACATCAACCTCTCTAACGATGGATTTCCTTGGCTGAAAAAAAAAAAAAAAAAAAAGGCTCGCAATACCTAACACCCCAAGTCATTACATAGGCTAAAGAAATTGACACCCATGAAGTACTTAGCACAATGACTCTCATCTCAAAGCTGGTCAGTGAATGTAGCTCATAATTGTTATGCCCTTTTATGTTCTTGTTATTTATCTTGCCTGATTTAGTTGATTTTACATATTTGGCTAATCTCTCTACAGATTCACAAGGACATATTTTCCCCCATGCTTGAACTAAAACATGAGATTACAAAACCCTCCACAATGAGCGGAGCTAATTATCATTCGTTCTCCGCCCTCAGAATCTGTAAGACTGTACTTGAATAGTGGAATTATCCCTGGGAGCTTTCCAAAGCATTTTCAGTACAAGATCTTTACTTATAAAAAGAGAAAATAAGTCTCCCACAAGAATACATTACTTCATTTGGAAAGCACAACAGTAATAATTGCTTTATTCACTTTATAACAATTTCACTGTCCCAAACTTCCCCACAAACACGTATCTTTTGGTCTGGAAGTCTCACTGCCAGAGAGCTTATTTATACATTTTACAAGGAGGAGGAGAGGAGTAGACGTCCATTGTGTTAAACCTTGTGCTATGCTTTTTAATTACATTTTTAACAGCCAGGCAACGTTTTGAATGCATAGACTCTTCTGACCCTTAAAAAAAAAAAAATATATATATATATATATATATTTAAAATATATATTATATATTTAAAATATATATATATTTTAGGTGTATGTAATCATTTACCTCTTAAAGTGGGTGCTGAGTGCACAGATTTCTGTTCCGTTTTTCTACACTTTTCCCTACAACTGAAATGGTTCATTAGGTTTTTGTTTTGGCAAAGGCTTCTGTTGCGTGACCTCTGCCTCACAAAGGACCTCGTTGCTTCTCGGTGCTACATTCAGACCTCATGTGCCTTATTTTGTTTTTTTCCACATATATGTATGTTTGGGGGTTAAATGCTAAATGAAGGTTTAGTGTCTACCCAGGAGGCATTTCTGGCCTGCTGGGAAGTTTCTGAGGCAACATCAGTAGTCACTCCTTCCATTAAAAACACAGAGGGAAGTTGCATGACCCAGACTGCCATTCTCCATGCTGGATCCTGGTTGGACTAAATCCTTTTGGATTCAGGAGGACCGTTTCCCATCAGGAAGGCTGGAATTAACTAACCACAGCCAGCATGTCCCCACAGAAGACAAATGCCTCTCCAGTAACAGCCCTTTCAGCCGGTAAATAGACCTGACATTTAGGCATCTATTGCTCCTTTTGCACTAATAAGTCTGACTGGAGGCCCAGAAATCATTACAGAAGTGAGAGCTTTTAATGAGCTCTAGGAGAAGAATATGGTTGAAAAAACACATTACCTGCAGTTAAGCAGCACCAAGGATGTTAATGTTAAAATTTATGAGAAAAGTGCTTGAGGAAGGCCTGAGCCATTATAAAAGCTAGGCATAATTTCTGTTTTAGAAAAAAAAAAATCAGATCATTCTTTTAAAAAAGGTCTACCCTAGAGTTTACTAAAACCTCATATTAGGTTTTATTCTCTATTTTTTTCCACCCTTTCCTTCCCACAATGGTTAAAGCTTAGGCTGAAGAATGAGCAGTGGGACCATGTTGTGAACTGATAAATGTATTCACTGGCTTATTTTTCTGCAAAAAAAAAAAAAAAAATAGTGGACGATGGTCTCCACAACCATTTTACCAACTGACTAAGGGCCATGGATTCTCATCCATTGTTTAACCCATTTGTTGTTTTTAATGATTCACTTAACAAACATTTTTCAATTCAATACTTGCAGAGTGCCTGGTAATCTGATGTGTGAAAACATCTCATTTTCCCCAGGGAATTTGAACGCACATACCATTTACTCTCTTACAGAGTGAACTTGCAGTTCAAAGCACAGATAGACCTGGGTTTGAGTTCTGGCTGTCCTGGTTGTTTAAAATTTCCTAAATGTAGGTCAACCATGCAGTGTATGGTCCACAGCAGAACACTTTTTTTTTAAGCAGAACACTTCTAAGAGACAAAAGAAGTACCATTAAGAATTGCTTTCATTATCTGTTGCTGCGGATACTACCTTAAAAGTTAGTGTCTTACAGCAGGTACTCTTACCATCTCTCATGATTCTCATGTTGACCAAGCTTGGCAAGGTGGTCCTCACTTGTAGTCTTTCATATGTTTTTTGGCTGAAGATGATGTCATCTGAAGGCTTGACTGGGCTGGATGTCCAAGATGACCTCCCCCCTACCCCCACATGACTGGCAGTTGCTGCTGGCTATTGACTAGAAACTCCACTGAGTTATCGACCTGAGCATCTCAGGCCTTTTCATGTGGCATGGGTTTCTCACAGTATGGTGGCTGGGTTCTGAGAAGGGACAGCTGCACAAACAATTGTTCTAAGAGACACAGGCGACTACTGGAAGTCTACACAAAAGTGATGCCTGTCGTGGCAGGAGGCCACATCCACAACATTCTGTGACCAAAGGAGTCATAGCACAGCCTGGAGTTAAGGGGCTGAATGCATAGACTCTATCTTTTTTTTTTTTAATTTTTTTTAATGTTTTTTATTTATTTCTGGAGAGAGAGAGACAGCGTGAGCAGGGGAGGGTCAGAGAGAGAGGGAGTCACAGACTGAAACAGGCTCCAAGCTCTGAGCTGGCAGTCAGCACAGAGCCCGACGCGAGACTCAAACCCACGAACTGCGAGATCATGACCTAAGCGAAAGTCGGACGCTTAACCGACTAAGCCACCCAGGTGCCCCAGACTCTATCTTTTAATGAAGAAATGACACTTTCAGTCAGGAGGAAATGAATGACCGTGGGTAGCCCTCTTGGAGAGAAGCTGTCTCAATGATTACACTAAAGAAAGAGATAGAGCTCAGGACTGTTCCAACAATTGGCATTCAACCTCAATCTCTTTATCTGCAAAGGAGGGTAATAATAATCTAACTCTTATTGGGTTGTAATGAGGATTAAACAAAATAATTCAGGTAAAACTGGAAGACTGTATCTGGCACAGAATGAGCAGGTCAAGAGTTCCATCTGTTATGTAGCCTCAGGGTCATCACACTGTTCTCCATTTCCATGGCCACAACCTGGCCTAGGCTCTGTCACCTCTTATGTGGTAACAAAGTTTTTGGACCAGTCTTGCTGTTTCCGTGTTCAATTCTCATCTATCTGTCTGTCCTTCAGATACTCAGTAGTTCATTTTTGCAAGTATCATTCTATCACCCTCCTCCGCTCTGACACCCTCATCAGGTCCTCACACTGTCAGAAAAGTCTAAATTTCTGTCCTGTGCCCACATACGCTGACCGCACATCCCTATAGTTGCTGTGAATGTGTGCTTCCCAGCTCCTCACCTGGCTCCGGGCTGCTCTTTCCACCAGGAGTGCCCTTTCCTAAGTCCTGCATAGCCAACTCCCTTTCCTTCAAGGTTTTTCTGGAAGCTGACAGTGTTCTCTCCTTCATCTGCATCTGCATTTCATCTGTGCCTGCCATAAGGCTCTGGAGACTTCCTACTTTGCATTATGATCATGGGAATATGTGGATGTTTCAGAACTGGAGGGAGGGAAGGGGGAAAGAGAGATTGAGGTGGAATGCTTTTGAAACAGCTAACTTTGTTTCCAGCTCTGTCATCATGTGGTTCTCTTTAAGCTAGGCTGTTCATTGAGTGCCTTGAATAAAGGATATGGCAGCAGAAAGAGGGTTTTGAGATTCAAAATCCTAAAATGTGATCAATAGAAATAACTCAAGGTGTACACAGTAACTCTGGAATATATGAGGAGAGGAGAGAGGCTTCTATCCATGGCATGAGAAAATAATTTCTCCAGGCTTTGTCAAATGGAGGGGTGCACAGACAATGTGCAAAGAGGGAGGGAACTGTGTGGCCCCAGATGAAGGCATCAGAACTGGAAGAACAGTATAGGAGGAGGAGACTCAGCAGTTGGGGAAAGCTCAGGTTCTCTTGAGTGAGCGCTGTCTTGTCCAGCTGAGGGCTACACTCATGATGCTCTCATCAGCGTCCAAAGCACAGCCAGGACAGCTGGTGGACAGATACCCAGGTCTGCCTTACCCTTTGTTTCGTTCTTGACTGAACAATTACCCTCACTGTCCTTGAGTTCTCCTTCATGCACGAGAAAGGGTCAGCCCTGGTCACCGATGGGTGGTGGATGCATGGAAAGAAATATGTATGCAACTGTATTGGTGCAAGCAGGTTCAGTGTAAGCATTTGGCTGAGACAGGGACCAATCCATCCTAGCATCGCACAATTATTGTCATGAATAATAATACATAAATACTTACGGAATGAAAGCCTATTCCTGAAGGCACAATGACATTATTTAGATTCTGCACAGGAGACTTGCCTCTCTTCTCCCATTCATTTATATAACCAATCTTTTATTTATGTTCATATACATGTATTGACATTTATTTTATGCCTGGGGTTATAATCCAATATTTCCTTGTTTTTGTTTTCTGTTTTCTTCTTTTTGCCCAAATTGTTTTAGCTTTGGCTGTTGGGAGCTTCTTCAATTCACTTTTGTGTCCCTTTGATACAACCCCATTGTTGTTTTGAGCACTTCCTTACTTTTTTGGCATAAGATTCTTTAACCTCATCTTGTATTCTTTCTGCTCAATCCTAGAATGAGCCATTTCTCCTAGGAGCTCTGGTCTCTTTCATTGAGGAATGGCATTAGAAACCAAGATCTGGACAGTAAGTGGGCTTTGTTTTTTAATTAAGGAAGGGAAGTTCTTTCCAGAAGACTCCTATTTCAATCTCAACACTGGGCTCGGAAAATAAAGTATTTGTCCCCTTACCTTCTACACTGGAGGAAGGTATAGTCTAGAATACTATTAAGGAATACTGTTAAGGAAACCAATCCAAAAGATTTGCTACCATGAGATAGCCAACCACTGCACATCCAAATTTTCAAACCAGACTACAATAAACACCTCCTTGGCTTACTTGGAATTTTGGGACACCTCATTCTTGCAAAATTTTATATTCCTGTTTCAGCCTTAAGTGCAGACTAGTAATAAACATAAATACATGTATTTGGATTTCAGCCACTTATACTAATGAGATGAGAATAACTAATGTCTGTGAAGTGCTTAGATAAACCGGGGACTACGGAAAGTATTTTGCACTCATTATCAGCTTTGATCCTCAAAAAATCCCTAGGTACCATTATCATCCTGGTGGGGGCGCAACTGACTTGGGAACATTAGTGATTTGGCTTGGGAACATTCGTGACTTGTCAAAGCTAACGGCTAACATAGTGGAGCTGAAATTTGAACCTAAGCAGCCTTTAACAAGGACCTCGGCCTCAATTACTCTGTGAATGCCTTGGCCATTTATAAGGAAAGACATCGTACATGGGCGTAGGGCATCTGCAGAGTCCGTTGCAACACACATTGCCAGATAGCCACATAGAGCACATAAAAGCTGTTACGTGCTCTAGAGGGCATGTGATATCCATATGCTTAGACTTCTCATGCCACAAGTGACTTCACCCCATCAGAACTCAGCCAGGCTCTGCTCACGTGTGAGTCACACATGTAGAGTGGTTTGTTTATGAAAGGTATGAGAACTCAGACTCCAGTCCAAGATGATACGGCAATTCATAAGCAACATAAACTGGTTGCAAAAGAAAGGGCCCATTTTTTTAATGACTACTAAGATGAGGTTATACCTACCATAAAACTGTCTGCAAGCGACAAAGAATATGACCAGAGCAGGGTACCGGGATTAGGCTATGCAGAAAATTGGCAAGTACAGGGAGAGGAAAACAAGTTATTTCATGTATGGCTTTCACTTAGGACTTCTCTCATCCAGGTAGAGCCACCCCTGACTTTATACCCTGGGGTTCAGTCCTCACTAAACCCCAAATCTGTGGAGCACCCACATCATGTATGTCTTGGTAGTTCCTTATTAATTACATGGTAATGCACTGGTATAAATGAGCACAATCGTGATTTAACAGCCCGAGTTTGAATCCTGGCCTGACCTGGTGTGTCACCTTGGGCAAGATATGTAACCTCTCCATACCTCAGATTCCCCATCTATAAAATGGAGGTGATAATGGTTGGTTCTTATCTTAGAGGATTACTGTATTATGAGAGATAATATTTTTTTAAATGTATTTAGAACACGAGTCAATTCATTTTGATATGAATTTGATTAACAAAATAGATGAATTATTTCTGTATACTTTATTTATCCTAAGGATTTATTAAAATTACTTCTTGGGTAAGTAACACTGTACTTTTTAAGTGAATCTCTTCCATCAGAATATGCCAAACATAACTTCATTTAGCCTTTGCTTGAAGATATCATCATCATCATGAATGTCATCAATCTTCAGTTTTTACATATGCAGTTCCACCAGTCTGGACCCTCCAGGGCCCCTGATCACATTCTAATCTCATCTGTTTCCTCTACTCACACTCAGTGTTTCAGAGAGTGTGGCCCCTCCTCTATTGACCCAACCCTGTTTCATCTCCATGAGATTTTAGGGAAATGCTCCTCTGTGCTTCAAATATTCTACCTTCTGTCCTTTATTCTAATGATTAAACTCTGTATGTATCAACCAAGACCCATCTCAGATGTCACCTTTCCTTTTTTTTTTTTTTTTTATTTCTAGGAGAGAGAGAGACAGCATGAGCAGGGGAGGGTCAGAGAGAGAGGGAGTCACAGACTGAAACAGGCTCCAGGCTCTGAGCTGGCAGTCAGCACAGAGCCCGACGCGGGGCTCAAACCCACGAACCGCGAGATCATGACCTAAGCGAAAGTCGGACGCTTAACCAACTAAGCCACCCGGGCGCCCCTCAAATGTCACCTTTCCTAATCTTCTTTCCTCTGGCTTTCAGGGTTAGATATATCTCCCCTGTGCTTCTATGGAAGTCTAGAAATATCCATATAATGACATTGATCACAAGTATCATAGTTCTCTGCTTTTTTTTTTTTCTATAGATATCCTCATTGGAGTTTTTAAAATTTATTTTTGAGAGATACAGAGACAGAGACAGAGAGAGAGACAGAGCAGAAGCAGGGGAGGAGCAGAGAAAGAGGGTGACGGAATCTGAAACAGGCTCCAGGCTCTGAGCTGGTAGCACAGAGCCCGACACAGGACTCAAACACGTGAACTGTGAGATCATGACTTGAGCTGAAGTCAGACACTTAACTGACGGAACCACCCAGGTGCTCCCCTCATTGGATTCTGACTTCCGTAAACTATTTTATGCTCATCTTTGCATATCCAGTGCCCATAAAAAAAATGCAATTTAATAGTCTCTCTATATATGCTTAAATGAATAAACAGACATAAAAGCACATTGAGATTTCCCTTTTATCTAAACAAAAATGAGAAAACACTGGGTCCAATAAATTGCTAGCGGTAACATATTTTATGTGCATCATTTGAAGTGATTTTTGTATTTCCATAGGCACTTATTGAGTGCCCAACTGCATGCAAGGCACTGGTTCAATTTGGAGAGCAGAGGGGGAAAAAAACATTGTTGTATTCTTTTCTATGGAAGGAAGATTCTACCTCTTACCAGTTAGTTCCTTGCTCCTCTCCAAGAATGAAGGAATTGCTTCTTCAATTGGAGTCTATAATTTATCTGTCTTTCTATCCCATGACTCAAAGTAAGGAGGGAATCAGAAGGTCCCACCTAAATGTCAAATTTGATATATACACTTTAGTCTAATTTTTACTAGAACTTTGCTCTAAGAATGGCACTGTGTTATGCCACTAAATAAAGTAGTACTTTGTTTAGTAGTACTTTGATTAGCCATGTGACTATGGCTCTTTATATATAGCTCTCCAAGAAATTGGCTTTGATAGGGGTGGAGGTTTGGGAGCCTGGAGAGAGGGTGGAAGAAGTAGAGATAAATTATGCAGCAAGATTCAGGCTTTTCTGTGTTTCCAGCTGTACCATAAAAAAAAAAAACTACTAAAATTCATTCCTTCATGATAGAAAAGACACATGAACCAAAATAATCTCATCTTTGCCCTCTAAAGATTGCAATTTCATGACCTTATGAGATCTATGTGAGTGAGAAGAGCTGGTATATTAGTTTCCTAGAGCTGCCGTAATAAGTACCACAGCTTGGATAGCTTAAAACAACCGAAATGTATTGTCTCAGAATATAGGAGACCAGAAGTCTAAAATCAAGGTGTGAAAAGGTTTGGTTCCTTCAGAGGATGGTAATGGAGAATCTGCGCCATGCCTCTCTCTTAATTTCTGGTTATCTTCCATTGCTGGCATTCCTTGGTTGTAGATGCACCATCCTGGTCTTCACAGGGGTGTCACATGGCATTCTCCTTTGTGTGTGTCAGTGTCTTTCTGTGTTCTCTCTTCTAAGAACACCAGTCATTAGATTGAGGACCCAATCCAAACTCAGGATGATTTAATTTTGAGATTAATTACATCTGCAAAGACCCTATTTCTTTTTCTTTCTCAGTTTCAAGTTTTTATTTAAATTCCAGTTAGATAACGAACAGGGTAATATTAGTTTCAGGACTAGAATTTAGTGATTCATCACTTACGTACAACACCCAATGCTCATCACAACAAATGCCCTCCTTAGTACTCAGTCATCACCCATCTAACCGCCCACTCTCACCCTGCACCTTCCCTCCATCAACCCTCAGTTTGTCCTCCATAGTTAAGAGTCTGTTTTATGGTTGCCTCTCTCTTTCTCTTCCATGTTCGTCTGTTTTGTTTCTTAAATTCCACATATGAGTGAAATCATATGATATTTGTCTTTCTCTGACTGACTTATTTTGCTTAGCATAATACACTCTAGTTCCATTCACATTATTGTAAATGGCAAGATTCCATTCTTTTTCATGGCTGAGTAATATTCCTGTGTGTGTGTGTGTGTGTGTGTGTGTGTGTGTGTGTGTGTGTGTGTAATATATATATATATACCAACTTCTTTATCCATTTATCAGTGGATGGACATCATTTGAGCTCCTTGTATAGTTTGGCTGTTGTTAATAATGCTGCTATAAACTTTGAAGTACATATATTTCTTCAAATCAGTATTTTTGTATCCTTTGGGTAAATATCTAGTAATGCAATTGCTGGATCTGTAGGGTAGTTCTATTTTTAACCTTTTGAGGAACTCCCATGTTGTTTTCCAGAGGGGCTGCACCAGTTTGTATTCCCACCAACAGTATAACAGGGTTCCCCTTTCTCTGCATCTTCACCAGCATCTGTTGTTTCCTGTGTTGTCAATTTTAACCATTCTGACAGGTGTAAGGCCGTATCTCATCATGCCTTTGATGTGTACTTCTCTGATGATGAGTGACATTGAGCATCTTTTCATATGTCTATTAGCTATCTGTATATAAAGACCCTATTTCAAATAAGGTCACACTGTGAGGTTCTGGGTGAGCATGAACTTCTAGGGGACACTCATCAACCCACCACAGTTTCTTAAGACAAATGATAAAAAATGGTGTTACACCTATGTTGTCTGTGAAAGAGACATTGATCTGGAAATCAGTAGATGTGCCGAAAACAAGCTGTGCAACTGAATAATTAAATTAAACCCTCATTCTCTGGGTTTTGGTTACCCAATCAGTGAAATAGGATATATTCATTTACTATTTATTTTTAATGTTTTTTATTTTATTTATTTTAATGTTTATTTTTGAGAGACAGAGAGAGACAGAGCATGAGCAGGGAAGGGGCAGAGAGAGAGGGCGACACAGAATCTGAAGCAGGCTCAACACTCTGAGCTGTCAGCACAGAGCCGGATGTGGGGTTGGAACCCACAGACTGCGAGACCATGACCTAAGCCGAAGTCGGACACTTAACCAACTGAGCCACCCAAGCGCCCCAATGTTCATTTTATTTTTGAAAGACTGAGAGAGTGTGAGCAGGGGAGGTGCAAAGAGAGAGGGACTTACAGAATCTGAAACAGACTCTAGGCTCTGTGCTGACCAATGGAACCACCCAGACACCCCAGTGAAATCAGATGTTTAAACCAGGATCTCAAGTTTGAGAGGCTCTAAAGACTCATGCAGGGTATCCTTTCCCACAATAATCTTCATATCACTCCACATTTGACTGTCCCTAAGGTCCCTTATTAAATCTTATTTTCTGTAACCTCTTACGTAGATTCCCAACAAGAGTCTCAATCTAATGCCTCCTCATTAAGTTTCTCGCATTCTATTACTAGGGTAGCCATACAACATAGCCTTTTTATTGGACACATTTGAGAGTAAATGATATTAAAAATTACTGTGACAAATTACATGGAGACTATAGGTCAAGATTGGAACTGTCTCAGGCAAACGGGGTCATGTTATTTATCTATTAAAACTGTTCTGCGATTCGTCACTCCAACTTAATTGTAAATTACTATGCTTCATGATAGCTTAGATCAAGAATGGTGAGATTCATGCCATGACCAAAATTACCAGTTAACCGTAAAGGGTTTTTTTTGCCTGTTGTTAAATCTTAACTAACTTGAGAATCCTTCTCAACACAATGTTCCAGGTAAGCACTATCAAAGAATAGAACATAACAAACAACATGAAAGCTATTTTCTACACCTGACCGTGAGAATTACCAGTTTTTCTCTATGTAAGTGTGCTACTTACTAAACATTAAAACCTTAATTTTTAAGAGTGCAATTCTAAAAATTAAGATTCCACACGTTTAGTGGAATCATATGTTAGGAGGGAGTAGCCAACTAGAGGCTTTACAAAATACGTAAAAAAAAAAAAAAGATAAACTAAAGAAAAATATGTTCTATGTAGATAAAAATGATTCTCATAACTGCTTTATTTCTGTACTTTTTATTTGTATTTTCAAGAGGATTTGAGGAAAGAATTTACAAAAAACAATAACAATTTAGTTCCTTTCTACACCTGCTGAATTAGAATGGAACACGACAGTGGCCCACATGAGATAAAATTGATTTCATGTTGACTGTTTGCTGGGAAGGGAAGAGATGAGCAGCAAGTCCCCAACCCATTTACTCCTCTTATGGAGGTAGTGGGGGAGGGGCAATTGGGAAGAGACATTCCTGAGAAAGAAGCCTTGTGTCACAGTCTAATCACCTCTTAACCTACTAATCTTAGACCTCCTTTCAATCAGACAATGACTTCTGCTAGCAGGAGAGTACTTATCTAAGGAATGCTTTTAGTAGAATGTGCCTGGTTGTCTAGGTTTGTTTATAGCAAACAAATCTGGGATGCATGGATTCATGAGAGGTGCCTCCCTGAAAGAGGTTGGATAAACTAAGTAACTCTCAAGAGCATAAAATGAAGAAGCTTCAAGAGTTAGTGACATTTACTTAGAAACCACATCTGTTAACCTGGGCCATAACCCATCTCATGTAGGTAGAAAGCCCCTCGGGAGCACCACTGGGGAGCCTGGCCGTTCCCTGCTTTGCCTGTGTTTTTGTGACGATTTATATTTTGAGCACATTAATAAGGCCTGGTAGTGGATAAAATCTCTGATTCTTGAGTCTCATTACACGGTTTGATCTTTTGTTGGGTTGTCTCAGCCTCCTACAATGGACAGTACCTACTCTCCTTTAAATTTAATTTTTTTTAGTGAATATTTCTAAGGGGGAATTCTTATGAAAGTGAGAAACTATGGCCAGCTTCATTTTTGTTTCTCTTCTGGTAACAGATTGAGGAACCTGGAATAGACCTAAAGACAGACATGGTTTCAACTACCCAATTTGTTGAGGGCTAAGGCAAATAGTGGAAAAATTGTCAATGTTGGTGATGTTTGTGAATTCTTGAGCATATAGAGAGCATATTCAATTTTTTTTTTGTTTAACACAGCCATCGGATATAAATCATAGCTTCTTGCTTTTGCTCCCAGTGCAAAATGACAAAAACGCTATATAAATAAACCAATCTGTAAACATGATGCTCACAAAAGATTCATTGATGTGCTAGGAACCATGAGAAAACTCTGAACGACATAAAATAGCCAACGTAGAACTGAAAATGGAAGCCACAGTGGAAAACACCATAGGATGTCTGATAACAGAATTGAGGTTGGCAGCAAAAAGTTTGCACACTTGGGAGTGACCTCGACTCAGAGTGAGAAGCAACTCAATGGCAACCAGCAAAGTGATGCACTGGGTTTGCCCATAGGAATTGCTTGGCACTTGACCGTACAGCCATATAACCTCAGCTGGATGTCTGCCTGCAGGTGCAAGAAAAGGGTGTGGGAGCTTGTGTCACACATAAGAGACAATACCCTGGATGACGCCACTCCAAAGGGATGGTTGGCTGTCACTCTCGGACATCTAGCGTTCTTGGTGAAGGGAGCCTCAGACTTAACATTCTGTGGTTATTTCCAGCCGACACTGCACAGAGATGCATCAGACAGTCTGACAGGAAACTTCACTTACAAATATTAACATACAACTGGGAATCACGAAACATCTGGTGAAAAACAACACTCGAGGAAAAGAGAGAAGGAGCCTGAGCTTAGGAGATCCAACGATTTTGTGTGTTAGTCAGATGTGCTCTCTCAGAGCTACAGTTATGAGGAAAGATCCCCAGTGGAGACTTCTAAAGGAGAAACAGTCTCCTTAGAATAATGTGGGACACATTCTGATCCTTTGGTTTGTCATTCATGCCCTTGGCTCACAGAGGCATGACTATCTCAGACTACACTAGAGCCCAATAAGAAAAGAAGACAAAACAAAAGAAAACAAATTCCGTAGCAATTAGGCCACTACACAGCCTGGCTAACATCATGAGTGTTAACATCCACTTGTTAACTCAGTGTTACCACATGAGTGGTAACATCATTTTGACAAGACTTTGATGTCATTAAGATCTTCCTTGGTTCTGGAGGGAAAATTGGGGTGATTGTTACAGAGGTCACAGAAAACTATGTTTTCTCAGTGGATGTAGTGGTCCCCAAATGGGTCAAAATTGTTTATGCATCTGAAGAGTTCTTGAGATTAAAAAAAAAAAAGTATGCAAAGAGATTTTCTTTTCCTTGACATTGGAAGGCAAGAAAATTTGTGAAGAAGGTTACCAACCAACCTCAAAATGTCATGTATAAATAATGCTTCTGAACCTCCCAAGGAGAAAAACTCCAGGCAAGAAAAGAATTACAAAGATTCAGGAACTACACTGCTCATCTGTATCATTCAGTGTTTTTTTTTTTTTCTGGCTAAGGCAGGAAATTCCTTTATTGGGGCACAGAGGAGAAAAAAAAGGGTTCTTCAGTGTTTAGTTAAGCATCACCTTAAGAAAAATATTTTTGAAAACATAAATTTCTTTATTGAAATTAATTAGGGTAGACAGATTAAAAATATTTTCTTTAACCTAAAGGAGAAGGAGAAACCAAAACAAAAATTACACATTTTAAAATGTTGTAGTTTAAATTCTGCTTGGCTTTTCCTTATCCTGTTTTATTTTGAGAAATTTACTTAATTCCCTGAGGCTTTCTGTATTCATTAATAAAAGAGGGATCATATGGACCCAGTATGGTTTTGAAAAATAATTATAAACTAATACATATTTATTTTGTAAGATAAAATGGAATAATGAAAGTCCAAATCTATAAAATTGTATGTCCACCATCTTTTTCCATCAGAATCAAGTTTAATCACCTAACATTTAATGTAGTACCCTGCTCATGCTACATGTTCTATCACTATTTGTTTTATGAATAAATAACTAGTCTTATGTCTCTGAATTGGAGCAGTAGATAGACACCAAACTGTGGATGGTTTTGAATCCCACACTGAAAAGCTCTTACTTTGATCTGAGAAATGTTTTTATCAGATTCAATACGATCATGTGGAATTTGGAGCTGAGTGTTGGAATTAGTGCTAGGTGATCTGAATGGAAACTAAGCAAACCAAGCTGGTGAGGCAAGTTAGGTGGATTCCACAATAGTTCAAAAGATATTATCTTCTTAACTGCATTTCTGTGTGCTTCATCGCCACTAATGATGTGTTGTAATGAAGGGAAAAAGGAGGAGGTAAGAGCATCAGAAAGAGAGCAAAGAATGGAATCTCAATTATTTGTTGACATCTTAAGATGTGCATGATTCATTCTGGCTGATTCCAAGTATCTGGATAGTTTCTCATCCTACTGACAAAACAAGCCTATAATCTGGACACTGATGTCCAGTATCCTTCCTAGTGAGGGAATTGAGGCTATCAATGATTAAATACCTTTGGAACCTCCCCCAGCTACTGAGTATTACAGTGATTTTCAAACCAAGGTTTATATGACTCCAAAGTCTCCTTTTCATCTGTTAAACCATATCTCCATTCCAGCGAGGAAAAAAATAATGTCAAACTTCTTAGTATTATACTCAGGGCTTCCCACACTGTGCAGTACTGGGATGACAATGAAAAACCAACCATGACCTTCAAAGGACTTTTTTTCTTAAATAAACCTGTCTCTGCTCCTTATCCCTTCCCTTTGCTGATGTCTACTTTCCTTTCTTTCTAACATTTTGTATGCATATAAATGTATTTTTATATTTGAGTATTATATACAAATATATTTAATTGTTACATAATTGACATATAATATTATATTAGTTTCAGGTGCACAACATGATGATTCAACCTTTGTATATATTGCAAGATGGTCACTGCATTAAATCTAGTTCACATTCATCGCCACACATGGTTACACATTTCTTTTGTGTACTTTATATATTATCATCATAAAATCTTTGGTGCCTGGAAAAGAACCTGATGATTTTCAGCAGAATTATGTTGATTGACTTTTCTCCAGTAACCTGAGAGCATCCTTTCAAACCTCCTTCTCTGAAAGCCTGAGATTTTCAGGCAGCCATAGGTATGGAATCCCAGTCAGCAATGAAGCAGGATTGAACAGATTTTTTTAATGTTAATTTAATTTTAAAAAGTTAATGTTTTTATTTATTTTGAGACAGGGAGAGAGAGAGAGAGAGAGCTGGGGAGGGGAAGAGAGAGAGAGACACACAGATCTGAAGCAGGTTCCAGGCTCTGAGTTATCAGCACAGAACCTGATGCAGGGCTCGAAGTCACAAACCGTGAGATCATGACTTGAGCCAAAGTCAGACACCTAAATGACTGAGCTACCCAGGTGCCACAATGTTTATTTATTTTTGAGAGAGGGAGAGCATGTGTGCACATGACAGAGCATGAGCGGAGAGGGGCAGGGAGAGAAGGAGACACAGAATCCGAAGCAAGCTCCAGGCTCTGAGCTGTCATCACACAACCTGATGCAGGGCTCAAACTCACGATCCAGGAGATCATGACCTGAGCCGAAGTCAGACGCTTAACTGACTGAGCCACTCAGAAGCCCCCGAACAGATAATTCTTGAGAGAACAACCCTGTTTCTTCTAACCTCAGGCTCCAAGGTCAACCATGGAATCAGTCTTCTAATTCCCTCCTTCACTTGCCTCCTCTTTCTCCAAAGAAGCTAGAGACCTCTTTAAGAGCATATAGAAGTGAATTGGTTCTTTCTGCAGATCAAATTATCTGGATAAGTTCATGGGGCAATATATGAATGGAAGTGACAGATAATAACCAAGAACACTGGATTATAATAAAAACAGAAGACATTAAATGAAAAAAGCACCTAATAACTAGAAACGTGGAATAACCTTCTATACGCGGTTGACAGCATCTTTTCTTCTGGAGTCAAAATAGAACAGAACAAATCACCAAAGAGCTTCCATGTAAGGCAGCTCTGAGTGTCACACTGGCAAATATGTTGACCTCTTCAGTTCCCTAACTTTAATGGCTCCAAGAGCGAACATACCCCATTGCCTCGCTGAAAAAGAGATGTCTCTTAATAATATTACTGAATGCTGACCTTTTCAAGAAAAAGAAGCCCAGACAGTTATTAATTTTTTAAAAAAAGAAGAGTGACTGCAATGTCAGCTCAGATTTGAACCTGGAGATCAAACACCCAGTTTCAAGGCTGTGACAAAAGTTCCCTCAAACATGTGCAAGTTCAGTGTATGCTTAACAGGAAAACAACTTCCTTCTGGTATCAGTGCTCAGATTTGTTACACTGGCAGGAATAGTCATGAAGATTTCAATTCCATAATTTGTGTTTGCTGTCATCTTCACTGACACCTGGTATACTAAAAATGTTATTAGATGTTGTGTTTTGAATTTAGAAAGAAAAACGCATGTAAAATTTCCATATGGTGTATTACACTTTGAAATATACTATGTACTACAAATGGATAAGGTATTCTTTTTATTTTTAAAAAAAATTTAAAGTGTATTTACTTATTTTGAGAGAGAGAGAGAAAGTGAGCACAGGAGGGGCAGAGAGAGAGGGGGAGAGAGAGAATTCCAAGCAGGCTCCATGCTGCCAGCACAGAGCCCAGTGTGGACCTCAAACTCACGAACTGTGAGGTCATGACCTGAACCGAAACTGAGAGTTGGACACTTAACCAACTGAGCCACGCAGGCGCCCCTAAGCTATTATTTTTTAATGGAGGGAGGACTAAAGTATATAATGTGTGTTGTGTCTGCTCTGTAAAGACTGTCCTGGTCTGAGAGATGGGTGTTTTTAGTTTTGATCCACGCCCAGCCAAGATTAGAGTTAGCTGTGTGATTTGAGGCAGATCAGTTCACTTTTTTTGATCTCAGATTCCTGATTTGTAAAATTAGGGCCCTCTCATCTTAGAGCCTGTGGGAGGCTAAATAATGGTCCTCAAAAGAAGTCTGTATTCTAATTTCCAGAATCTTCATATGGTAGGCTCCATGGAAAGGGGGATTAGGGTTGCAGGCGAAACTAAGGTTGCTACTCTGCAGACCTTGAGACGGGAGAAGTAGCTTGGATTATTGGGGTAGGTCCAATGTAATCACAACAGCTCTTATGTGTGGAAGAAGGAAGCAGAAAAGAGACAACCAGAGAAAAGACAGTGTGAGAAGGACGCCCAACCTTGCTGGCTTCAAAGTAGGAGGAAAGGGACAGAAATCAGGACTGTGGGTGGCTTGCAGTAGCTGGAAAAGGCAAGGACAGGGATTCTCCCCTAGAGCTTCCAGAAGGAACGTAGCTCTGAGGACACTTGATTAGTCTGCCTTCTCCTTTCATGCTTCTGCTCCCCAGAACTATAATGCAGGTGTGTTGTTTTAAGCTATTAAGTTTATAGTAATTTGTTACAATAGCAATTTAGAGCCCTTTCAGGGCCAATTGTTAGGTAGCTGATATTAAGTTTTGTGGGTGAGCATCTGGGAATCCCAGCTTTCACCATTCATTTCCTTACACTGACTGGCAGATCTACACTCACAAGGGCTAATTGGCAAGCTGTGCAATTAGGAAGATGTGTGATAGCCTTCAATTTAGGGGAAGTAAATTAACTTTGGGCGGGCAGTTAGGGCTTAAAAACAAAGTGGCATCCTGGCACTTTTCCACAGTCACTGCCAAGCCAAAGAGAAGTGGTTTGCTCTAAAGATCCAGGCCTCGTGTGGGTGTGCAGATGGCAGAAAGTACAAAAGAGAAAAGGAGAACTTTCTTGATTTTTAACCGTATCATTAGTAAATAATGACTGACTCGCATCTTATTTTCCAAACCCTATGCCACTAAGTGTTTCCTTTTATCTCATTGTATTGGCTAATAATGCCTTCAATGTTCTGTTAAATAATAGGGATGATGGTGGACAATCTTGTAGTTTTCCTAACTTTAGTGGAAAAGATGATACAGCCTATAGTGTTTCCCATTAAATATGATGTCAGTTTGGGGGCCAAGGTACTTATTATTATGTTAAAGGTGTGTCTATCAATTTGTATTTTATTTAATGTTTGAACATGAATGGGTGGTGAGTTTTGTCAAATATATTTATCATCAATGGGGGTGTTGCAAAATTTGTCTACATATATTAATATGATAGACTGCATTCATCAATTTCTAATGAGGTTTATCATTTAGAAGTGTGCTAGAAGACAAAGAAACAAATAAAATGTACTGTATGTCACATGGTGATTGATTCTGGAAATGGAGGTGGATCATGGCTTGCAGGCAGGAAAAATTAGAGATGCAAATACTTCATGTGCAATAAATGCTAAACTCATTCATTCCTTTATTTACTCAATAAATGTTTGAAGATCCACATTTTTTGAACATCCACATTCATTAAATTTATATTCAACAGACGTTTTGAGTACTCTGGAATACCTCGACTGTGCCAGGGATGTAATTTACAAACAGGAATAAGATAAAATGTCTGCCTTCAAGGGCTCACTGGGTTGTGAGGAAGGGCCCATTTGAAGGAACAACTATCTGGGATAGGTTTCAAAACCAATAGGAAAGAGATTCATACCACCTTTCCATGCAGGAATATTCCCAGACTGTCAAAATTCACTACCTTTTGTCGCTCTGATTGGAGATTTGTTCAGGATAGCCAGAGAGGAGATTAACTGATCCAGAAGTTACATGCCTTTAAAGATAAGGAAAGATATGTTTGTTTGTTTGTTCACCAAAACATGTTAGTCACATATTAGTCCTGTCTTCTTTTATTTCTTACATTTTTTTTCAATGTTTATTTATTTTTGAGAGAGAGAGAGAGAGGATAGAGCACAAACAGGGAAGGGGCAAAGAGAGTGAGACAGAGTCCAGGCTCTGAGCTGTCAGCACAGAGCCTGACATGGGGCTCGAACCCACAAAGCATGGGATCATGACCTGAGCCAAAGTCAGATGCTTAACTGACTGAGCCACCCAGGCACCCCTAGTCTTGTCTTCTTCACGTCCTCCAATGTCTGTTCTGGAGCTGTGCTAGACATTTGCTTTGACTGCGCTACTGTTTAGCTGTGTACATTTCTTAGGGGAAGATGGAAAGAATTGTAATCCATTTTCTAAATCTATGGAATGTGTTTCCACAAATTCAGCCTCGAGGGAAGATTCATAGACATCTACATTCAGTAATTTGTGACCTACTGGCACTGGTTTATAGGAACTAGGTGCTTTTTTTTTTTTTTCAAATAGTTTATTGTCAAATTAGTTTCCACATAACACTCAGTGCTCATCCCCACAAGTGTCCTCCTCCATGCCCATCCCCACCTCCCCCCACATCCATCAGTCCTCAGTTTTTGTCAGCATTCAAGAGTCAATAGCTAAAACATGGAAAGAGCCTAAGTGTCCATCAACAGATGAATGGATCAGGAACCAGGTGCTTTCTATGTTAAAGGAAAACAACACTAATGGTCTTCCTGGTCAGTTGACAGTATTCATTGTTTTTCCTTTCTAAACAGGTAGTGCAAATCTATACATTCATTTAACACCTTTCCAAAAGATGAGCAAGTCATTTCTCTCCCATTTTTTAGGAAGGCACCAAAATAATCTATTTTCTGTGTTGGACTTAAAGAAGGCTGCCTTTCATGGACATTCACACACTGACATCCGGCCAGTCACTTGTAGGGGTTACTTTGCCTTGTTATTGGCTCTCACTGCCTTTCTGACTCTTTTTTTCAGCAGAATTGACTCAAAGTATGAGCTTTACCCCTCCCCAGCTTTACTATCCCTCTCATAGTTGACACCTACCATGAGCAATATGTCCTTTCAGTTAAGGTTTCTCTTTTTCAATTTCTTTTTTAAAACGGCAAATAGCTAGCAGCCCCTCATAAAGGAGGTCCCAAGTTTCCATTGAAAAGATCAAGAAATAGAAGAAAAAGATGAGAAAACCAAGGTTAGGTGACCTAGATGGAAGAACATTAACCATTGTAGGTCATTCTGTCTCGTGGACCTTCTGCTGATCTCCTCTTATAAACGAGCACCTGCTTAAAAACGTAGGGGTTAACTCATTGCACTATACCTATCAACCAGCATTGTGCATCGCTACTTCTATACGACATTTATTAACTCCTCCTTCCTTATGAAGCATCAACTATGTGCTATGTAATCTAGGTGGTGCAGATAAAGCAGGTAGTAAGACTAAAGAAATAAACCATGCCTTTGCGGTGGTTGCATTCTACTTCTGGGATAACACAACAAATAAAAAATAAAAGATAATGTCAGCGCTGTGAGGAAAAATAAAGATGATAAGGGGGGAAAGGAAATGCTGAGAGTTAGTCTTTTTATTTAAGGCCATCAGTGGATTTCTGAGGGTGTGAGTATGGGGATGTTTCTAGAAGATGGTGCAGCAAATCATAGATCCTTGAGGTGGGGGGTTGGTTGAGACATTTGCGAAACAGCAATAAAGAAAGGATAAGGTTGGTAGGATTGAGATCAAAGAGGCACAGACAGCTGGGTTGTAGGGACTTGAGAGGGTGAGAGTTCGTTGTAAGGACTTGACATTTACTTTAAGTGAGATAGGGAGCCACTGGAGAGTGTTGAGGAGAATGTTAAAATCCCGCTTACCTTTTCCAGTGATAAAGGTGTGATGTAAATCCCAGCTGCTGTGTGATAAAGGAAGAGCAGAGAGATGCGCAAGAACAGAAGCAAAGAGGCCAGCCAGGGCACTGTTCCTACATGGAGCATGATGGCGGCTGGGATAGCAAGCATGGTAGTGAGAGAGCCTCAGACTTTAGAAACATCTTTAAGGGTTAAACCAGCACTTAGATGAAGGAAAATGTCATTGTTATGAACTGAATTGTGTCCTCCCAAAAGTCATGTGTTGAAGCCCTAACCTAACCCCCACTGTGTGACTGTACTGGAGATAGGGCCTTTAAGAAGCTGATTAAGGCCAGCTAATGAGGTCATAAGAGGCTGGTGTCCTTTGAAAAGAAGAAAAATCTTTGTTTCTGCCACATGTGGACACAGCGAGAATGCGGCTGTCCGTAAGCCAGAAAGGCCTTCACCAGAAATCAAATCATTTGACATTTGGACTTCCCAGCCTCCGGAACTGTGAGAGATAAACTTCCATCATTTAAGCTACCTAGTCTATGATATTTTGTTATGGTAACCCGAGTAGATGAATTTAGTCATTAACCAAGTATTTTTTGGGTCAGATATGCGGGAGAAAATAGTTGAGATGCATACGGTTTGATACGCTTATCGGCTATTAAAATAAATATATTGTACAGGCAGTTGGATAAATGACTCTGCCAGTCAGGGGAGGACTCAGGGTAGATATAAAAATTTATATGTGTATAAATTGTATTTAAATTCATGAGACTAGTGATACTAGCATGTGAATGTCTATGGAGAAGAGAAAAATTCCGTGCACTGAGCACTGGACCACTTCAACACTAACAAGTCCGTGCCACAACGACAAATGCAAAGGGACAGCAAGGGATGCTACCTGAGAAGAGAACTGAGAAGGCAGAGCTTTCTGAAAAGGCAAGTAAAGAAGTGTTTCAACAGGAAGACTTTATCAACTGAGTCAAATTCTACGTATGCCAGGTAAAAGGAGGATTAACAGCTGATCACTGAATTTGCCATTGTGGAGGAAGGTCACTGGTACATTGTCATGAGTGGTTTTAGCGCGGTGGCGGGATGCCAGTCTGAAGGAGTAGACAAATGGCATGGAGCAGGAGTTTAAAGACAAAGAGTAGAGATTGCCATTTTGAGGTATGACACAGAGGTGTCCAAGTCCATTCTGAAACTAAAGGTCTAGCATGCCCCAGGGTATACTGGGGTGACAAATTTGATAAATTCCAGTCATTTAAAGTACAAAAAGGAAGAAGAAGAAGGAGGAGGAGGAGGAGGAGAAGGAAGAGAGGGGGAGTGGGGGGGAGGGGAAACAAGTAATAGACCCGAGAGGATACCACTATGCCCTCTTCCTGTCTCAATGTAGACGCATTCCATTGGATGAATATCTGCTACCGGGGAAACACTGGAAGCTAAAAATACTAACCGATCCAGTTGGTATGGATGTGATGAAGAGTGTATAGCCAGAGCCCTGAAAAGTCACATACCCTGCTTATTGGCAAACACCAACACTTAATGCCTCTCAAAACCTTATCATTTGAGTACAGAGGAGGGCCTATATACATGACAAAATAATACAGCATAAGAAAACAGAGAAAATCCTACGAGAAAGATCTGAGAATTATCTACTGCTGGGCTCAGAATGAAATGTACAGACTCTGCTTGGAATCCTTATAGAATGCAGAGACAAGGTTCTATGACACAGGCACGGAATGCCATTAGGATGTAAGAAGCTGACTAGGAACTCTAAGAAAATAAATTGCCAAGGGGAGGTAGAAGATATAAAGAAGGATCATGGGAAATGCAAATGATATGAGGTCAAACGCTATCACGGAGAGTATGAAAGCCAAATTGAAAGCATAAAATGTTAGATTGAATATGTGGAAGGTAAGCTTTTGAAAAATATTGACAAGCTTCCCAGAAATATTGAAGAAAAGGACAAATGGATGGAAAACAAAGGCTCATGACATTGAGGGCAAGATTGGAAATCCAGCTTGGTAAATGTTCGGAAATGCTAATCATCAAAGACTTAAGAAAATCATCCTGAAATAAATTTTTCCCCCTGTATTCAGACTGAAAAGAGTCTGATCAAAATTGATGTGAAAGGATGCTTCTAAATTTTTGAATTGTCATTTTAGATAATATAAGCTTTATTATCAGATATCAAGGTGTATTATGACATATAATAATGAAGCAAGTCTAAAGCTGTCTCAGAATTTGATACATAGAATAGAATAGGACAAAGAACCAAAGAAAAGACCCACAAATATGCAGAAATATGACATATTACAGAGAAGGCATTAAAACCAATGAGGAAAGACTAGACTAATTCAATAATGTTGCTTTAATAATTTGTTAAAAACATATAGAAATGATATAATTCTCCTTCACACGATACAGAAAAATATTTTCTAGTTGAATTAATGGCTCAATGTGTAAAGTAAATTTTAAAAATGTTTGAAGTCAGTATTGTGACCTTAAAGAGGAAAGAAAGATGTCACAAAACCCGTCACTAAATAAAAAAGGATACAGTGACTATCTTCAAATTTTATACTTTTTTTCCAGAAAATGACATTATAAAAAATGACAAGCAGTAGACTTGGAGAAGGTTTTAGTAACACATAACTAACAAGTATTTTGTATCCTGAATAAAAAGTAGAATAACTCCTACAAATTCACAAGGTAATGCATGAGTAAAATAAAACCTTAATGGATGAGAAACAAACCAGAACAGACATCCCACCTTGCTAATAACCAGGAAAATAAAACTAAAACCTTAAAACCCATAATGAGATATATTTTACACGCAGCATACGGCAAAGATGAAACATTCTGACAAACCCAAGTCTTCCCAGGGATGTAAATGAAGTTGAAGGTCCGCCTGCTGTGGGGGTGTAAATTCTTGCTGTTATTTTGTGAAGAAGAAGTCGGTACTATCAAAAAACAAACAAACAAAAAAACACCCAAAATCAAAGTCTATGTAACATCAAATCTATGGCTCAGTAATTCCATTCTGAGTTTCGGACTCTAGATACCCTTCCACAAGTAAACATGTACAAGAATCCTTACAGCCACATTGTCTGTAATCGTAAGAAGGGAATTGAATGACCATATACAGGAGAATGATCCTATCAATTGTACTCTATTCAATACTACCTTTAAGTTATTCAAATGAGGATACATATATCAATATAAATAATCTCAAAAAGCATAATGTTGAGTGAAACAAGCAAGCTGCAAAATAGTCCGTAGAATATATCATTTTCATAAGGCTTAAAAACATGCGAAGCACAAATATATTTAATTTATGGATATGTATTCTGTGTGTGTGTGTATACATATGTACATACACACAGATATATACATTTGTATAGTAAAGTGTAGTGTAGTAAGTGTTAAATGTGGGGAAGGATACATGCTCAATTCTGGATGGTAATTTATTCTGGTGGTCATAGAAAAATCTTCATTTGTCTTCATAAACCTGTATTTTGTAAGCAAGAGGAGGCACATTGGTGTTTTTAGGATTGTTTATGCCATTTGCAAGCATGAGATATTTAATACAATAATATGTGACTGCAACAATAATAACAATTAACATTTCCAGATTCCTTTTGCAAACATTGTGAAGTATGTACTGTAGGGATGTAAAGGTGACAGTGAATAAAATGTACTGACTTTTATCTTATATCTCATACTTTAGAAATAAATATAGGATTTCACTTACCACCAGTAGAGAAATAGAGCTTAAGAGGGTTTTCATTGAATTTAACAATTTGTATATGTAGAATTACAAAAACAAGACACATGAATGTTCCAAAACACTGGGAAAATAAAAGCAAATGAAACTTTCTTCTTATAGAAAAAGACATAAAAGAGCAAAAGGAAGCACAAAAGAGAATAATGGAAAAATATCAACCATAGCAGTTGAATAGAAAATTATTTAACTGGTATATATAACTTAGCCTGTTCGGCTTAAGAATTTTTTCTTGGGTTTAAATCTGAACTTCAAAATATTTTTATGTATTTTAGTGCTTCTGGTTTAGTAAAAATTTAAGATTTAAAAATGAAAATAAATTGATGAAATATATTTGGTTTAGAAAAACTTGTATTTTACCTAACTGCATCTTGCCAATCAATTGAAGAATGAAAATACCTGTTACAGCTTTGTTCTAGGCTGATCTATATGTATGTGAAAGAAACTTTTTGAAAAAAAAAAGGAACATAAATAGAGTTTCTTATCAATATTTATGACAAAGGAAAAGAACCTCAAATGTGCACTAACTCTCCTAAAAAGGTAATTTAGCATCATGCAATAATAGCAAAATGACACATTAAATAAAAAGCAGTGGAAAAATAACTTATCAGAATGATAGCCTGACAAGCAGTAAAACATAGTGACTAAGATCATAAATACCAAAGCTGATCTGTCTGTGAATCTCAGCTCTGATACTGACCAGTTTACAACCTTGGCAAGCTACTAACCATTCTGCGCCTGGTTTCCTCATCTGTAAAATAAGAGCCCAGATGCCCTATTCAAAATACTCACTCGCTACCGAAGTAACCTAAATTGTTATTCAAATAAATACATAGATTCATGTATATTCTCTTTAATTTTCTAAATATGCACACAGAGTATATAGTAAAGTGTTACCAAGTAAAATGTTGCAGGGTAAATTCTTTATCAGATCATTTTATTAATTCGCAAAACATTTGTTAATATGTAAAAACTACTATCGTGACCTTTTGTTTAGCTGAGCTGTCACTACTTAAATGAAACTCTTGTCAAACCATAATTTGACAAGGGAACGGCACCAAAATTTCCCAACAGCCCGATTACATTGATTGTCATTAGGTCCTTGGAATCGAGCAGCCAGAAGGTGGCCGGACGCATTGCCTGTAAGGCATAATCGGGTTTCACTTAGATGCTAAAGCAACCTGTATTCCTTGAACCTAGGTCTATGCTGACAATACCGCTATTAATGACACCTGTTTTCCCGCCTGGTCAGATGTCCCTGCCAGTGGTGTGCTTCCCAGGGACAGCCAGCGAGTCCTGCAGATACTGCTGCCATCAAACCCATCCCTGTAGCCCTCGTTCGGCCCAACAGCCATCTTGTCTCCTGCCTCCCAGCGTTATTTCCAGACCCCATTACCCGTCTCCCCCCTCCTGCTGAGTGACATCATTTGGTGACCTGGGGTCTCAATAATTAAAGAGCTGCTCTTTACCACTCAATATGAACAGGATGCGGTGTTTCTCTGACGTTTAGGGCAGGATTATGTGTCCCACCTGATAGTATAGAAGCTTCTAGGACCTTAAGGGATCCTTGTGAGGATGATTACCTGAAGTTAGTTTAGGTAAAGCTCTTAGAACAGTACCTCACACAGAACAACCACTCACGTAATGCTGTTATTAGCTACATTTAATATTTTTAGAAGTTGCGAGAGGGTGCAACAAATTCTTAGTAGAAAAAAAAAAATCCCATTGGTGTTCAATCTTTGACCTTGCTGTAAACTTGTTGATCAAGTTCCTCTTTCAGTGTGTACTGCCTGAGGGTCTCTAGTTCAGTGACACACGATATGTATTTTGTGAAACTTAGGATATTTTCAATACCATTTGACAAACAGAATGGTTGTATGGGTACACAGTGGTGGTCAGCGTACCAGTTGTCAATCCTTGTGGTTGCTGGAGGACTGAGAGCTGTGGCCGCCGCCTACACCCAGCATCACAGAAGGGGATAGTACTACACGCGACCAGCCCAGGTAGAGATCAAAACACAAAATTTGAAGTGTGATTTCTACTGAATGTGTTTCGCTTTCACACCACCGTAAAGTTGAGACATCCTAACTGTCCTCAATGTCAAACTGACATTGAATCGGGGATTGTCTGTACTCAGATTGTATTCGTAACAACAATGACATCAAGAGCAGCAAGTATGTCACAAACTCCTATTTCATCACTGGTTTCTCTAAGAGACGTTCTCAATGGCCAGACAAGAGTGAAAGGCAAAGTTGATTTTTTTTTTTAAATGTTTTATTTATTTCTAGGAGAGAGAGAGAGAGAAACAGTGTGAGCAGGGGAGGGTCAGAGAGAGAGAGGGAGTCACAGACTGAAACAGGCTCCAGGCTCTGAGCTGGCAGTCAGCACAGAGCCCGACGCGGGGCTCGAACCCATGAACCACGAGATCATGACCTAAGTGAAAGTCAAGACGCTTAACCGACTAAGCCACCCAGGCGCCCCTTCGGCAAAGTTGATTTTAACAAAGTTAAGAAGGTGAGGGGAATGTAAATCAGGAGAAACATAGAGTAGCGATTGTAGTAGAGCACAGGATAGATTTTAATGGCAGAATGTAATCAGTGACCAAAAGAGACTGCTTACTATGAAAAACAGTAATAGATCCAGGAGATAGATCAGCAAATACAAGCATGCAACTATTTATATGTAGAAACCCAAAATATATTAAAGCAACAAGCGAGAGATTAATGTAGTGATTAATCTTGTGTTGGAGATTTTAACAGATCACTCTCAGAAATTGATAGAACAGACAAAAATAGGTAGAATCATAGATTTGGGTGAGTCAGTTAACGAGAATAATTCAGAGATACACAGAGAACTTTCTGTAACGGTTGGAACAGTCACAAAAATCTATCATACCAGACCGCAAATATATCTTTATTGTTTTTATGCATAGTGCATTTTCCTTTCGGCTTTATTTAAATTCCAGTAAGTTAACATATAGTGTAACATTATTTTCAGGTGTATGTATAACACCCAGTGCTCGTCACAACAAATGCCCTCCTTAATCTCCATCACCTATTTCACCCACCTCTCTACCCACCACCCCTCTGGTAATCATCAGTTCATTCTCTATAGTTAAGAGTCTGTTTCTTAGTTTGCTTCTCTTTCTCTCTCTCTCGTCCCTTTGCTCATTTGTTTTATTTCTTAAATTCCAATGAGTGAAATCATATGGCATTTGTCTTTCTCTGACTGACTTATTTCTTTAGCATAATACTCTCCAGCTCCATCCATGTCATTGTAAATGGCAAGGTTTCATTCTTTTTGACTGCTGAGTAATATTTCATTACACATGTACACCATACCTTTTTAATCCATTCATCAGTGCATGGAGAAGAAAATGCTGCTATAAACATCCTTACTTTTTGAGGAATCTCCATACTGTTTTTCAGAGTGGCTGCATGAGTTTGCATTCCCACCAGCCATGCAAGAGGGTTTCCCTTTCTACATCACTAAAGAATTAACACTGTATCATACAGTTCTTCTTAGCACAGAAAATATACAAAGTTATAAGCTAATGTCCAAAAAGATAAAATTTTAAATTATTTATGTCCTTGCACCAATAAAGTACTTACAGAAAACCCCTGTGTTAAAGACAATCTATTAAGTAAATTACAAAATACTCAGAGCTAAGTGACAATGAATGCAAAACAAAATGTCTAGAATATATATATATATGTATGTATATGTATATATATATACACACACACACATATATATTAAATATATATTATATATATTTAATCCATTGATAAGAAAACCAGAAAGACTGAAAATATATGAACTAAACATTCAACATAAAATCTAGAAATACAAGCAGAAAGTCTTAACCTCCAGCAATATGGCAGTCCCCTGCTCTCTCTCTCTCCCCAAAATAAATAAAAACATTTAAAAAAAGAAAAGAAGGCCAAAAGGTCTTACATCAACAAACAATGATTGTGTGCTAACCTGAGAACTATTGGCAAAAAACCCCAATTACTGCCAACTCAATTCTGAAATGGGAATTAAAAAAAAATAAATCAGTAAATAAAAAATCAAATTATATAATTTCAGGTATATTATTTTAGTGTACAAATTATAGGTTGAAAATATCTTACAAAATCCTGGCAGAAAATTCTTCTGCTATGTTAAGTAGTTTAACATTTGGATAAAATTTATCTGTCCTTGGTTTTATTTGCTTGGAAGAAACACACTGCCTCCTGAGATAGGCCTATTCCACTTTCAGCTACTCCCTGCAATGTTCTTCTTGAGCACCTTTATTAAATATTAAACACAAAGGTTATTTTAGCCTATCGGAAATATAACCTTATTAAATAAGCACTATATTTTATTCTACAGAATGTGTGTTTATTAGAATTTGATTACTTAAGGGGCACCTGGGTGACTGGATCAGATGAGCGTCTGACTCTTGATTTCAACTCAGGTCAGGATCTTGGCTCAAGTCATGATCTCCCCACAGGGTGTGGGATCAAGCCCTGTGTCAGACTCTGTTCTGATGGCATGAAGCCTTCTTGGGATTCTCTTTCTCTTCTGTCTCTGCCCCTCCCCCACCTCAAAGTAAATTTTAAAAAATTTAGATTCAGTTATTTATGGGGTGCCTGGGTGGCTTAGTTGGTTGAGTGTATTACTTCGGCTCAGGTCATGATCTCGCTGCTCATGAGTTCAAGCCCCAGGTCGAGGTTTGTGCTGACAGCTCAGAGCCCGCATCCTGCTTCAGATTCTGTTTGTCTCTCTGCCCCTCCCCTTTTTGTGCTCTATCTCTCACTCCTTCTCAAATATAAAAGAAAACATAAAAGAATAGAATTCAATTATTTAAGCTTTAAAAAAATTATTTAATGTTTATTTATTTACCTATTTATTTATTTGTTTATTTATTTATTTAGAGACAGAGACAGAGCATGAGCAGGGGAGGTGCAGAGAGAGAGAGGGAGACACAGAATCCAAAGCAGGCTCCAGGCTCTAAGCTGTCAGCACAGAGCCTGACGCAGGCCTTGAACTCACAGACGGCGGGGCTTGAGCTTGCGGACCACGAGATCATGACCTGAGCAAAGTTGGATGCTTAATTGACTAAGCCTCCCAGGCGCCCCTCACTTATTTAAGCTTTAAACAGCTGTCTGCTTACTGCTGTCAGTTACTTAAGCCCTCCATATATTCAGGAAAAAGGAAAGTTAGGTCACCTGATCTGCTTTATTTCTATGGAAAAAATTGCCAACAAAATGAAAGGGTTGCTGTACCCAATTTCAATCTAACATGATACAAAATTTTGTTCCTTCAGTAAAATGATGTAGACCGATGGAGATCTTTTCCTACCCTTTAGGTACTATCTCTACATAATTGTTAAGGAATGTCAAGCATGCCAAAGTGAAGTGTTATTGTGGTCACCCTGCATAATGAGGAAGGACTTGACCTTAAATTTGGGTCAGATGTTGAGAGTGAGGAGACCGCATACTCCCCTAGTGGGTAGACAAAGGCTTATTTATTACTCACGTAATGAGGCTCTCACGTAATGAGAGCAGGACAGGCTGCCCAAGCTGGTCCAAAACTACCTTGAGATAAGATGGAAGGAAGTCTGGCTTGGGTTTTTATGATATTTGGGTGTGTGTGTGTGGAAGTGAGAGCCCCCATGTACAGACCAGAGCTCGTGTGGTTTGAATTTGCCATTCATGCCAAAGGAGAGAGAATGGGGCTTTCTTACCCATTTGACCAGATGTGGGGCAGAAGAAAAGAAGTGTGGCTTAAGACCAGTCAGCAACGGAACATCTAAATGGAGTCAGAATCTTCGCTCCAAGTCCTAATAAAAGGAACAAATCCTACTGACTGAGGGAATATGATTGACTAGAGTTTTATGTTATCACTTTGTATTATAAGCAGTTGAAATGTACAAAGTAACTCAATCATGAGTTAAAAATATAAATGACAAGAGTAGGCTAAACATGGCTATGCACAAAAGGCCTAATGGAATTAGAATAATAGTATGATTATAAGAAATATGAGTATGTATGGCAATACCAGTTAAATTACAAACCTTGTTAATTTTTAATAACGTTGCTCGATGTAGTGTGTAGCAGATGCAATGGCCATTTCTCAGAAGATTAGAGACGCATTGTGTTATAGCTCAAACTCAGAAAGTTGCTTAGAAACTCTGACATGATCCACAGCCCTTTTTTGCTGTTGCGATTTCAGATTAAACTGACTGAGGATTTCAGACAGAGATGAAACTGAATAAAATCAAATCCAGGTCTGTTTTAACTTTTTGACATGCCTAGAATGATGTCATTCATTCTATAGAGTTCAACCTGTGAAGTAGCACTATCAGAATCTGGATGGTATTCTGAGATAGGCTAGACATTGGTTTTTTGTTTTTTGTTTTTTAATTAGCCATACAGCCCAGCTCAATCCTTGTTGAAAAGTATTCTCATACTGACATCTTTCCCTTCTCCTCCTTTCAGAGTCACAGTGGCTTCCATTGCTTCTCAAAACATTAGTTATAATGATATTCAACTGTAGCACCCCCCAAAAATGTGGTGAAACATCAAGAGACACCCGCACCCCAACAATATACTATTTGTTGCTTACTGAATGACATTGGATAAGACACTCTTCCTCTCCTTTACCTCTGAGTCTTTTCCTCCTTAAAATGTTAGGATTGGGCTCCTCTCTCTCTCTGCATACATACATATTAACTAGGGTCTCTTCCAGTTCTGAAATTCTAAGCTCCTTTAGACGATGTCTCGGGTTTTCTAATTCAAGAAGAGGTAATTATGAGTCTGTGTATCTTATTCTTCTTGTTCATTCTCCAAACTTCATCTCTTTGCAAATGAGCCTCGGAGTAGGTAGAACAAGCTCAATTATTTTGACTTCTTAAAGCTTATCTTCATTTCTTTATACAAAAGAAAATCTGTATATTACACATATATGAGAAAAAAAAAGGCAAACAATCTGAAAAAAGAAATAAAAAGAAAAAACCAGTGATGGTGCAGTGAAGAAAAGTAAAGTAACATAAGGAGATAAAGATAACCAGGAGAGGAATTTCTTTCTTTTTTTTTTTTCGGGGATGTCTTTTATTTATTTATTTATTTTTTACAAATAGTTTACTGTCAAATTAGTTTCCACATAACACCCAGTGCTCATCCCCACAAGTGTCCTCCTCCATGCCCATCCCTCCTCCCCCCCACATCCACCAGTCCTCAGTTTTTGTCAGCATTCAAGAGTCTCTCATGGTTTGCCTCTCTCCCTTTCCCCACCATTTCCCCCCTTCTTCTCCCCATTGGTCCCCTGTTAAGTTCCTCCTAATCCTCCTATACGTGCAAACATATGATATTTGTCCTTCTCTGCCTGACTTATTTCACTCAGGATAACACCCACAAGGTCCATCCATGTGGCTACATGGCCAGATTTCATTGTTTCTCATTGCCATGGAGTATTCCATGGTATAGATAAACCACATCTTCTTGATCCATTCATCTGTTGATGGACACTTAGGCTCTTTCCATGTTTTAGCTATTGTGGAGAGTGTTGCTATGAACATTGGGGTACATGTGCTCCTATGTATCAGCATTTCTGTATCCCTTGGGTAAATTCCTAGCAGTGCTATTGCTGGGTCATAGGGGAGTTCTATTGTTAATTTTTTGAGGAACCTCCACACTGTTTTCAGAGGGGCTGTACCAGTTTACATTTCCACCAACAGTGTAAGAGGGTGCCTGTTTCTCCACATCCTCGCCAGCATCTCGTGTTCCAGGAGAAGAATTTCAAAGACGATGATCAGAAAAGTTGGGACCTCATCAAGATTAAAAGCTTCTGCACAGCCAAGGAAACAACCCAGAAAATTAATAGGCAACCAACGGAATGGGAAAAGATAGCTGCAAACGACATATCAGATAAAGGGTTGATATCCAGAATCTACAAGGAACTCACCAAACTACACGCCCGAAAAACAAACAACCCAGTGAAGAAATGGGCTGAAGATATGAACAGGGCTGCCTCCAAGAGAGGACATCCAGATGGCCAACAGACACATGAAACGTCTCCAGCATCCCTCCTCATCAGGGAAATACAAATCAAAAACCATACTGAGGTTCACCTCACCAGTCAGAGTGGCTAAATGAGCCAATCAGAGAACTCTAGATGCTGGCGAGGATGTGAAGAAACGGGCACCCTCCTACACTGTTGGTGGGAATGTAAACTGGTGCAGCCCCTCTGGAAAACAGTGTGGAAGTTCCTCAGGAAACTAACAATAGAACTCCCCTATGACCCAGCAATAGCACTGCTAGGAATTTACCCAAGGGATACAGAAATGTTGATGCATAGGAGCACATGTACCCCAATGTTCATAGCAGCACTCTCACAATAGCTAAAACACGGAAAGAGCCTAAGTGTCCATCAACAGATGAATGGATCAAGAAGATGTGGTTTATCTATACCACGGAATACTACATAGCAATGAGAAACAATGAAACCTGGCCATGTGTAGCAACATGGATGGACCTTGAGGGTGTTATGCTGAGCGAAATAAGTCAGGCAGAGAAGGACAAATATCATACGTGTGCACGTATAGGAGGATTAGGAGGAACTTAACAGAGGACCAAGGGGGAGAAGAAGGGCGGAAATAGTGGGGGAAAGGGAGAGAGGCAAACCATGAGGAGACTCTTGAATGCTGACAAAGCCTTGAGGACTGATGGATGTGGGGGTAGGGATGGGCATGGAGGAGGACACTTTGGGGGATGAGCACTGGGTGTTATGTGAAACTAATTTGACAATAAACTATTTGTAAAAAAAAAAAAAAAAAAAGAAAAGGATTCTGCAAGAGTGTCTGGGTGGCTCCGTCAGTTAAGCATCTGACTCTTGGTTTCAGCTCAGCTCATGATCTCATGGATCTCAGCTCAGCTCATGATCTCAGCCATGTTGGGCTCTGTGCTGACAACATGGAACCTACTTGGGATTCTCTCTCTCTCTCTCTCTCTCTTCCCTCCTCCTCCTCTCCCCACTTGCTCACTCTCTCTTTCTCAAAATAAGTAAACATTTATAAAAGAAAAAAGAAAGAAAAGGGTTCTCCAAAGTGATGACTTTTTAGAAGCTCCTAAGAGGAGTAAGAGAATGAACTACTAAGCTGGAGAAATAACATCATAGAGGAATAGTGTGTGCAAAATCCCCAAATGGGAGGAGACTTGGCATATTAAGTTCTTGACCAGGAGAACAATGAGGCTGGAAGGCAATAACCAAGTGGTTATAGTGAAGGATCTGTAGCTTCTCTTGAGGACTTCAGATTTTAGTCCTAAGTCTGATGGGAAGTTATTTGGAAGATGTTGAGCAGGGTCATGTTTTGACCTGGATTATATATATATATATAATTATATTAATTAAATTAATTATATATATATTTTAAATATTTTAGTTATTTCTGAGAGAGAGAGAGAGTAGGGGAGGGTCAGAGAGAGAGGGAGACACAGAATCTGAAATAGGCTGCAGGCTCTGAGCTGGCTGTCAGCACAGAGCCCGACTCGGGGCTTGAACCCATGAACCGCGAGATCATTACCTGAGCCAAAGTCGGATGTTTAGCCGACTGAGCGACCCAGGCGCCCCTGGATTATATATTTAAAAGATTCATCTATCCATTGTGTAAAAAGTATTCTGGCAGTGAAGTGAGAGTGTAAGTAGGGAGGCCAGTTAGGTTAAGGAGAGGGAACAGAGGGTGTAAGTAAGTAGACAATGTCTTATGGCTGGAATGGATGTAGAATGAGAGAAAAAAATAAATGTCAAAAATGGTTTAAAAGTTTTGGGCCTTAGATACTGGGAGCCCGGCAGAGATGAGAAAAGATATGGGGATGCAGATGGTGTTGAGAGTTGGTTCAGTTTGAGATGCTTATCAGAGATATGCCTAGAAATGTTGGGCAGGCAGGTGAAAATGAGAATGTAGATTTCAGGGCAAGGTAAAGGTGGATCTAAATTTGGGAGTGACTGAAGTCACAGGTCTGGATGACATCAAGTAGCAAAGTGGGCACACTAGAGAAAGAGCCCGTGGAGTGGACCTGGGGACACACTGACAT